>JANEYF010003368.1:50000-650000 GCA_029963845.1 Rhamnusium bicolor | reverse complement strand
TGAAGAAGATGTAGGACCTATTCTCCTCAGGCCTTGAAGATTAAGGATAATAGCTTCTCCAATATTGCCACATTAATATTACTTTTGTTGTATAATAGTCTCTTCATGAAGTGCTGCTCAATAAAAATACGTATAATGGCTCGCTTTGATTCTTTTTACACATAATTTGATTAGTTTTGTTTTGTTCTTTTTTTAGTTGGTGTTATCACTGCAAGAACTTTGTTATTAGGTAAAAATATAGATTCTACAACTATACAACTTGTTCAAATGCTTGTCGTTAGAAGACAATCGGAAATTACGATTAATTAAATTTCTTTCAGTGATTTAATTCAGCAATTTAGTCGAATTCATATTAGTGTTCACTGTTTGACCTTGAACTTTCATAATATAATCAATAAGCTGTTTGAATTTATTTGGTCCAAGAAACTCGACGGTTGACCTAGATCTTGCAATTTATTTTCCAGGGTCGATAAATGAATTATCAAGATGATAAACATATTTACGTTTTGTGAAATGATTTTGAATCTATAAATTTCGAATAACTCATTCTAAATCTTTTAGTTCTGTGTCCCAGCCTCATAACATTAAAATGAATAGAAGAGAAAATTGATTTATAATGTAGTGTAACTAATTATTCAGTTAAACGAAAAAAATATATACCTAAAAGCGATTAATTCAAGTAGGCCTTGAGATTAAAGTGTCTATGGTCAAGGTTCTTGGAAACTAAATAAAAACTAAGCAATCCTCAGTTCACCGATTTCGAATATTTTTTTGCTAGCCTTAATAAGAATATGTAACATAATATATTTATTCGCATTTGAAGGGGACAACATTAACAACTTTTACATTTGTATAAATGCGATTTAAAAAAATAAAAACAAATAAACTGTTCGAATATTAGGATACTCACATGTAAAATAATGAAGGATCTTTGTGATTCTTGAAATTTTTAATAATGGTCAATTGAAGTAGAACTGTCACTACTGCTACTTATTTATATGGTTTCAAGAAAATTTATATTAAAGATTAAAAGATTCTCTTACATCTGGAATACGAATAGCCAAAATAATTGGAAAGATAAGAATTGCAGAATCAAAATATAGAAATTTGGCCAGAGCTGGTGTTTGAAATGAAAAAGTAAGTTAAGATTGTCAACAATATTTTAGGTGACACATTAAATTTGGTGAATGTGGTAGCACCAGAAGAGACATAATGAATGAAAGAAGAAAAAAGGTACAATTTCAGGAAAAAAAAGTTATTACATTTCTGGACGAATCTCGACGAATTATAATGAAAAAACATAACTTTATGAAAAAAAAATCTATCCGCATGTCTGTAGTATCGCAATATAAGCCACAGTTTTTGAGATAAAACTTCTAAATTTGGTAAACTTATTCTAAAGGCCAAAGACTATGAAAAATTGGGTGATGAGCAAAATTGGCCAGCAGGTCCACGGGACCCAAACTTTTTTGTATTTGACTTTACAAAAAAATATATATTCTTGATGAAATATTATATATCATGTCTACTATATCAAGCGAATAAAATATATTTTCCAAGTACTTAAATAAGGCTGATGTAAACGTAAACATTTTACAAATTTGGCTTCATAAAATGGGGTTAGGATAAATTTAACAATTTGACGTTTGAAAGGTCTAATTTAGTTACAAAAATGTCAATGTCAATAACAAAAAATTATTAAAATATACGACATGAATTATTATTGATAGTATCGAACATAGCGAACTATGTCACAATCTTGTACTAGAAAATTTTGTAGAATTTATGGATATTAATATAGCAGCTTTAATATTTTCACTTGTAATTTCCAAATTATTGCCTGAAACTTTTCGAGTATATGAATTTTCTTAAAAAATTCGTGTACGAGAAAAATTTCCGGCAATTAAGTCAAGCACGTGGGGGATTAGATAAGAAAATCTCACACCTAAATAATAATCCAGTCACTTAAGCCAAAAAGAGGGTCAGCCTCGGAATGAGAGATAATAAGCTGTAAACTTGTATAAACCTTTATTTTGGCGTTCTAAAAGTTGTCTCAAAAGTCTTATAAAATCTCGTGTCCGCGTCTTAAGATATTCAAGGTCAAAGGTCACAAATATCGGTTTTTTGAAAATATCTCGCTTCCTATGGTTTTAATGCCATTTGCATTTATTATAAAAATTGTAGAGAATAAAATTCTCTACAACTTTTTGTTTCAAACATTTTTTTATATACTCAACCGTTTTTGAGATAGAGGGCGGAGAGCGCGCCGCGCTTATCTATTCACAGCAGCACGGTCAACCGTAAGTCCCTGTAAATAACACGCCGTATAAAGTCTATAAATCATTAAAAAATATATAATTATGAATAATTTGCATTTTTTATTAATTAATACATTATATTGAATAATATTTTTCATTTATCGAATATATATTTGTTTAATATTACTTACCTTTCCGTGTAATCAACTGCAAGAATGGCTGTGGTTCACGCTGCGGATGCAGGAAATCCGGGTTGCAATGTTCTTTAGTTTGTGGCTAGTGTAATGGGTAAGCGTGTCTCAATGCTTCACTGTATCAAAGCAATCTCGATGAAGATAGTACATTTGACCCCAAAATTCTCGAAGATCTAGAGACAAATATCCTTGACAACGAAAATGATGATATTGAATTGGAAATTTTCGAGCGACCGGAAGACGATGATGAAGAAGAAGAAAATTAAGACTCAAGTCCTAATTATAAAAGTTTTTGAAAAACTTCCCCACATTTGAACTTCAACTGTAATAAATATATGAAAAAGTATTTCTAAATAAAGATATAATTAAAATGTATTTACTCTATTATTTTTCTACTTAAAATATAATTAACATATATATTAGAATATAATTAAAATATACTTAAAGTATTCCACTCAACAATTTTTTGATTACACGGAAAGGTAAGTAATATTAAACAAATATATATTCGATAAATGAAAAATATCATTAAATATAATGTATTAATTAATAAACAATGCAAATTATTCATAATTATATATTTTTTTAATGATTTATAGACTTTATACGGCGTATTATTTACCGGGACTTACGGTTGACCTTGCATTATGCTGTGAATAGATAAGCGCGGCGCGCTCTCCGCCCTCTATCTCAAAAACGGTTGAGTATATAAAAAAAATGTTTGGGACAAAAGTTGTAGAGAATTTTATTCTCTACAATTTTTATAATAAATGCAAATGGCATTAAAACCATACGAAGCGAGATATTTGCAAAAAACCGATTTTTGTGACTTTTGACCATGAATATCTTAAGACGCGGACACGAGATTTTATGAGACTTTTGAGACAACTTTTAGAATGCCAAAATAAAGGTTTATACAAGTTTACAGCTTATTATCTCTCATTCCGAGGTGAAACCTCTAATGTGATTGGACTATAAATACTAATTTCTTCTAACATTAAGATTATTCTAAGACATACAAGGTATAAGATTAGTAGGCCATGAATGGGTTTTGTTGAAAAAATGACAGAAACGCATCGGAATTAGCAGTGTTGTGTCAAAAGTTAAAAGTATAGGAGTTATTTGAAAATGTCGCGTTTTGAAAACAAACATAAAGAAAATATTAGACAAGAAGTCCAAAATATAATGCCACAAAATACGAAGAAGTCCAAAGAGACTATGTGGAGACAATGTTTGCAGTTTTATAATGAAAAATCCTATGATATCAACAATCCATCAATTTCCATCGAAGTATTCGGCCAAATTTTAGAATAGTATGCGTTCAATATGACGAAAAAAAAAACAGAAAATTATAAAGAAAACGTGGTAAAAGTTATGTGTATAGCACTGCAAAGCAATTACAGGAAATGTTTTTTAATTAATATAAAATCAAATTTGATCAATTTTACGATCCAGAACCAGAACTGCCAGGGATGCAAAACGCAGACACCTACAAAAAGATCATTCAAAGAGAAAATCAAGCTCAACAGCTATATCTAACGAAGAATTTTCAAAAATTTTAGAGACTTGTAATGAAGATTCTCCAGAAAGTCTGCAAAGCTATCTGATAGTAAATAGCTAGTTACAAATAATGAAAATCCTGATGTTTGTACCGTTCGCGGTTGTTCAAAAAATTCTTGTATAAAGAAAATACCATATAAAAACTGAAAGAATATTTTTAACATCAAATCCAAATTGGAATCGTCGCGTCGTGAGTCTAAAGGATGCTATAAGAATTGTCCTATCGGGACTACGGTATCCACTTGGTTTAAGTCAGCGGGGGCTAGTATTGGTATCGATATGAAAAAAACTAGTGACAAATCATTCACCTCGAGCAACAGCCGTTTCCAATTTAGCAAAACGAGGAATTGGTAAACAGAAACTTATTAAAATAACCAGATACAGGAACAGCCAATCAATCAAGCCATACCTCCAGCTGGATGCTGAACATCATCAGGATATAATTGAATATATGAGGAGCAACAAAGCTAGCATCACCTCTTCGATAAGTAGTTTAAATCATCCATCAAGTCTTTATAACAATTGTGTATTTAATATTACAAATAATAATTAAAATAAGTAAAAAGTTATCTATGTTGTATTTTAGTGTTAATCTTAATAAAATATATATTTACAAAGCTTTTTTATTAACTAAAATTTTCGAAATATAGTTGTTTAGAAACTTTAAGGTCTATTTGCAGCTTCTATTTTTGCAACGTTAACTCTGTTTAAAAATGTCAGTTTGCATACCTATAGATAAAAAATACGTTCCACCAAGTTTACTTTTGAAAAACTACTGAAAATCGTTCAAAGCAAATTTATTGCATCATAAAAAACTATGTTTTGTTTACAAAAGTGAGAGGAACATTTTTTTTTATACTTTGGAATATCTTAACAGTAGATATCTATATAGTTTCAGGATATCTACATATATGCAATGTTAAAAAAAATCATTCCACAGTTTGGGTGAACTGGAACACCTATATACGTATAATAGATAAGTAATATTTTTCCAGCCATGAGCAAAATTGGCCAGCTGAAAGGAGGTCCACGGGACCCAAACTTCTTTGTATTTGCCTTCACGAAAAAATATATTCTTGATGAAAGATTATAAATCATGTCTTCTATATCAAACCAATAAAATATATTTTCCAATTACTTAAATAAAGCTGATGTGAACTTAAATTTTTTATACATTTGACCTCATAAAATGGGGTTAGGATAAATTTAACACCTTGACATTTGAAATGTCTAATTTAGTTATGAAAATGTCAATGTCAAGAAGAAATTATTAAAATATATGACATGAATTATTATTATTGACAGTATCGAATGACGCTGATAATTAATTATTTAAAAATTTTAATGAAACATTTCAAGGTACGCTATTAAAATTTAATTAAGGTAAGTGAGGAATTAAATAGAATGACTTTTTGCATCAGGATGATATATACTGGTATAAGAAAGTTATGTGCTGGCCACATCAGATATTTTTAATATATTTCCATGTGTTATACACTTGGTATAGCTAAGTTTCAGCACATTATAACTTAACAGAGATGGCTTTGAAACAAAACATCATTAGTTATCTATCATTATTTCATTGGCAGTTTAACTAGTTTAAGCTCAATATTTCTACTTTTGAAGTTGTTTTCGAGGTCTTTAAAGAATAAGATTATAGAGAATGGAAAAAGAACAGAAATATACATTACGCGCATATTGTGAAGAACTTTGTGAAGTTAAAAAAAGCCATCCAAAATTGAAATATTTATCACACTTGATCGAGAAGTGTAATATGGAGGAAAATCAAAATGAGAAGTTATTCAGCATAGTACAAAGAAAGGTGGAAGTTTCAACTAAGTTTTCACGAAGTAGAAAAGGTAAGTTAAATAAAATTGTTTCAAAATATTATATTTATGTAGTCAAGCATAGACATTTAATTCATATAAATTCTTCACCGATGTATTCATCATTAAAACGCGAGGAGTGTTTAAAAGATTTTCAAACATATTTGAAATATTTAGTTAATGATCATAATTAAACATGAAATGAAATGTTGTTTCACAAGCTCGATGTTTTTACTTTTTTTATACCTAATATAAGTATAGTAATCGTGATTTTTTTCGACCTTGAGATTTTGATTGATATATACGTTTTGAACCCTCCTGAATTCATTCTGACTATTTTCCGAATGATGTCTGTCGGTACGTGTGTGTGGATGTGTGTGTGTGTGTGTATGTGTGTATCTGCGATAACAAAAAATACTGATGGGAAAATTCCCGAATTTGGCAATTAAGATTGTCAACAACATTTTAGATGACACATTAAATTTGGTGAATGTGGTACCACCAGAAAAGACATAATGAATGAAAGAAGAAGAAAGGTACAATTTTGGGAAAAAAAATAAAAAAGTGTTATTGCATTTCTGGACGAATCTTGACGAATTATAATAAAAAACATAACTTCATGGAACATAGCAACCACCGTTTTTGAGATAAAGCTTTCAAATTTGGTACACTTGTTCTAAATGCTAAAGATAATGAAAAATTCGGTGATGAGCAAAATTGGCCAGCTGAAAGGAGGTTCACGAGACACAAACTTTTTTGTATTTGTCTTTACAAAAAAATATATTGGTGATGAAAGATTATAAATCTTGTCTACTATACCAAGCCAATAAAATATATTTTCCAAGTACTTAAATACAGCTGATGTAAACTGAAATTTGTTACACATTCGACCTCATAAAATGTGGTTAGGATAAATTTGGCAGTTTGATATTTGAAATGTTTAATTTAGTTACAAAAATGTCAATGTCAATAAGAAGAAATTATTAAAACATATGATGAATTATTATTGATAGTATCGAACGACGTTGATAATTAGTTATTTAAAAACTTTAATGAAATATTTCAAGATATGCTATTAAAATTTAATTAAGGTAAGTGAAGAATTAAACAGAATGATTTTTTTAAATCAGGATGATATATACTGGTACAAGGAAGTTATGTGCTGGCCACATCAGATATTTTTTATAATTATCTCGTTTGATACAAAAAAAATAAAATTGCATTTTTATTTAAAAGCAAATGTCAAATATGATCATATGTAAACAATTTGACATTTCTTGGGTTGCCATGGTAACGAAACCAAAAACAAACGTCTGACTGGCTAAAAAATTGACGTGTGAAATTTTCTTCTAAAATTATTTTAACGTAGCCAAGTTACTTGCAGGATACCATAAGGGCATTGATAAATTTATGACAAACTTTAAGATAAACTGGGTGAACCGTAACGTATATAATCATCTTTATTTACCTAAATGAGCTCAACAACTATAATTTGAATGAGCCTATAATTTTATCACTATCCACTGCGCTCTTTGTCTCGATATAATCACACCATTGAGGGTTTTGTAACTACAAAACAAAAATACAAATTGATTAAATATACATAAAATATTTTTGTAATTTCTAATAAATCGGACTGAAAATTACTTCCTTACACAAATAAGTTCAATATATGACTATGACCAGCTAATGTCCTTACCAGCTATTGGTTTGACAGAACGTCGGCGTCCACAACATACCATTGTTTATGTTTTCTTCGCTGTAATATGTAATTGGCTGTTATTGTTCTTAGAACGATAATTAATAATTATGTATGCCAGTCACTAAAAGTAGTCATTCCAATACAAAAATAGGAATAATCACTAATCACCGTTGATTGTTCAAGTTTAGTGACTTAATTTAAACCACTAGTGATAATGCAAAAAACAATACATTGTAGCCAAAAAAGTTTTAAACAAGACTTGTACAGAATAGTTTTCTTTTTAAAATGGACGCCACACAAACTGTTATTGTTGAAAATTTCTGCCTCTAGAGCAAATGTCCTTAGCGTCCTCAGTAGATTTTTTAAATTAATTTTATTTTGAGCAAACGATTTATGAATAAGAACAAATCGAGAAAATAAATACAGGCACGAGAACGAAAAATATGTTATTGATATGGCAGCTTATACTAAATTATTTATCATCCTGATTTTAATTTATATTATGTGCAACCTCAAAAGCAAAACAACGAATATCGCAGCAATACAAGCTCATTGAAAGGCATGAGCAAGTTTCAAGCGAACATTCTGATTTCCTGTCATAAGAGCAAAAAAATTATAAAAAAATTCAAAGCCTTATTACTTTTAAAATAATTCAGTTGTAGTAACATTCCATTATTCTCAATCAAACCACTTCGCTTCTACGATTATATTGATCCATTAATAGTTTGAGCTCACTCATTTTTGATTGCCAGCAGGCTCAGTGTACTGTATATCGAGGGTCACACCGCAATACCTCGTAAGTAATAAAAAGTTAATTTTAGAGGAGACACAAAAAATTGTTTTCTTATCTACTAATGTTGTTGTAGAATTATCTTTTAATGTATGTATAATGTTAAAATAAGGTTATTTTTATGTTTGTCTACTGAAAATGAAAAAAAGGTTTTTTAATAAAAAAAATTATGTTACTTGCGAAGTACTGCTTTATAACTATTGTTAGATACCAGCTAATGTTTTTCAGTTGCTAAATAAAAGAAGAGCGGAACTGAAATTATTTTACTTTAAAAGTTTGAACAGAAGTAATACAAAATAAAACGCATTCTTAAATAATATAAACAAACTTAGCAACTCATCTTAAAAAAATACTTGAATACAAATAAAGAAATAAATACTTAATACTTTTACTCATTTTTATGCGGTAACAAATCATAATAGCTCCAGTAATCTTTTGGTAACACATTGATTGCCTGTAGATGGTCAAATTTCGTTTTACTAATTAACAATCTGGCTTTGAAAAGAAAAGGAAAATCTATAGTGGAAAAATCGATTTTTTTTTGGCCTGATTGGTAGTTCTGCAAAACCCACAAACAAGCAGTTTGTGTCTACAGGCTGAAAATAAATATAAATTATGTCTAAATTTAAAATAAAATATAATTTATGTAGGTATATATTATGTGTATATTCACTGTATATTCTTAAAATAAAAATAAATTGAAATTGAATTGAAGTCCTAAAAATAAGGATAACTTGTTCGCCTATAAATTAAGCTATAAACTTACTTTCTGTTTGGACCCCAGAGTGTGTTTAAGTGATTGACACACCTTTAAGAAACATTCTGTATATCACTTTTGGAAATAGTCAGCATTCGCAAATATAATTAAATCCTTTCCAAGTAAAACATTTTAAAATTCTAACAATATATCTTGTTCTTGAATAATAATCAAAATATTAATATTTGTGGGCGAGATGGAAAAGAAAAATATATTATTTACATGTTTAAAAGCCCGTTATTGGGGATAGGTCTGTTTGATGACTAAGTATTCGATAGGTGAATTTAACGCTTTATTAATGAGATTTGATAATTAATTATTATGTCTTATTTTATAATTTTAGAAAAAAATAGATTGAACTTCCTCTCATATATATTCTTAGTAACAACATTCTTGTGGAATACGAAATAAGTAATTTTTTTAACAAGATGTATTCGTAAACTTATTTCGTTTTGGGATCAAATTATTTAAATCAATTACAAAATTAATTGTAATTAATTTAAATAACAAACAACTATATACTATGTACTAGGATGTTGCTTAATACCCAAAGAAGGTGCGAGGAAACTTTTTTGATTACAATAAAATTCAAATGTGTTTTCCTCACTTTAACGCTCTCGTCGCCAAGATTGCCAACATAAAACCTTATATCGCTATTAAATTTTTTCTATTGATGAGAACGAAAAATGAAAACAAATAGTTCAACTTAAATATTATATGGATTTAATATATGAAATTACAGGCAATACTGATCCATATATTTTTTTTATTAATAAGAAATAAGAATATTTTATGTCATTTTATGAGACTAATTCCTTATTAATAAAAAGAAAATACCCATCAATATTGCTTGTAACTTTATATATTAAATCTATATGGCATTTAGGATGAATGAATCATTTATTTTCGTTTTTCGATATTACTAACAGAAAAATTTGAACAGCGATTTATAAATTTAAACTGGATAACTTATGAAGACGCAGACTTAACTGCGAATATATTAATATTGACGGAGCAGAGAAAATTTAAAAAATTATGTAATCATTATGTGTACAAATTCTTCTTGTACATTTTGATAGACTTCTTGGCTAATTCTTCTCTACTTGCTTTTTAAGATTCCCTAAATTTTGTGGTATTTTGACATATACCTTTGGCTTTAGATAAATCCATAGAAATAATCAATGAGTGTAAGATCTGGGGACCTTGGGGGCTATTCTATCGGTCCTCGCCTGTCAATCCGCCTTTTAGGAAAGCAGTTATCCAGAAAATCGCAAACAGGACAATCAAAGTGCGCCGTCTCACTTTACCAGATAGTAGTATCTGAAAGGCCAAGTACATTCTCGTTCAAGAAAATTTCTGCAATTGCAGGTACAAGGACATTTCGCAAAAATTCCAAATACCTTTCCCCTGTGAGGGTAAGAAGAAAATACCTAATATTTTAATACGAGCATATTTTTCCCTTGGTTTTATATATTCGTCCATTACAATCTTTTAAAAATACAGAAATAGTTATTAAACACACTACTTGTTTATCAGATCAACGTGAACTGACGAAACCATATGCTTGTAGCGAACGCAGAGTCGCTATTGGCCAAAATGGAGAAAGCGATATTTGATTATAATATTTGGATGGAGATAGCGAGTTTTGAAATTAAACACCTAAACGAATTCCTTGGAAAATTTCGTATAAATCATTGTTTGTGTAGTTTATCATTCTATACCTACTATGGGATGTATACAGAGTAGGGTGTTCCAACATAAATGGCATTCTAAATAGGTATTTTACCATCGAAGAAGAAACAATCGTAATGGATAGGAATAACCCTTATTAAAAATGCAAACCACTTAACAGATGGTCAACATAGATTTAAGGATTCCAAACAATTTATATACAGGGTGTCCCATAATTAAGTGCCTCTATTCAAGAGGGTAATAGAACTATAAAAAATAAGTTGAGTTTTGTATATAAACATTTGCCGTAAATCAGTTTATAAATAAAAGTGCCGAATTACTTTTGTGGAGGTATGTAATTACCTATTGATTATTGTATATCCATCCTGCGTTGCAATATTTAAGTACCAATATTGCAATCAGTTTTTAACATTACCATTGTGATCAGTTTTTAACACTAGCCTTTCTTTCCGCTATACATGTGTAAAAAAAGGACAAAGAGTTATGGCGAAAATTCACCCCCACCCCCTTTGTAATTACTCCAACAAATCATGATATGTAGATACAAATTTAACAAAATATCTAACATTATAAAATTAATCATAGTCAAATTTCAATTTTTGCAACTTAAGACGTTTCGAATATATTGGCAAATAATTATGTTGTACTTACCCCCTTTAAGGGGTTGTAGCCCCCTTATGAACTGACTTAAGGCAACTGTTTATATACAAAACACAACTTATTTTTTTATAGTCCTATTACCCCCTTGAAAGAAGGTATTTAATTATGGGACACCCTGTATATGCCTTAACTTTATTTAACTCTTTCACCCTGTATAACGAAAGCACCAATAATCATTTAAAAACTGACTAAACTTTTCATAAATTGACTAATTTGTAATTTGTCCACAACATACACTCACATTTTATATTTTGTAATATCTTTAAAAATTATTCAAAATAGATGCAGAAGAGCATTCGTCTAATTGTAAATACAAAACTAAACATTTTATTTTTTTATTCTACTTCGTATTTTATTTATACTTTCAATTTATATTCTTAAAATTACTCCATTAATGGTACTTGTTTTTGCAAAACAATATCAAACTGCTATACTAAATTCAATATGTTTTATGCTTGCAATAATATAACAGGTTTTCACTTAGTTTTCGACATGTCACACGAGGAAATGAATAAAACTTTTCATTATTACAATAACTTTTATTTGTACACCCTTTACATGAGCAAAGATTCCCCCCTTTTCTCATCGTTCCCAATTTTAAAATAAAATAAAATACATACAATTGTCACAACAAACGAATTACGCGTAAAGCACTTACACCACGAGTTATTTTTTATTCCGCTGATAACATACACACCGCTCTGACGGCCACTACTACACTGATGCTAGTGATGCTTATCAGAATAATGGAGTATAACCGCTCTTGAAGGTTCCCGGCGGCGAGGCCTAGAAATGAGGAGAAATAACTTACTGGTTATACTGTGACCACGTCCATGTAATGTAATATGTGTTTATATATTTTATATATTATATATATTACTATATACCATCCTAGTTAAGATAGCAATGTAGAAAATAGAAAATAAAGAAACTAAATTGGCAACTGGCAATTATAGCTATTTACTAGGTACCGAATATAGATGGTTCGAATCCATCCCGGAATGAATTAGAAATATTATTTGTAATTTGTTTCGGATTAAGATGGGAAAGAACTGTCGATGCCCTAGATGTGGTTTGGACTCCACAAAAGACCTGTGATTTGAGGAAAGCTCACACGGGACAGGAAAATATAATAAAGTCTACCCAGATCCCATTGCCAGTCCATCGGTAGCCGAGAAGGACTGAACGCCAGACGGAAATGTCGCCCTGTAGTGCTGCAAAGCACTAAATGAGATGTATTGTGTCGTATATTTTATGTGTTTATTATATGTACATTATGTGTGACATACTTATTAGACCCTAAATTAGATATTGTAAATAAATAGGAAATAAATGAATTTGAATTGGAATTGGACTCTGTCGGGCCTCGTCTCTTTTTACTTAACACAAAATTCTAGGATTTACTTCGGTGACTTGAGAGGCGGTTAAAAAAATAAGAAAACATTTTTAAAATACGTCAAATTTTTTGGTACTGTTAGCACTCCTTAGGCCAGAATATGCATTCATTTTGCTATGCCATTATTAATTTAACAAAAATATTTTCATTTAAGCAATGAGATATGACAATAATAATTATGTACAGTAACAGTATGAATTATGATATCTGAAATGGCATATGGTGGGTACCAGTCTGGAATATAATTTGCAACTTATTTAAAATTCAAGTTTTTAGCAGGGAGGGTACCCAGTAATCAACATTTATTTAAGGCATGCTGAAGGCAGACAATTTGGCTTATAATTGCAAATATTACACTCTGATTTCTGAAAACCACAGTACTTTACATACATATGTGCGACCTTGGCTTCTATTGTCGTTTGGTCACTTTTTGTTAAAGTTCTTGCAAAAGTTCTGCAATTTTTCTGTAATTTAAGATATTTTTCTTTTTTTGCCTCGTTCTCACGTTATACGACCACAAAATATTCAACATTTATATATTTTAAAAACGTTAATATGAACTAGTTTTTGTTCATCATATGCAAGCCAGTTGCGGTTAGGTTTGTTAATCATCCGGTTTCATTTTTGAATGGATAACATTTTTATATCAAATAGATGTGGTTTTGTGTAGGACGTCTTATATCAGTCAGGTTGTTAATTTAATATAAATATCATTCATGCAATTGCAACATTTATGAATTATTTATCAGATTTTACCTTAATTGGATGTCCGATTGTTATTAAGGGATATTCCTTATAAATGAAAAAAAACGTTAATGTTGCTCATAATGTACAGGGTTATTCATTATAAATTACCCACCCCTTTTCATATAGAAAAAAAAAGGTTTAAATAAAAGTTGTGTGGTTATGGCTGAATTTTGTTAAAATGCTATAAAAAGTACAGTGGCGTGCAGATTTCAGGGGATACAAAAAATAATATTTTTTTTAAATGGGATACCCTGTATATTATTAAATTTTTGAAATGATTCTTTGTTCCTGATTTCAAAAAATACCATATGTTACCCCTACCATATACCGTTTTTGAGATATTAAACGTCGAATATCTTAGTTAAACTAGTTACTGGAAAAGTTAATATTATTAAAGTGAGCTATGGAAATGATAATTATTATGTTTGATAAGTGACATTTCTTTAATGAAATAATCAAAATGGTTTACAGTGAGGAAGAAAAAGTCCAAATATTTACTTGTTATATACAAAATAACAAAAATAAACGTGCAGCAAAAAGAGCATGTAGGGTGTTGTATCCAAATCGCCCAACACCATCAGAAAATACGTTCAAAAATATTTACCGAAAGGTGAATAATACTTCCAGTTTTACCAGGAAGAACAGCTAGCTTCATTTCGAAGGTAAGCTCATCCATATTTATTCGCGAATAGACTTTTTTTGAAACATTGTATTATTTTTTATAAAATTCTGAATGTAGAATAAATAATGCAGTCGATCAATTAGGTAAAAGTTATTCCAAAATACAACGTACGTTAAAAAATAACAGCTACAGACAATATAAAATTTTACTCGTACAAGTTTTAACAGAGGCTTATAAAAGGAAAAGGCTAGACTTTTGCCAGATAATTCAAAAAGTTGGATGAAGATCCCGATTTTTTATTAAAATATTATGGACTGATGAATCATCCTTTTCTACGGCAGGAGTTTTTAGTAGGAAAAATCGAAGGTCATGGGAAAACAGGCAGAACAGAAAAAGATTGGTAAAACAAATAAAAAATCAGGAAGAAAACTGTTAGCGTTTGGTGTGGAATTTTCAGAAATAAAATTGTTGGGCCTATGTTTTATGAATATACTTTAACTGGAGTTACCTATCTGGAAATAATTATCCCAGAAGCAGAAAATATTCATTTGCAGAATTTTCGGGAAGCCGAACTTGATGATATGATTTGGATGCAGGATGGGGCAACTCCGCATTATGTCTTACCCGTTCGAGATCATTTGAATAATGTATTCCCAATATGGATAGGGAATAATGGACCTATAAAATGACCACCTAACAGTCCGGATTTGACCCCTATTGATTAATTTTTTTTTGGGGATTTCTAAAAGACATTGTTAATAATAATAGTAATAGTATTCAAGTCATTAAAGAACATTTTTATGAGCTGTTATTTATTTATAATGGACCTATAAAATGACCACCTAACAGTCCGGATTTGACCCCTATTGATTAATTTTTTTTGGGGATTTCTAAAAGACATTGTCAATAATAATAGTAATAGTATTCAAGTCATTAAAGAACATTTTTTATGAGCTGTTATTTATTTATATTTTAATTTCCTATTATTTATTTATATTTTAATTTCCTAAACAAATCTTTGTTATTTATTTTGTATGAATGTTTGGTTTTTTTTCTCACTGTAAACCATTTTGATTATTTCATTAAAGAAATGTCACCTATCAAACATAATAGTTGTCATTTTCATAGCTCACTTTAATAATGTTAACTAAGATATTCGACCACTTATTTTATTGTTTTTATATTTCATAATTTTCTGAGAAGATAGACAGAGGAAATGAGAGCGACAGGAGACTAACAAATTTAAAACACTAGGAATCATTTTCCGAAACGGCTAAATTCAAAATAAATTTCTTACAAGACCATATTATCCACACATATGTTTATATTTTTCCATGTTTATATTTTTCAAAATTAATAATTTTCTTAACTGCAACAGCAAAAGTTTGTGCATTTATTTTAAATTTTTATGTCATAATATTATGAACTATTTGCAGTTTAATTTTATTTATTCATGTTTGACATATGTAATAACGGTTTTATTATACAAATAATACAATTTAAACATAGATTTTAGTATTTACGAATAAAAATACACAAAACAAATAATCAATTGATTAATCAACAAACAATAAAAACACTTATTATTAATAATTTTCGGTATTTTTATTTATTTACAGCAACTTTACAGGCAGAGCCCAATTACAAAGTTGCAACCTTACTTACTGGATGCATGATGGGGCAACTCCGCATAGTGTCCTACCCGTTCGAGATCATTTTAATAATGTATTCCCAATATGGACAGGGAATAATGGACCTATAAAATGACCACCTTACAGTCTGGATTTGACCCCTATGGATTCATTTTTTTTTTTGGGATTTCTAAAAGACATTGTCAATAATAATAGTAATAGTATTCAAGTCATTAAAGAACATTTTTTTATGAGCTGTTATTTATTTATATTTTAATTTCCTAAATAAATCTTTGTTATTTATTTTGTATAAATGTTTTATTTTTTTCCTTACTGTAAACCATTTTGATTATTTCATTAAAGAAATGTCACCTATCAAACATAATAGTTGTCATTTTCATAGCTCACTTTAATAATGTTAACACTTCCATATTCACTGTAACTAGTTTAACTAAGATATTCGACGTTTAATAACTCAAAAACATGTGGTATATTTTTGAAATCAGGAACAAAGGATCATTCTAAAACTTTAATAATTTACAGGGTATTCCATTTAAAAAAAAATATTCTCTTGTATCCCCTGAAATCTGCACGCTACTGTAGTTTTGATAGCATTTTAACAAAATATAGGCATAACCACACAACTTTTATTTAAAACTTTTTTTCTATAGGTAATAATAACGATGATAAGGGTTGGGTAATTTATAATGAATAAACCTGTACATCTGCCAACAATACGCAATGTATGATTCGACAAGCCTAAGAATACTGTGAGCATCATATGACATTTAAGTAAAAGTTTAGTGGCATAACCTCAAAAGAGACAACGATTTGTTCATATCGACGCGACGTTTGGGAGTGGAAGAAAATGCCACCTAGCCAAGCATTAAATATGAAATGCTTGACAATTATTCAAAATTCAAGTACTTTATTTGTTTTCACATTATGTTTAAATCAAATAATGTCGCGCCATCTAGTAGGCCACGGCTGGTTTAAGAATTTTCTGTTATACTTAGCGACGGATTTAGCTGATTTAAGGGGCGCAGGGGACGCCCCCTCTAGTGCTTCTCATCCTAGGTGGTATACGGAGAGGTCGGATTCTAACAGCGAATATTATCTAAATATTACTAAAATTAAAAAAATTTCATCATACATATTATACCAGTATTTAGATATTATAATTTTATTGCACCTAACAAAAATCTTGAGTTTCGTATGTACTATGTATATACGCTTGCGCTGGTTAATATTATGTTACCATATCATATCATAACAGTATATAAAATAGGTAACTGACTGAATCGTGTAAACGCATGCTTGTCGTTTCTTTTCATTGGCTTCCGCTTGCGGCCAACACCGACTCCAACAACAATCAAATAATAATAGTCATGTCCACAAAAAAATTATATACGTTAATATTAGTTAAAATGATACATTAGAACCTACTGTCAATATCTGAAATTTATTTTGAAAATGGAATAATCGTTCTGCGGCTCTGCCGCAGAAACTGCTAGCGTTATTTGAATGCAATAAACGCGTGCTAGTTGGGCTGACGTCATACGCTCGCAGCTCAAAAAAGCGATTCGCACGATTTGACAAATGTACACAATTTTATGGTGTGTAACTGCATAGTTAAATAAACAATAAAAGTTGCATTTTGCAACACTTAACAAGTAACCAACAATAAATAGTATTTATGGAATACGTAGATATTAGATTCTTTTATACGCATAATAACAGTTCTGTGTGTTATATGCAAGGTGTTTCAGAAATAGTGTGACAAACTTCTATAGGACATACCATGGCCAAAATAAGCATAAAAGCTCTTATGGGCATGTGCACAAAAGTAAACCATTTCCAAGATACAGGGTGTGTAAGGTATTGCCAGAAATACGAGTAGGTATATTCTTTGTTTTTCAGAAACTATTGGAGATACAAATTACAAAACTTAGGATCCAAGCTAAATTCATTGAAATTGCGACTGTTTCTAAATGTCATTATTATTCTCGTATTTATTTCCAATTGTTTCTGAAAAAACAAAAAAAAAAAAGAGATCTTGGAAACAGTTCATTTCATGTCCATAAAAATTTGTTTTGCTTATTTTGGTCTGTAGTATATCCTGTAGAAGTTTGGCGTGCTATTTTTAAAATTCCTTGTATACAACGCACATAGAACTATTTTATTATATGCTTTGGGGCGGTTACAGATATTTTAGATCGAGTAGTTGTATTTATGCATCTAGGAACAAAACACTATTTTCTTGCCGATATATTTTTGTATGTGTTCTGTGCACATCGGATATTGAGTAATTATAATTAGCGCAGTTTATTTATTTATTATGGGCATAGATTAACGTAAATGTACATTTAATCTATGCTATGGGCAGCGAGCCAACGAGCATGTGACGTCACGCTGCTGGCCTCTGTCTCGCTGCGCCGGAAAAAGTTCTATTGCAAATAAGTTTTCTGAAAAAATTTATTAAATTTTTTTTATTGTTACAGTGACTTTTAATGCTGATAAATCTATTATTTTCAGCTGAACTCAAAAGTTTGTGGACAGACTTATTGGGAAATATGCAATGTATGGTTCTTTTAATTCAGCACAAATGATAATTTAGTTTTAATACCCAATAAAATCCAAATTCTGAGACCCAATGTTAGTCAATATTTTGTTCCATAGGTGTACAGCTCTATAAAGAAAAAAATCAATGTTTTACTACCACTATTTCCCTAAATACGTCACTGCTGCGCCTCCCCTTTAGCCAAATTCTAAATCCGCCACTGGTTATGCTTTTCCTTTTACGGCCTGTTCAACTTAAAATAGTGCTCGTTGTATACGTTTTTCTTCGTATGTCTAAATATAAGCGAAGTATTTGTCCTATTTGTCTTATACCCTACTGTCGCTAAATTTACATAAATGTTCACATATCTTACAACATCGAAGTGGTTCCTAGAAACAAAAAATCACGCAGTTTTAAATTCAACGAGCGTTTCGTAAAGAAAGTTGGCAACATTTGGAGATTAAAACAAAACTTTACTAACAGCGCAGTCATTTATACCTAAACACGTGTCATGGTTCGATAAACCATGATACAATTACATGCATGTTGGATAACATTAAAATCATCTGTTTCTTCTATATTTGAGATGATGCTGCTCTCTAGGTCCAGTCTGATACGATCATCTCGTTTTTCCAATATTTTAATTACAGCCCTTACAACTAATGTCGCAAATTCTCGACCTTATGCTTACTCCAGTTTTGTTCCTTGATTACCTAAAAGTTATAATTTAATTATTTATTTATAATTGTTCACTGTTTTCAATTTCACATGTGAATATTATATGAAACGACCATTTAACTTTAACATATATTGTCTATGTCTGTCTGTGACTTTTGTAGCAAACATAGCAAAAATATCATGCACGATTACATGCATAAATAGCATTTAATCATTTACGTGGACATTTAGTAATTCTTGCAAATACCGGGCACCCCCCCCCCCCCTAGTGCACGACCGTGTAGTAAAAACCGCCTGCTTTAAAAGTGTGCGGTGCTCAGCTCTCATCAATTAAACCAACATGATTTTTCTGTCTAGTATGTATGGAAGTGTAATACGCAAAGGAAAATACATTATTAAATTTTAAATGGTTGTACCAACCACGATATTCTTGAAGAACAATAGAAACACGCGCCACAAAATTGTCAAGTGTGGCTGCTTGCGATAAATTGTTGAAGTTATGAAATATGCGGGTTTGGTTTTTACTCGTTAATACCGATCTTTTACATGCAAGAAAATAGAAATGCCCACCACAAAAAACTCATTTTGGTACCACTTATTTTATTGTTTTTATATTTCATAATTTTCTGAGGAGATGGACAGAGGAAACGAGAGCGAGAGGAGACTAACAAATCTGAAACACTGGGAATCATTTTCTGAAACGGCTAAATTCAAAATAAATTTCTTGCAAGACCATATTATCCACACATATGTTTATATTTCTCCATGTTTATATTTTTCAAAATTATTAATTTTCTTAACTGCAACAGCAAAAGTTTTGTGCATTTATTTTAAATTTTTATGTCATAATATTATGAACTATTTGCAGTTTAATTTAATTTATTCATGTTTGACATATGTAATAACGATTTTATAATACAAATAATACAAATTAAACATAGTTTTTAGTATTTACGAATAAAAATACACAAAACAAATAATCAACTGGGTAATCAACAAACAATAAAAACACTTATTATTAATCATTTTCGATTTTTTTATTTATTTACGGCAACTTTACAGGCAGAGCCCAATTACAAAGTTGCAACCTTACTAGTACCAAAGATTACATACACTAGAAAGAAATAATCTAACAAATTACCACAATAAAATAGTGAAATATAAACAACTAGTATAATAAATATAGTTTAAAAAAACTAAAAAACACGCTTTTAAAGCACATCAAACTAAAAAGTGAAAAATAATTATTAATATAAACTGAAAACAATAATGAACGAAAAATACTAGTATTATTGTGAAAAAAGCGTGGGTTGCTCGATATACGAAAAATATGGCACAAAGCGCCCCACGATTTTTTTCACAATAATACTAGTATTTTTCGTTGATTATTGTTTTCAGTTTATATTAATAATTATTTTTCACTATTTAGTTTGATGTGCTTTAAAAGCGTGTTTTTTTAGTTTTTTTAAACTATATTTATTTTTCACTTTTTTAGTTTGATGTGCTATGAAAGTGTGTTTTGTAGTTTTTTTAAACTATATTTATATTGCTTATTGATGCTGATATTATAACATATTACGATCCAACAGATATTTCTGAAAAAAAAAAATTTTTTTTATTTCAGCCATGGGATTTGAACTCACGCCCGAGGAGTCCGTCGTTTCGCGTCGACTAAGACTTGCCCGCTCGGCCAACGACCGAACTGAGAATCACGGAATATACTTACAATATTAAGCCTCTTACTCTCACGCAGAGGTACGTGAGGAAAGGACTGGCGATCCTGATCAGGATAATGATATAAACTTATCAAATTATTGTATTGTTACCGGTTCTTCGTAAGTGTACAAAGTTTCAATTAAATCTATCCGTTTAAAGTGGGTCAAAATCGAGTCCAAAGAGTCGGTTACAAACAAACATACAGGTGAAGCTAATAAAAGCGTGTTAAAAATACATGTAACAAAATAAAATACAAAAATATATAAAAAACAAGGCAAAAATATAACAAAAAAATATCGACACAAAGTGCAAGTAATTAATTCCTATAAAACCTACGCATCTTGAATTTCGTTTAGGGTTTTTGTTTTGGCATTGGATACCAAGTCCTTTAGCCGTATAATGTTTGTTAACTGGTCAAAATACGTTTTAAAATTTGTCCAAGTGTTACAGTTTGATCCGTCGTTTATGGGATTGCTTTAACATTTTTAACGAATTCGGAAAAGTTGGGAGTAAACAGTCAAGCTTCAAGTGTATAAGATTCCCCAATATACACAGTCTCACCAAAGGGCTAGCCAAGTACAGATTAGTTCTGACAGACGAACATAGAATAAGTCATAATTTCTACTTATTCGGTTAGGTATTTTAATTGGTAATTTAAATAAGAACAAGGAATTGCCTGAAAGATAACACAGCCCCACAAAAAAAAAAAATTCTGACCTAGCCATGAGACGTGTATATCCTTATGTATATTTGATCGTTGAATCCAAATCCGGGGTCAAAAAAAATCGTACAACCCCAAAAAAAAAATTTTAAAGCCAAAAAACACCCCCTGAATCGTTTTGTTTAATATTTTCGGGAAAAATTGAATGTATTACGATAAAAATAAAGGTGAATTGCAGCGTTCACCCTATCTGTATGAAACGCACCCCCGTAGAGGGTGAGAACCACCCTCATCTGCCATCAAACCAATTGATAACGACAATGACTGAAAAACATCTAAAAATGTTTAAGTTTCGTTAGGTTTGCAATAAACTGACGTAGAATTCACGTAATATCCCAAAACTACCCCTATAGCGTTATGAAAAACAACCCTTAACTTCAATTACAGAAAAAAGAAAGGAAAAAACATAAAATTTGATAACGATTTCATTATATGGATGTTCTTATTTGCAGAGATCCTTATGGCTAGGATATTAGCAGTCATTTGTCACCAATCTTAACACCATTTGGGTATAAAACGCATCCCTGAAGGGGGTGAGAAGTACTCTTACGTTAGCAGCTTTTAATTATTCTTTTTTTAATCTTTTTTTTATTGTATCTTTTAACTTCATTTTCAACTGATCTTCTTACTGACTGTCGTTTGTGTTGTTCTTTCGTGTATCTTTTCAGAGACCAACAGTAGTCTGCTATCATGTGTTCGTCCCATCTTCCTTGATATCGTTTTTCCATTTCGGCTATGTCCTGGTGGAAACGTTCCCCTTGTTCTTCACTATAGTCACCTAAATTTTCCGGGAAATAATCAAGATGGGAATCAAGAAAATGAATTTTCAAACTCATATTACACCCTAGATTCTTGAAATTTTTTATCATTTCTTCGACAAATTCCTTTTTTATTTCCCAGAAAATTTTCCGTTACTTTCTTAAAACTTAGCCATGCTTTTTTTCTCTTTTGGTTTCATTTTAGTTATGAAAACATCATCCTTCATGATTTTATAACGCTATAGGGGTAGTTTTGGGGTATTACGTGAATTCTACGTCAGTTTATTGCAAACCTGATGAAACTTAAACATTTTTAAATGTTTTTCAGTCATTGTCGTTATCAATTGGTTTGGTGGCATATGAGGGTGGTTCTCACCCTCTATGAGGGTGCGTTTCATGCCGATAGGATGAACGCTGTAATTTACCTTTATTTTTATCGTAATACATTCAATTTTTCCCGAAAATATTAAACAAAACGATTGATTAAAATGATAACATCAGAGCGTTATCTCATATATACCCTATTCAGGGAGTGTTTTTTGGCTCTAAAATTTTTTTTTGGGGGTGTACGACTTTTTTTGACCCCGGATTCGGAATCAGCGATCAAAAATACATAAGGATATACTCGTCTCGTTGCTAGGTCAGAATTTTATTTTTTTTTTGTGGGGCTGTGTAATTCATGAGTATAGATGATATTTTACAAGTTGTTGGCTGTTAAAGTAGAAATTATTTCTTCAATAAAAAACAGAAAAAGCTTTATTTCCTATTTTTATTTTTAGAGGACTTTCAGCCAGGTATATATACCAGGTATATATACCTGGCTGAAAGTCCTCTAAAAATAAAAATAGGAAATAAAGTTTATTCTGTTTTTTATTGAAGAAATAATAATTCAAGAGTTTATATACATAAATCATAGAAGCCTGGACACGCCTAAGCTCAAGTGCTTCATACTCATACTTAAGTATCAATATATTATAGTGTGCTAAGTGATCACATACAAGTATTTCCTTGAATGAGAGGTATTTGAGGAATTTTGTTTGAGTACTTTCTATGAGGTTGATAAGGTTGCGATAGAGAAGTGACCAAATAATTTGACAATAATCAAGATTAGACCTAACAGGGCTATTATATAATATTTTTATACACTTTATATTAGTGAAATTTTTCGTGTTCCTAATGAGAAATCCCATTTTTTTTAAACTGGCATTACTAATTTGCTTTACATGACTATAAAAAGTTTGTTCAAAAAGAATACCAAGATCTTTAACACGGCAAAGCACAATTTTATTAACAGTATAAGAAAAATTTATTATTTGATTTTTATTTGAGAATGTCATAGCTATATACTTTTCAATATCCAGCTCCACCTTAAAGTCATTGCACCACAAAAAAACAGTAAAATGTCTTCCTGCAACAGAATACAATCACTTAAATTTTCTATTCTGCGACATAGCTTGATGCGAAGAGAAGGCAAGTATAATTTTTGAGTACGTTAGGCAGATCATTAATAAATGTGAGAAAAAGCAGTGGACTCAAATTCCTTCCCTGCGGACGCCAGAACTAGCTTTAAAACAGGAAGACTGATGACCATTTAATTTAATATAAACTTGTCTCTTATGGGAGCATAATAAATTAATAATGTCAGGGCAATTTCATATTTATTTAATTTAGTAATCAAAATCTGA
The DNA here is from genome assembly GCA_029963845.1 of Rhamnusium bicolor. NCBI lineage: Eukaryota > Metazoa > Arthropoda > Insecta > Coleoptera > Cerambycidae > Rhamnusium > Rhamnusium bicolor. The sequence continues at coordinate 626,047 of JANEYF010003368.1, read as the reverse complement.
TGGTCCAATCTGTCGAATGCTTTAGCCATATCCGTGTAAATCGTATCCAACTGTATATGATCTTCTATGATGTTTTTAGCATCTTGAACAATATTCAATAGACTAGTAGTGGTATATTTCGCAGGTAAGAAACCATGTTGAGAAACGAAGAGTATAGGTTTAACTGAACTGTAGATATTTTAATAAAGAACACTCTCAAATAATTTTGAAAAGGCACATAGAACAACAATTGGCCGGTAATTTGTTATTATTTTTTTATCAACCGATTTGTGAACAGGCAATAGACGCCCCAGTTTCCACTTTGATGGATAAAAGCCATTTTTAAAGCCAAATTAAGCAGAATACTCAACAGTTCCAAGAGAAGTTCAACACATGCCTTTACTAGGTATGCCGGGATACCATCGGGTCCTACAGTTTTAATTTTTTGGCAACCATACTTACATCTTCGCTCGTTATAACTATGCTAGAAAGTGCATTTGAATTTCCTACAGGACAATCCAGCGACTCAGGTATAAGTATATCTACCCAAAGAAACTAGAAAAACCCTCCACTATGAATTAACCACCCTTCAAGGTACATTCCTGGTAAATCATTTCATTAGGATTGTTGGAATCGCTGTTTTTTGTTTTAATAAATGCCCAAAACTGTCTTCGATTAAGTTAATCTGAATTTGAGTTATATAATGTTGATAGGCTAATCTAATTTGTTTTTTTTTCAATTCAAGTTTAACTTCTATAATATGAAGAATTAACAAGTTAAATTTGGCAGGGGTGATATATACAAAAAACGGCCAATTTTTCATTATTTTACACTTTACCATCACTTCCGGTTTCCCCGGAAATTACCCCAATTTTGAAATTCTAAATGGAACATCTGGTATACTTTTACTCTTACATTTTTGGATTCCGGAGGCGATTTTAAGTACGATTGCATAGTTTAAAAAAAAATTTGAGACTACTTGATTTTTTAGGGCTATTTTTAATTTTGCATCTTGAGTACAATGAATTCACTAAACTCAATCAAATTGGTGATAAAATATCGAGAAAATACGCTTATCAACTACGTATGCCGTGGAAATTGAATAAAAGTAGATTCAAAACATTAACGTTGCCAACAAAACAACGCTGCAAATAAAAAAAGTGTACTGTGGAAACAATAAAAAGTTTGACAGATCATAATACGTGTGTGTTGTTAATTTAATAAATTTGCTCTTTATTGTTAAATTTTTTGTTGTTTGTTGTTTTTTAATTTATTGTTGTTATTGTTTAACATGTATACAAGGGATGAAAAAGTGGATTGGCCGCAGAATTGTATGCTCAAAGGTATCCGAACAGACATCATGTTTTCGATATTTTCCAATTGTGGAGAAACAAATCAGGGAAGGAATTGATAACAATCCTGCAGCTTTTATCGTTGATGATGCGACAGAAATTAACGTGTTGGCTTTTGATGAAGTGAATCCTACTGCATCTACTAGATAAATTGGCCACGACGACGTGCAAATGAATCATGAATCAGCAAGAAAGATTCTCAAAAAATATGATTACCGTTCGTTTAAATATCAAGTGTACCAGCATTTGTACGAAGACGATGGAAACCGAAGATTAGCTTATTGTGACTTGTTACTTCAGAACAATACAGTTAACTCGAATTTTGCTACTTTGATATTGTTTTCTGATGTGTCGAGATTCACCAACAATGGAATGTTCAACAAACAAAATAATGTACCTACAGGGTGGTCCGAATTTAAATCGGGAAACTTCGCCAGCGGATAATACGCCTAAAAATAATAACTTTTTTGTCATATAAACATATATCGAAAAACGAATGGATTTCAAGATACAAGGTGTTGAGGTTAGGGGAAAAAATTAAAAAAAAAAATTACATTTTCTACAACGATGCATTTCCGCAGCATTAAATTTGAAAGTGGAAATTTTGTTCTACTTCAAAGTTGCGTCATAATTTTGTTTTTCTTTTTTTAGATGATGTGGTTTTAAATCATTATAAAATGCTATTTATCTGAGATAATTCTTTTATCTACTGTTCCTGGAATTTATTAAATAAAAAATGTTTGGAATAACGATTGTAGCATTTAAATATTAAAATTTATTTATAACTAATGAAATTTTATTAACAGTAATTTCAATTAAAGGAGTTGCTCGAAATGCGTACCATTCACTTCGATACATTTTTGCTGAAATCATGTGGTGATTATTAAGCAAATTATTGCAAGCCTCTTGAATCCTCAATCCCAATTCTTCTATTGTGTTCACTGGAGTAGCATATACTTGGTATTTTAAGTATTCCCATATAAAAAAATCTAAAATAGTGAGATCTGGAGATCTAGGTGGCCAATTGATTGATCCTGATCGGCCTATCCAACGTCCTGGAAAATGAGCGTTACACCATTCACGCACATTAATTCCATAGTGAGCTAGAGCTCCATCCATTTGGAACCAACATTCATGTCTTATAATAGGGGGCACATCATCGAAAATATCTAAGAAATTATTTTCCAAAAAGTTCAAAAATAAAGCTAAATTTAGCCTGTGTGGCAAAAAATATGGACCACAAAGGTTGTCATCTATGATTCCAATCTAAACATTCAAGCTAAATTCAGTCTGAAATTATTTAAGACGATTAGCATGTGGATTTTCTTGTGCCCATACATGTAAGTTGTGATAGTTTACCACACCTCTTCGTGTAAACGTAGCCTCATCTGTTCACAAAATTTTTCGCAAAAACATTGCATCTCTACGGGTACAGCCTATTAACCAATTACAAAAATTTTTTCGTTTAGGTCCATCTTCGGGTCTCAGATTTTGTACAGGCTGTAAATGGTATGGTTTTCTATGATCTTTATGCAGTGTGCGTAGAATTTTAGTTTTGGATATTCGTAAATTTTGTGCCCGGAGCTGCTTGCTAGCTCTACGAGAACTTAAACGTTTGTCATTATCGAAAACATTTAATATTTAATTTTTGTCTTTCGTTTCTCACATCTACTTCCCTATGATTATTTTTTAACCCAAACTCACGAAAACGACGATGTGTGTTAATAAAAACTTGAGGATTTGGTTGTCTTCTATTTGGAAATCTTATTTCGTATTCTCTCGAAGCTTCTTATGCATTTCCATTACAATAACCATACATAAAATGTATATCAGCATACTCTTCATTAGTAAATAAATTCGGCATGATAATATAAAGGAGAAGATTTAAAGTAAATCACAAATTAAAGAGAAATACGACGCTAATATAAAAATGTAAATAACAAGTTTATAACGCATGTTTGCACAGCCAACTGTTTTTGATTTCCACTTGCAAATTTAATGCTGCGGAAATGCATCGTTGTAGAAAATGTCAATTTTATCAAAAACCGTAAGAATTTTGAAAAGGAGCCAAAAATACTTTTTTGCTTTAAAAGGAACGTAGATTAAAATGCTTCTATTAAATTTGACCAGTGGCGTACAAACAAAAAGTTGTTGTGGTTTGAGTGGTAATCGATCAGAAAAAAATAATCACCCAGTGTAATATTTTGGACAAAATGTATTTCTACTGGTGTGCTTGCCTTAATTATACCTGTATATCAAATTTCAATAAAAAAATCTTTATTCGTTATTGAGATATTGGGGAGAAGAAATTCTTCCCCTAACTTTAACATCTTGTATCTTGAAATTCATTTGTTTTTCGATGATATATGTTTATATGACAAAAAGTTATTATTTTTAGGCGTAGTATTCGCTGGCGAAGTTTTTCTATTTAAATTCGGACCACCCTGTATAATATATAAAATGCGACGCAAAGCCTAGCACCGACGAAAAATATGATTTCAGATTTGTATGAATAAGTCGACACCAAAAAAACGCTTTTTGAATTTTTCAAATGTCCCTTTCCGTTTAGGAAATAAAAGCCCTGGACGGGAGTTATAAGACACCCGTAAATAAATGTTGGTTTATGTATATTTTTTAAGCTGCCAAAAGATAACTCATTCAATTAGTCCTGAGGAGGTCATTAAATATTGGAGAAACGACTAATTGAAAACTTTTATTTTTTGTTCTCTTGGTCTCTAATCCCAATTTTGAAAATGACGTCAAATTATAGTAGACATTTTTAACAAGCCAACTGTACTAGTATGCCACAGATACAATATTTTGCCTTTTATTCCTATTGAAATGTCATTGTGTATTTTCAGACAAGTTCTTGGTAAAAATGCCTCACCGATTTTTAAGGGTCAGAATTGATTTAAAACATATAAAGACAGATACCTTTCTCAGAAAAAATTGATTAAAATACTGTTCCACGCAGAACAAAATTACTTGGTGTAAAATTGCTTGTGTCTAAAACGTACGTGTCTTTAAAACTTCAATGAGACCTCCCGTACAATGTGCGAATTCAATGAAGAATAAAGATGAATTCACAATCCCACGGTAGCCCTATTGAACTTAAGCTCTGCTGAAAGCATAAGTACTAGTACTACACATTTAAGAATGCTTTACGAAATAGAGAACATAGTAAAGACATTCACTCATTTTTAATGCCGACACTCATTCATATATTTGTTTAAAGATCCGACCATCAATATGTGGGCTACGACCGGAAATTGCCCTTTATTAGGGTGGTTATTTGAGGTAGGTCGATCACAGAATAATGGCTTTTGAATTCCTTTTATTTTGTTTGTTTTCATGGTTTCGTGTTTACTTTACATTTGTAACAAAGATAACAAATAAGTCAATTGTCAGTATACCAATAATGTTAAATAGATTATATGGATTATAAAAGTTTATTTGAAGATTGCATTAATATGCAAGTGCCATAGTATAGGAATCAAATGTGTATTGACACTCCAGTTTAACGGCGATTATCTCAAAAATGACAGAGCAGAAAAAAATTGTGTATAATAATAACAATAAACGTCTTTTATTTTTTTCCTCATTTTACAAATGTAGGAATTATGCAAATAAAAAAAATACACACACACAAATATAAAGGAAAAAAATCACGGAGCGAAATTCAGACTACAGTGTGAACATTGAAGTCTGCTCTTCCATTTAACTCCGACAAGTAATAAACATAAGATAAATACTATATTAAGTTAACTACACAGAGAAAAATGGTCCAAATAAACTTTTTATTTGACAGGTTTTTATTACTAGCAAATGTTTTTTTTTGAGGAATAATAAAGTCCACTAATAATGCCAAATAAAAACACAAGTTTTCTAGTACAAATATATTATGATTAAAAAAAAAATTATCAATGGTTAAGATATGATTATTGATGACAAATATACATTTCTATTTATTCCATTTTATTAATTACTAATAACCAATGTTGTGGAATTAATATATTGATTTTTAAAGCAATTAATTTATTTTTCATCCATGTTCAATTTGATAATCATTAAGATTCTGGTAGAATAAAATTTGCAATAAATAAAAAACAGTAAATGATAAGATGCAACATATACATATATTTGAAATCACAAAACACACAGATTTCAAAAATTTAAAGAAATACAAGGTATTCCATTTAAAAAATTGCAAGTTTGGTTTGTCCCGCTTTTATGAGACAAGCTGTATATTTTTTTGTAGAGGTTCCAAAAGAGATCATTTGAGTCACTATAACTTTTATTTGAAACATTTTTTTGCTAACTTAAAAAATAAACAAAATATAGGGATGGACCTTTTCGTTGGATAACCCTGTACGTAGAATTGCACTGATGTATCAAGATTATAGGTTATAGTGGTGTATGAATTTACAGTTTTAAAGATAGTTTTTAAGTTGTGATGTTTTTCTGTGTACTCACCTAGAGTATTTTTGAATTTTAAATTTTTTTGTTTTTCTAATGTATAGAATGGTTTTTATGTTTAAAAATAAATATTTTTTTATTAAATGCTATTTTGATTTGCTACAAATATATCCTGTTTTACTAAAAAAAATGTTTGAAAGAACTAATAATATTCTCTAAATAAACAATATGTTTATAATAAATAATAGATCTACTTGTCATAACTAACGAATATAATACATAACAAAAATTAAAAAATAGTACCAATATTTCTACATAATTGTTACTAATAAATTGGGCATTAGTGGCTACTATCCAATAACATTAATTACGAAAACACAGTATGTTTAGTGTTATTGGTTTAATTATTTTGCAGAAATAAAAAATGTAGTAATCACAAGTGTATACAATTATATCACTAATAACTTGAATATTAGATACAAATGTTTAGTTCATCATTCGTTAATATTTTGTTGATTAAACCGTTTATTTCCCAGTAATATCTAATTCTTTGAATATTTGTCCCAAATATACATTATCAGAAACCTGTTTTTATTAAACGCTAATAGATTTGATTCTTGTCCCATATTTAGCTAAATTTTTTATTAAGGAGCAATAAACATTTTTTCTCTGTGTACACACACAATATTTTTTAATTTTTAGTTAGTTGTAGTGGTGAAATATAAGATAAACTAAATTATTTCGTTAATTATTTTGTTTTCTAAGCAACATTGCTCGCACATGTTTTTTAAAAGCTACTACTTTAAGACTTTAAATAATCTTCTAAGTTATTATATATTTTATAGATATTGATAAAGAATCTTTCGAACTGTGCTGTCCTATGTGATGGAGCAGTCAAGGTATTCTTATTTCTAACATTCACATTATGTATTTCTGAACGAGTTACAATTTTGTCACATAAATAACTAGGTTTGTTATTAAGAATAATTGAATGAAACAGAGTTGATGATTGTATAGTAAATCGGTTTTGCATATGCCACTGTATTTCTCTAAGCTTATGCGATATATGGTCATATTTTCGTATCCCGAAAATGAACCGAAGGCAGGAATTCTGAACTTTTTGTACTTATAGGTCGATCTAAACAAAAATAGTAAACGGTAGGACAATAAGAAAATTGTGACAAGACGATCGTTCCACAAAGGATAATTTTTATTTTCGTGTTTAGATACGATGAGGATACAACAATCGCATAGAGCTATACGCCTTCTGTATACATTTGGATACATGTAATTTAAATCTAAATGAATTGTCCATCCATAATCCCAAATTCTTTGTCTCATTACTTCAAGATTGACATTGTTTAGTTTTAACTTTACATCTTTGACATACTTCTGAAACAAAGTATTTGTGCTAAATAATAAAACCTTAGTTTTGGATGCGTTAAGAGATAAGGCATGGTCTTTGGAAGTTTTTAAAATCGATTCTAAATCAGCATTTATGTTGTCGACAGCCAACTTTAACTTATTAGGTTTAAAAGACAAATATACTGCGTATCGTCAGCATATATGTGCATTTTACATAAGTTTATGTGTTTATGAAAATTAGTTGTATAAAGACAAAACATTATATCCATTATACGTCAGTATAATGGATATAATGACGTTAAACCATTTTGTATATTTGCTAATTTGTGATTGATTATATTTTGAACCTTCTTTATTATTGGTGTTACGAAAAAAAATTTTATCTTTAAAATTGTAGTGATTGTCCGAACCGCCAGAAAATATTTACAGAAAAACAATTGCATATACTTATGTCTTTTTAAATAGAACTCTATGTATATTTTTATTTTTTTGAAGTATGCTTGTTTTTCTGATTTCAAAAATGTATACGTGTTGTATGTTTTTTCGTAAATTTTCAGAGATATTTTCATTTTTTGCAATCGATTTAAAAAAAAGTGACTGTTAGCAAACAACGAAACAAAGGTAAGTGTCCTATTTTCCGTGCATTTGAAATAACTGGATTGATGGAAAATGGGCTACAGTGATCAAGAAAAATATGAAATGTAAAATAATGGGAACGCTAAAAAACGAGAAGAGAATACAGACGTTTATTTCCAAATAGAAACTTGCCATGCGTGAATAATTTTACAATTATTGTAAAGCATATTGAAACACATATGACAGTGAAACGAAGAAAACGAGATGTTGCTGCGAAGGAAGGAGTTGAGTTGGAAATTTTATTGCAAATTCAAGATAAGTTGTTTTGGGTAATATTTTATTTGATACTGTTACTATTATATCATTATTATTTATTTTTTCAATGCATGGGTTATAACTATAAGCGAGTTAATAACTTCTAACATTTTCAAATAGATGTCGCCATTGAGATTTTCTTCAGTAAATAAGGGACCAATAATATTATCTGCAAATATACCAGCCCAAATATTTATATTCTGTGTCAATTGAGTATGTCCTTCAACAAAAACATGTGGATTTTCATCGGTGCAATATCGACAATTGTCTACACTTAGTTCATGATGGATTTGCAGTTTATAGGGATGAAGTTTGTGCAATTTTAGAACAGTATCATGAGAAATACCAGTTATAGGAGACACCTGGGGAAGTGAACTTGTGGGATTGATATCAAAATACTCTAACACTTTAAATCTGAATTCCTCCGTTCGAGAGCCTGGACTCGATATTTTTTCCACAGATCATGTTTCTGTAAATTTCGCAACTAATTTCAAAATATATGTGTGACTTGCATGTTTGTTAGGATTTTTTCATTGAAAATCGTAGCCGTTTGTTGTTGCACCATAAATATAGATTGAAATTAATTCAACCCTCAATTCAATAAATCTCTATTTAAGATTTGAATGACTACATAGTAGAACATCATTTAATCCTGTCATAATATTTGTTAATAAAATTTTATTATATTTTACAAAGGCTCGATAGTTCTACAATAAACCTTCCATTCATACTGTGCCACCCTAAAAGGCAAAAGTGACAAAACTTATGTTCTTTATAATAAGTTTATTATACACAGACAGATTTTTTTATTGAATATTTATGACCTGCAACTACAACCATAAATAATTAGCTGGCGCCAGATGATTTTTCGTATCCTACAACACAATGGGATTATTGGGACAATATCCAACAATTAATTTAACTGATGCCTTGGTAACCATGCGTCCTTCCGAAAACTGAGGTAATAAAACGGTTTTTATGGCTCAGCGAATAAAATATTATTGGCCTTGCACTTTGGAAGAAAATAACTTAGTAAAAAGAATACCGCTTGATTTTTTCATCATTTAACTGAGAAATGTAGGTCCAAAAAATTCAAAACTTAGTTTTTAGCACATGTTCTCGTAGTGACTGTTCAGACTCAATAGATAGTTTGATTTTAGAAACTGTGTTTGTTTGTAGTTGTATTATGTTCAATTTCTTACCTATTGAAAAACCCGTTAAAAGCACTTAACGTCGCTTTGGGAGTTCAATGAGGGTCTGTTAATAATGATGGGGATTATTCTCCTGACAACTAAAGAATCCTGTGCCAAAACATCAATGGATGTATCGAAAATTAGAATAGTGAAACAAATTACTTTAACACCATAATATTAACTCCGTTGGAAATATTACAATGGTGATGGGATGGATTTGATATATTATAGGAATTGTGAATTATACTTCAGTTTACGTAAAAGTCAGTACGTAGAATGCAATTATTATAAGTTGATCAAATAACATTTCATCGGTACATTTTTAAAAAGTTAGTAAAAATTACGAAGATAACCTTATACAGAGTACGGTTCACTAAAAACTCTCCTAGCCTATATCAGGTGGGTCATAAAAAACAGAAAATTTAAACTGCTTGTAACTTTTTTAGCTTTTAACTGATTTTAATGATTCTGTACCCAAATAATAGACATTTTAATTCAAAACATGATAGGCCATAATGAAAAAAAAAATTTTTTTGTCACTTGATGGTGGATGATGCTGAAATATACCTATGTATAATAGTCCTGTTTCAAAACAACAAGTAATACGTACATTTATTTGGTGGCCAATTTTAAGTTTCCCTAGAATATGAAATAACCCGCGAGTTTAAATCTGCGAGACTTTCGTAAATTGGCCCTCAAATAGTCCTGATTTAAATTCGTATCATTAATTTACATGGCCATATTCATTCAGCAAGGGATTTAGGACAATGATAACTTATAGGAAGAATAAAGAATTAAAAATTGGCATATGAAATTGTTGGCAGCAAACAGTATCACAAGAATCGTTAAAAAACCAATATGTGGTGCAGGATGATCTCTACAATAGTGGAAGTGCAAGAGGGTTATATTCTATGGGCAATTCATATTTTTAAGTAATACATACATTTAAATAACTTTTGTTTTTAGAGAATAAATTCCAAAAAATTACTTCTCTTGTCGATTTTGTTAATTGCTGTGGTACTAAATCTGGGAAATAACTTATGAATTAGTTTTAATTTCCAGTGGATTAAGCTAAGTTCAATACATCTACAAACTTACCCTTGCATGTTAACCGTGTTTATGTTTTTTGACTAAAACTGTAGTCCGCCATATTTGTGGAACGGCTGTACATATTTGATTAAAATTTAAAAGTTTTTCATTGTGCAGCTGTAATTCGAGACGGCTCCATACAAAGTAGTCTAGAGGTGTAAAATCAGGCGACTTCGGTGGCCAGTTAACTGGAACTTTTCGAATAATTCGTCTCTTGGGGTAATGCTAATTTTGATTATCTCTGACTGATATAGAAAAACGGAGTCCATCACGATTTTGCTGAAACTACATACTGAATTTTTCTAACAAATCTGGCAAAATGTCTTTAAGAAAATGTAAAGAAACTTCACCAGTTAACGGTTTTTCAATAATATAAAGTCATATTAGGTGGTTATTGTAAATTCCACAACACAAGTTAATGTTAAATCTGTGTTAGGAACTTTTTGAACCATTGTCAAATTTGTTTATCACTACTATTGTTGATTCCATCACGTGTGATCTGGGCTTCGTCCGTGAATAAAATCCTCAATATTGTTCTTCTATGTGCCATATTTCTCTTACTTCAATTTGACCCCTAATCTATGTAATTTTTATTCTTTAACTGAATTAGACACTTTGCAATTCTTAGTATTGTTGTGAGGTCATGGATTAGAACAGGGTGTAATATTGGCAACACAATGTGTGAAATCAAATTTAGTATGATAAAAACAATACGATATATTAAAACTTTGCCCAATTATAATAGAAATGTATAAAACTGTAGTGGTTGTGGTTAGATGTGCTTTATATTACGTCATGTTTCTTAGTTGAGATAACACAAATTTTTGTTGATTCTGATAGGATTTGTTGATTTTTTATAGCTTCTTCTACATTCATAAGATTGATAATAGGATTAGTCTATTTCCGGTTATTTATTCACATAGTGATATATTGTAATTTTAACGAAAAATAAATTTATTTACTAATACTAAATGAATGTATATTGCATCGCCTGAGAAAATAATATAATAGTAATATTTATTTCAGAAAAGACAGTGTGTTTCACTTATATGAAAACACTTCCTCACTTCTTTAACAATTATTTTTCTACTAGTTGTATAACCGTTTAAAACACAAATTTCCAATTTTTAAAATTACAGTGAACCATGGCATTATTTTATATTTTTTTTCGGACGAAAAACCTTAGGAATGCAACAAATTTCAGGTTAGTATCACAATGTGAACGACTTGTATGAGAAATGTAGCGAAGCAACTGTATTATACCGTGTGTCTCAAATTCGATACTCACCATTGGGATCTTGGAAACGGTAAGAGCTACAGGTCGATTAAATGGGATAAGTTTAGTAAATTTTATACTGATTCCTAATCCTTAAGAAATCACGGCTAACTGAAACCGTTTTTGAGATTTTCCAAAAAATACGAAAATTTTCTGATTTCTCTTTTTGGCTGTAATCAAGTAATCCTTGGTCAGATAGGTTTTAGACTTCTACAATATTAGGACACTTTTTGGAGACTAATATTTTGGCCTAAAAACGAAGTCTTTTGTTTTCGAGATATTCGAGGTAACTTTTGTTTTTCTTATGGCAGCCATACTGGATTTTTTCGTTTTTCAGATTGCGCTTAAAAAAGAGCTTTCACATGATATATCACTAATGACTAATTTAAGAAAGTTATCCATTGTTTAACAATACAAAATAGTAGGCCATGGTAAATCAAAACGCTTTTGTAAAGCCAGAGAAAAGGAAGTTGCTTATTCAGACGGAGACTAATTTATTATCTATGTAATAGTAAAATTTGAAAAATGCTTTTCTAAAAACGACCAAATTCACACATAACTTTCAGTAAAATTTAGTATGCTGTAGTTTAAAACAAATAATAAGCATTACTGTTAGTTGACAGTTGTTCACTAAATAGTAGAGGCATTATTGTAAATTGTTCAAGAGTGTGATTATTGTAAACTGGCACACAAATTCTCAAATGAAAAAATTTGATTTATTAGAATGTTATTTAAAAGTAAATAGAAATTCGCAAAACGCATCGGCTTCATATCTAGAAACATTTCCAGAGAGTATTCAACCACATAGAACAGTTTTTAGAAGAATTGTAAGCAATTTGTTAAATTACGGAAGTTTTGATAATAAAAGAGACTAGTATGATATTGATAATGTTGACCGTACAAATAATATTCTCGAAGCTGTTAGCAATAACCCCCCGTATATTAGTGCGACAAATTGCAGGCGAAACAAATATTCCTACAACAACTTTACACAAGACACTAAAACAAAGGAAATATCATCCGTACAAACCTATGATTGTCCAAGCTTTAAATAAGGGTGTTATTTTATCGGTGACCAATTTAATGTGATTTTAATTATCAAATAATTATATTTGTTCTCAGAATGATAGATCTGTCACCAACTTGTTAACACCAAACTATTTAGAAACGATTGTCTATAAATTAATGTGCAATCATCCGAAAACGTAATTAGTCACCAAATAATTAGATTTGTTTTCAGAATGATAGATCTGTTACCAACTTTTTAACAGCAAACTATTTCAAAACGATTATCTATAAATTTATGGCAAATCACCCGAAAACGTAATTAGTCACCAAATAATTAGATTTATTCTCAAAATGATAGATCTGTTACCAACTTTTTGTATCGCTTTGGCTGCATCATAAACCAAAACCTGTGGTTGTAAACAATGTGAATACAAAGTTTCAATATTATCTTAAATTGCACCAAATAACAATTTGAAGTCATTTTTTCCCTCATTAGTTGCAACCCCTAAGCCAAACGGATGAAACTTTTTATTTTTATCGGTACTTTCAACGACAAAAACTGGAAATCCTTGCCACACCAATTTATATGTGGCATCAGCATGAATGTTTTTCACATCGCGAGCTTATTGCAACAAAAATTTTGTAGACAACACAAATCTAAATTTAGGTGGATCATTTTCTTCATCTTTTTCGATAATCTCATATTCAATGGCAAACTTTATGCATACCTTCAGGAATTGTTGAATGAGATGATAACCAAGATTCCAATTCGCCCAAACTAATTATTATTGGACCCCCATATTTAACACGACGTCGGTCATTTAAATACGTTCTTAATTGTGACATTTCTGGCATCGTAATGCCGTCAATTTTGGCCAGATTACTCATTATTGCTTTCGGTTTGAGATGTAAGTCATATAGTTTATTTATTTCCTCCTTAGTCCTGTCGCTCAACCCATAATTAGAGAGCAATTTTGATTCATGATCATGATCTGATTCTGTACGATAGATTATAACTGCATCCGATGCCGCATCGAATAATAAATAAAGCTGAGCAGCACACTGAGGTCCCCTCCGTTTGACTTTATTGCATCTATAGTATTTTTTCACACCTTCTTCAACTACATGCTTTCGAAGAAGAGATCAAGTGTTTTCTGTTGTAATAAAATTCTCGGCATTTTTTACACAAACTTTTTACAAACGTCCAAACCTTATTTTCTGTCCGTCTTTTCTTTTGTTCCATAATTTCTTCGACCTCTGAGTATTCCTCTACTGACTCTAATAAAGGTACCTCTTTCTGTACAGATGTAGAACTTGTCGATGGATTTACACTGTTTTCACAACTACTTGATTCCGTATTTACATACACAACCAGTCAGATACCAAAATACAAGGAAAACTAGCTCGAAACAATGAAATATTGCAACACAAAACAGTAAAAGTAACAAGTGAATAACTAAAGTAAACAAGAACATTGACCAAATTTTATTTGGTGACAGATCTATTATTTTGAGAACATAAGTTATTATTCCGAACGTAAAACAGATTCATTGGACATATGTTACGATGATTATTCGTTTATTTTGGATACAAACTGTTATAAATTTGGATAGACATGTTTGGAGACGCTTACGTTAATCTGAGATGAAAAATAATTTCTGGGATTGAATTTCATAATCAGAGGATTTCGTTTGATGACAAATATATATTATGGTGACAAATAAATTTATTCTCTTTAAATAATAATGATTTTGGTAGAAGACTTAAATTTTGTCTTTGGTTTAATCATAAATGTAAGAAACAACCTGATTTTCAATTGAGAGTTCTATGGACCGATGAAAGTCGTTTTACAAGTCTTTACAAGCACAATTGTCACAACTGCGCTACAAAAGGTCCGCATGTAACTACGCGAAGAAGATTCCAAACTAGGTTTGGATTCAGTATTTGGTGCGGCATGATAGGTATTACCTTTTCTGTTCCTATTCTACTCCTATGATCTGCCTATAACTCTTTCCTTAATTATTATTTTTTGATCGCCATTTAATTGGTCCATTCATTTTTCACAACAGTATAACAGGAGCAGTCTATCGTGAACTTCTAGAAAATCAAGTTTTACCCGAGATAAGACAGCTTCTTACAGAACAAGAAATAAGGGAATTGTGGTTTCAACAAAATGGCTGTCCTGCACATAATAGTAATAATGTTAGACGAATATTGCAGGAAAATGTTGGCAACCGCATAATTTCAAATAAAGATCAGTATTGTGGCCTCTCCGCTCACCTGATATAAACCCTCCTGATTTTTATTTGATACGGTGAAAATGATGTCTATGATTTTGAAAGTCTGGAAACTATCGATATTTTGGAAGACAGAGTTAAGGACTTTTCGGCACAATAAATGCCAATACTCTCAGAAGAGTAATCAGCTCAGTTAGGTGTAGATGCCAAAAATGTATTCAGCTAAATGGAGGTCATATTGAACAGTTTTATTAAATCTTCTTACTTCTTTACTATCATTTCTTCTATGTTAATTTGCTATTATTAAAAAATATTCTCCATATCCATTATGTTCAGCATTTTAACAGAGAATTAAAATTATTTAAACATGTCAAACTGATAACCTTAATATTACTGTTATCTTTTATAATGGTTGGTATTAGGTATATCCCTGAAATCAAAATAACTTTTTGATTTTCCATAACCTACTATTCTGTTTTGTTAAGCAATGGATAACTTTTCTTAAATTAGTCTCTCGAAAAACAATTTTTCCTCGGCATGTGGTACATCATCTGAAAACTCTTTTTTAAGCGCAATCTGAAAAACGAAAAATCCAATATGGCTGCCATAAGAAATACAAAGTTACCTCGGTTATATCGAAAAAAAAAAAAAAAGAATATCGAACATTCGTTTCTACACCAAAAATATGAGTCTCCAAAATAATATTAGTCTCCCTAATAATGTATACGTCTAAAACCTGACTGACTGACTAACCTGGCTACAACCAAAAAGAGAAGTCGCACAAAATTTTCGTTTTTTTTTTTAAATCCCAAAAACGGTTTCTGTTAGACGTGATTTCTTAACCGATTTGGAGTCAGCATTAAACTTGCTTAAACTTAATATTATCCTGTTTAAGTAGCTCTTATGGTTTCCGAGATCGCAATGCTGTGCATAGAATTTGGGACACACGGTGTTAAGCAGATAAAACTAAATTTATTCATATAAATTCCCTAATATTTCACCCCCGTAGAAGCAAAATTACGGCAATTAATGAGGTATTCTTTCAACTTTTAAGTGGTTTGTGGTTTCTCGGAAAACCTACAGCCGAAGTCTTCTTTAAGGGATGCCCCCGCGTTTTGTAAACAACCAATCTAGTAAACTATTTATTTTTTATTTGACATAGCAGCACGTAGGTATCCTGTTTTCATATTCATATTGTTAGCGTAGTCGTGTCAACCCCCCAAAAGTCCACCGACCAAGTAATGGTAAATAAAGGATTTTATTATATTTAGAAAAACCTCTGTGTTGTGTCTGCGTGGAATTTTCATATTTACCTCTAAATACTCTGAACAAACATGACTTAAGACAATTTTATTATGACTAGTTTAAATAGCATTATATAATCTCTATACATTCCATTTCCTGTTAGTTTAATATTTTTATTTCGTAAATATTTGTACATTTATTTAATATACACTTCCTATTAATTAACTTACGATATAATGTATATTTTCATTATGACTTTTTCTAATAAAATTATTCAAGAGGATGAGAAATTAAGTTTTATTAGTTTTGTCACCGACAACTAGGAAGCCTTATCCGATATACCGATGATTTTCATGAAAAAGTGATTTTCTAAAAATTTCTCCGAAGTGAAATTTTCGTCTGTAATCTGATAATATAATTTTATTGAGCAGACTTTTCTTGGTAATTAAACTTTACAGTGAAAATCAAAGTATTAATGGTAGGATTCCTAGTCTAGTATGTATTGTATTTTATTGGCAAATGAAATGCAAAAAAAGTTGTGGTTAGAAGCACAGATATCAAATTGTGTGTTTAATTTTTCATTGACAGACGCCTACTATTGGTTTATTTTTTTTGTTTTTTCATAAATGATAAATTTGAAGATTTTAAAGATTAATTTTTAATAAAATTAAATGATGAATAACGCTGCAAATCGTTTCTGTGTATCATGGTCGTAGAGTACAGATGTACTTACTGTCGCCGGCATTCACTTTGAAAGCGAAACTCTTTCTCCAGTCCAGTCTATTATTAGCTTTCGAGTTGTGTACACGTTAAGTCACTTGGGCGTATTGCATATTGTTTTTGTGTTTTTATTTTATTTGTTTTACTGTATTGTTAATATTAAGTTAATAATAAAACATGGCAGACGTACGCAGAGATAGAAGACGGCCATTTGCTGACAAAGTGAATAAATTCATAGGTGAACTCCCGGATTTATTCTATGATGGTGCTAAAATAATTTGTAGTGTGCGAGAAAGATTTGATGTGCTGGGATAAGCGTGATTGTGGACTTCACGTAAATAGTGTAAACCATAAAAACGAAAAAAAAATGGCGTGCCTTCGACAACACAGTTTATGTTTGATTTACTATTAATGCTGATTGCCTGTGATGTTTCGCTGCACATACTCGATAAACAACCATTTTGAGAGTTCTGGAATAAATACAATGCCCAGGTGAAGTAAAAAAGTCGCACAACGTTATGTAACTACCTACCAACTGTAGACGTAGACATGGTAAATAAGATGAAATGTGAATTAAAAAATACACGACTGTGGTTATCTGTTGATGAGACAACAAATTGTAAAAAAAATTCTATTTTAAATGTTATAGTACGAGTACTGGACCCTCTCAAACCGACAGTTCCACTGTTACTAAAATTTGAACTGTCAAAAAGTCAAGTGTTGAAGTTTGTGACTGATAGCGCCTTGACAATGCGTTCGGTATGCCGTTCTTTGCAAGAACAAGGTTGTACGTTTATACATGTTACGTGTAAAGTGCATGCTGTACACCTTGTAGCAGAAACTACTCGAAAAGGTTTTCCAGAGGTGGATGCATTAATAGTAAGTACAAAAAAAGTGTTTTTTAAATCCCCTAAACATCTCCGTGTATTTCATAGCAAGTGTCCCGGTATTCCTGAACCACCACAGCCGATTATTATACGTTGGGGAACATGGTTGCAGGCAGCTTTTTATTATGCTGTATATTTCCAACAAACACAAGCTGTGATACTACAATTCAATCCAGATGAGGCTGCAGCTATTAAGGGAAGCCAGACAAAATTTGAAGATATTTCCGTTGAAACAGCTTTAAAAAATATTGCGAAGAACTATAAACCATTACATGAAAGCATAAAAAAATTAGAAAACAGCGCGTTCTCGTTAGCGGAGTCACTGCAAATAGTGGACGAAGTAAATCTACTGCTACACGATATAGGTGATGCAACAAATGAGCGCGTTAAAGAAAAGTTCGCAAGTGTGTTAAATAAAGACACCAGTTTTACCAAATTAAGACAAATATGTGATGATGCAGCCCCAGATCTGTTAAGTTCGTTCAAAGACTATTTTACGTATGCGTGTATTACATCAGTAGATGTCGAACGGTCGTTTTCAAAATATAAGAATATATTTTCACCAAAGTGAACATCACTCATGGAGACAACCCTAGAAACATACCTGATGATGTAAAATGGCTACACATCTTCTCCAGTTTGTGGTAAGCAAGCTAGTTTATCAAGCTAGTTAAGAGGGTAAGTTTTACATACATTGTTATAAATTGTAACAGTTTATTGTTTCTTGTATTAGTTAATTTCGCGTACGCCACTGTCCCACGGAACATTTTTGACAGCCCTAATGATGAATAAGAAAACAATTTGGTGTAAAGTCTAACTGTAACTAAGGTGAGGTCACCTAAAAACAGAAACTACCTACATAACTACTAAAAGAAGTTGACAGTTAATTTTCTTTTGCAGCACCTAAATATGTATTAATTTAACTGACACCCTACAAGCATTTAAATTATACTATATTCTTGATACTACGTCTACGGTCTAGTTGTAAAAGGATTCAAAAAATACTTTCTCTCTCATTTTTCTTTCATATTTGTTTGTAAAATTCCTACGTTGCTACAATTTTTCATAGATTATGAAGCGTGGTCTCCATTTAATTTCTTCCGAGAATAAGTTAAAATTTTTATTTAATATTATATTTTTTATTATTATGTAAACATTTATAAAGTGTTACAAACATGGGGTGGATTCCTAGAAAAAATATGTATATTTATTATAGAATTTATATACAAACAAAAGTTGTTCCCACAAATAATAAAAAGAGCCTTAGGTATATTTATCCAACATGATTTTTTATTATCATATTCTATAATCTCATATAACTAACGTTATTTTAAAGATGGCGATGGAGGGACTTTAATACTTACTATACTATACTGTATAACCCAAATACAGGGTGTCTAATAAGTGTTCCCTCGGAAGATTATGCAAAAACGGTTAACTTTATAAAAAAACTCTCATAACAAAACTTTCTGTTTTAATTTTTACTACAACGTCAAATTATTTTCGATTATACAAGGTGTCACAAAAATGAGTTGCATAAGAAAGTATAATTTTTTTAAATGGAACACCCTGTATTTTTAACGCCAGTTAAGTCTCCAAGGGTCCTGTATTACACCTTAAAATATGTTGCCAATCGGATGCAGCGTTGCCAAGTTATGATTTTTTTCCTGTTCTTTTTTGGTAATTTACAAACATATTTTTGACTGCCAAATCTCCGCAATATATTAATTGTTTTTTCTAAAAATGTAAAACGTTATTTGATAATGATGTATTTACTGAAAAACATTTTTGAAATATATTATTATTATACAGGGTCCAAAATATTTGTTTACATTTTTGATATTTAATTATCATTTTTCTAAATTTTTTAAATGGAACACCCTGTATTATTTTGTCGCCAGTTAGCCTCTAAGGGTCCTATATTATACCCTAAATATTTTGCCAATCGGATGCAGCGTTGCCAAGTTATGATTTTTTTTCCTGTTCTTTTTTTTTATTGGAGTGGGTTGGAACCTTTGATGTGAAGATAACACTGACGTAGTTTTCCACGAAATACGTGTTTTGGTGTCTCGTGGAAAAAAGTGTTTGCTGTTCGTTTTTGGTAATTTACAAAAATTTTTTTGACTGCATATCTCCGCGATTAAAGAATTTGTCAGAGAAGTTTGCAGAAAACAAATCTCGAAAAAATATTTTCACTAAAATAAATAAACAATTAGAATCCACAAAGGAAGGAAGGAAAAATTATCAAACGGTTGCGTGAAAAAGATTATTTTTACTTAAATAGCTGTTAAGGGTAATAAGGTTGATATTTTAGACATTATCAAACAACAACCTTACTACTCCAGTTTTAAATAGGTTACATGTATCTAACCCAAGTGTATCTAGATTGTATTGCTTGCCTAAGATACATATGTAAATCAGAAAAGTCGGTGCGTCCTATTTTTTCAGCAATTGGGATGCCGATATCTCTCAGTGGTTAACAGAGGAATTCGAAAGTTTACCCATTGCACCACCTAGTGATTAATTCCAATGATTTCATTAATAAGTTGAAAAATATCCGGTTGCAAGAAGGTGAAATTTTGTTCTCCTTTAACGTTTGTTCATTGTTTCCAAATGTTCCGATACCACAGACCTACCCAAGGACTCTAACCATTGTGCTCAGCACAAAATGGCAAGATTAAATTATCTAGTTCATCACCTGTTAAACTTCCCCTCAATAAAGACAGGTTTGAAAGGAAAAGGCAAGGATTAAGGATATAATCTAATTGATAAAATAATTAGAAAACATAGATTTAAAGAGACACTTAGTAATTGTTCTACTTTTCAAAACGAAAGAGAAAATCCGAAATTTGTACTGATTCTATACGATTCTCGAATCACTCGTGGTATTGGTAATATTTTTAAAGATATAGGTGTGACACTGGTTCACTCATCGGGAAATAAACTACAAGATTTAGGTAATTCAAAAGACAAAATTAAAACAAACGAAAAGTCGGGGATTTACGAAATTAGCTGTATGGACTGTAATCAAAAGTAAGTTGGACAAACTAGACGATCAATTCAAACTAGATTCAAGGAATATATGGCTCATCTCAAATACGGTAGAGCAGATACATCTATTATTGCCCAACATGCGTTTTAAAACCATAAAATAAATAGTGGCACTTTAAGTTTAATTGAGAATGTAACAAATACTAGACAGCTGGATGCATTTGAAAGCTTGGAAATTGCAAAGTGTAAAAATAATATGAATAGTGACAGAGGGCCAATCTCATATAGAGTAGTGGTGAGAGGTATGAAACTTCTCGTATGGTCTAAATGCTACTATCCGACCAATATCATAGATGTCTCTGTGGCGACTTGCGAAGCAAGTACCGAGAGCGGCGACTTCTAGCCCAGGTGGACTAAACTACTGTTATTAAATATGATTTGAAGGAAACAACTACTCAGCTGGCAAATACCCCGACCTGCATTGGATTACACCTTCAAATCATGATAGATCGATAGCCAATATCATTTGTCAATTCCTAACCAGACACATAGACCGGTTTCGAACTTGTTTGTTTTCCTCAGTATGCAATAGGTTATGGAACAGACAAATGACAGTGGCCAACCTGCTAGTCATATACTAACTAAAGTAAACTGAGTAGTGGTGAGGTATGAAACTTCTCGTATGGTCTAAATGCTACTATCCGTATATAGCAAGTAAATATTTGGACTTTTTTTTTCTCACCGTAAACCATTTTGATTATTTCATCAAAGAAATATCACTTATCAAACATAATAGTTGTCATTTTCATAGCTCACTTTAATAATGTTAACTTTTCCATATTTACAGTAATTAGTTTAACTAAGATATTCAACGTTTAATAACTCAAAAACGGTATACGGTAGGGGTAACATATGGTATATTTTTGAAATCAGGAACAAAGGATGATTCCAAAAATTTAATAATATACAGGGTAGGTATCTCACTTAAAAAAAATATGTTATTTTTTTGTATCCCCTGAAAACTGCACGCTATTGTACTTTTGATAACATTTTAACAAAATTCAGTCAAAACCATATAACTTTTATTTAAAACTTTTTTCTATAGGCCATAACAACAAAGGTAAAGGGTGGGTAATTTATAATGAATAACCTTGTACCCTTTTTCTTCTTTCATTCATTATGTTTCTTCTGGTGGTACCACATTCAACAAATTTAATGTGTCACCTAAAATTTTGTTGGCAATCTTAACTGCCAAATTTGGGAAGTCTCCCATTGGAAGTCCCCATTGAGTTGTCGCGGATACACATACAGACACACACACACACACACACACAGTTTTTAAATAATTAATTTTCAGCGTCATTCGATACTGTCACATGTTACATATTTTAATAATTTCTTCTTATTGACATTGACATTTTTGTAACTAAATTAGACATTTCAAATGTCGAAATCCTAACCCCATTTTATGAACTCAAATGTGTAAAAATGTTCAGTTTACATCAGCGTTTTTAAGTACTTGGAAAATATATTTTGTTGGCTTGATATAGTAGACATGATTTATAATATTTCTCAAGAATATATATATATTTTCTTGTAAAGGCAAATACAAAAAAGTGTCGCCCCTCTGAAGGGGGTCTTTCAGCTGGCTAATTTTGCTCATAATCGAATTTATCATTGTCTTTGACCTTTAGAATATGTGTACCAAATTTGAAGCTTTATTTCAAAAACTGTGGCTGCTATCGTGATACTACAGACATGCAGACAGATTTTTTCCATAAAGTTATGTTTTTCATTATAATTCGTCGAGATTGGACCAGAAATGCAATAAAAAATTTTAATTTTTTTTCCCGAAATTATACATTTTTTTCTTCTTTCATTCATTATGTCTCTTCTGGTGGTACCACATTCACCAAATTTAATGTGTCGCCTAAAATATTATTGCCAATCATAATTGCCAAATTTGGGAAGTCTCCCATTAGTATTTTTTGAGTTATCGCGGATACACACATACACACACACCGACAGACATCATTCGGAAAATATCCACAATGCATTCAGGAGGCTTCAAAACGTACGTAAATCAAAATCTCGAGGTCGAAAAAAAATCACGATTACTATACTTCCTTATATTTGATATAAGAAAGTAAAAACTTGCGCATTAATATAAAATGCAAATTTTTCTCCATTTTCCTTATGTAA
This sequence comes from Rhamnusium bicolor, assembly GCA_029963845.1. Lineage (NCBI taxonomy): Eukaryota > Metazoa > Arthropoda > Insecta > Coleoptera > Cerambycidae > Rhamnusium > Rhamnusium bicolor. The sequence continues at coordinate 603,196 of JANEYF010003368.1, read as the reverse complement.
TATTAATTAATATAAAGTAGGTACCTCTTTATAAAAATGTTTTTGAATGACGCGAAAAATAACGAAATTTTGTAGGAAACAAATTTTGCTGCCTACATAGATAATCCTACATATAATCGATTTCCTGTGGATTTAGTTTGTCTTACCGATTTATGTAAATTTTGCCCTCATAAAAAAGAATTAAAATATTTTGATATTTCTGATGCATTTTTTATATACAAAACTGCTTATAAATTGCGTGTAAATGTCAATGGCCGAATAGTCTGAGTGTTATATAAATATTCAAATTTGCATGTATCAGGAACTAAGGATGTGTAGGTGACGTAAATATTTCGGACCGATGCGTGGGCAGAAAAATTCGTATAGGCAAAATTAAATGAATGAAAAAGGCTGTTACAACTCTGATTCTTAGAAAAGTTGTCATACATGGTAAAGAACTGGCCAAACCTTGAGACCTTGAGATATTTCTGTTGTGATAGAATACTATACTTTTGTTGAGATTTTGCGGAGTCGTGGGAAATGAGTATTTATTTTTGGTTTAATATAAACATTTAAAAAACTAAATATGGTGTAATATTTAAAATGATTTTAGAAGTAAGTTTACTACTATACCAAGCTCGGTAGTCGGTAGAGCAGTGGGCCAGAGCGTTAATTGATAAACGTAGCAGGTTTACTGCCTATCGACTCTCGGGTTCAAATCCCGGTTTCGATTCTGACAAAGTCGAAGGGAATGGTTGTGTGTATCGCGTTTTTTTTCAACTGTGTCATCACTGTCCGCGCATCCTTGGCTTAACACCGTTTTTTATTCTGTTTAATATTTCAATAAAATCATCAATTTTTCCTAACCGACAGAAGAAGCAAAGGCGTTTCCGTTTTTAAAGCAGGCGATACGTGAAATATAAGCAATTACAGACAAATTTCTCTTTGGTGTAATTTTGCTAAAGTTCTTGAAATCATTTTATACAATCGCATCTATATGTCAACTAAAAACATATTATCAGTAGATCAGCATGGCTTTGTATCTAACAGATGAATTACTACGAACTTAATAATATTCAGTCAAACAGTTTCTAATATTTTAGATGAACGAGGACAGGTAGTCGCTTTGTATACCGATTTTACCCAAGGCTTGATCGCATCGACCCTCTACTCGTACAGAAATTAGCAAAGTATCGATTTAATTTAAATCTATTAAATTACTTTCAATCATATTCAACAGGCAGACACCAATTTATATTTTACAATGGATATGAATCGTCAATATACTTAGCCACTTCCGGAGTGCCGCAAGATTCTAACCTAGGTCCTTTACTAGTTCTATTATTTATTGACGATTTATGCACTGAGTTGAAGTACGACAAATTAATCTTCCTTGCCAATGCTTTAAAAATCTTTAAGAGCATAAATCCCGTAAACGATTGTATGTATCTTCAAGAAAACCTTAATATAGTCAGTAAGTGGTGTGGCCTGAACAAATTTGGTATCAATACTGCTAAATGTTGGGTAGTGTCTTACACAAAAATTGCTTTAACTACAACTACAGCATTAATGACACTGTTTTAGAGCGCATACAAACAATTAAAGATTAAGGTATATATTTTGATTCTGAACTGAGTTTTTTTGAACATATACATATCAAATCTAAAGAAGTAACCAAAGTGTTAGGATTTATCATAAGAAACTGTATATTTACTAATTTAAATCTAGTTCACAAACGTGTTAGAGCAAGTTCACAACAAATTTTTATCATTTAGAAATACAGGAATATATGACCATGTTTCGATAGCATCATATACCACAGTGTCTCCCTAAACTGCTTAGTTTTCTCTATGAAAAAAAGTGAGTTATTAAACTTAATTTACTTCAAACTACAGCTGGTGAAAACTCATAATAATCAGTGTATTAGTTTTGTGTGTTAAATAACTATTAAGTGATTATCGTTAAACTAATAAATATAAATTAGTAGTGCTAAACTCTATTTCATAGACAAAAACTTATCAGTATACCTTAAAAACTCGTGAAACAAAACAAAATACAAAAACTAACTTGTGTGTAATTTTATATACTTAAGGCAGGTCCGGATCTAAAAATTCTGGGGATCTCTTTACACCATGAATTATTGTGCAAATAGTAAATGTGGAATTCCTCAAAGTGATAAAGAACCTTTTACTGTTTGTGATAAGTGCAACAAACAATTATGCTATCAATGCTCCTCAGTTATCTACAACTGAATACAGAGCAGTGATTTTGAAGAAAAGAAGTATCATCTACTTGTGCACCAATTTCACACTGCCGTTTCCTGTTCAAGAAGCTCTAGATGCCAATATACACAAAACTATATCCGAAATTGTCAAAGAGGAAATAGTAGCTCTTAAATCCTCCCCTGATCATGAAAATTGCGAAATAGTGTCAAAACTTGATAACATCTCAGACTATATAAACAACTTAAAGGACTCAAATATAGAATTAATTAAATTACTCACTGAGGGGCACTCGCAACTCCCTGTTATATCAACAACTGATAATTATGCACCTCGAGGTTCTCAGAGCTCTGTATATCAGGAATTTCAGCAGAAGATTGATTACCTGTAGAGAGAAATTACAACCCTAAAGACTCTTCCAACTTCCACTACTGTCGTAAACCTACAGCAACAAAAAAAACTCTACCTCAAAAGCACATATTGCGACTACCTCTGCAGAATTACAAGCTTCTCCCTTTCACAAAAGTAAACCAGAAAACTCTCGGGCAGGCAGACCAACTACTCAAAAAATCCCAAACTCTGCAGAAACCAAAAGAGTTCCCGTCAAAAAAAAAAAAACGAAAAACACCATGTACCAGAAAAATAGATAATACGAAAATTTCCGCAGCTAAAATTATTCCAAAAAAAGTCTATTTTTGTCGGCAAGCTATCAACTGGTGTTACCGAGACTGATCTCTTACATTACCTAAAAGAAACTTTTGGCAGAGACGAAAACTTTAAAATAGAACAGAGAGTTAGATCTGGGGACTACAATAGCTTCCGCATTACTGTCCGAGCTGATTTTCTTAATGAGATGCTAGATGCTTCAATGTGTCCTGAGGAAATCCTGGTAAAAGAATTTGAATATAAACCTAAGTTTTTCGTACCAGCCCACATTTCGCAACAAGAAAACCTAATTATTACAACCGAAGATACTAATGTGACGCTAGTATACACCTGGAATGCTATGCATGTGAATGCCCGGTGTCTTCACAACTAGAAATACCTTAAAAAAAAATACAATTTGGATTACTTATTTGTCACTGAACACTGGATGACCTCAGAACAGGTAGAAGTTACTGCTATTCCAGGATATTACCTCTTGACAACATTTTGCAGAAGTCAGCATACCAGTGGAGTTGCTGCCATATACGGACTTAAGAAAAATGGAAAAGCGTTAACCTGTCAAAATATACTTCTGAACTGTCATGCCAATGTGCTGGTTATAGTACTAAGCTATTTGGAAAGAAGGTAGCGTTTTTAGTTATTTACCGATCATGTGCGCATAATGTAAATAATCAATTTGAAACTTTCATTAACTCACTTAATGCTATATTATGCCAGGTCACCCAGAAGCATGAACTTATTCTACTTTGTGGTGACTTGAATGTCAATAATCTGGAAAATTCTATAGATAAAAAACCATTAAATGATATTTGACACTTTCAATTTGAAATATATTTTACCTTCTGAACCTACTAGGGAAGTTTTTAATAATAAGCTCTCAGCACTCGACTATGTAGTTACTAATGCCACGTGTTTTGTAACTTGTAACTTAGACATAAGAGTTTCTGATCACAAAGCCCAACATATTAGTGCTTTTATGCCCTATGAACAAACAACGGAAAAATCTGAAACCTTTATTTAAAAGAGATACTTTTCGGAAGAAAATCTGTGTAATTTAAAAAATATTCTCTCTAAAACAGATCTTAGCTCTTTGTACAATTTAACTGAAATTAACGATGCCTGGCTTTACTTCTGGCCTAATTTTAAATACTGTTTAAATCTAACTAGTCCTATTAGAAAAGTTAATGTCCCGTGTGTACTTTGTCACAGCTGGATCAAGCCTGACTTAGTTAAAGAAAGTCAGAATCAAAAAAAATATTTTAGGTTAGTAAGAATGCCGGCATTGAGGAACATAAAAATCATTATCAGGTTGCTAAAAACTATTTTCTGAAAGAGTCCAGACGGATAAGAACAATTTTTTTAAGAACAAAATTATAAACCCCGCTAATTGTGTGAAAACTATTTGGCAGGTCGTAAGTACTAATCTTGGTAGAATAAAACAAAACACTGCTCCATATGTAATAACCTCAGGTGACAACTGTATTAGTGAAACCGTGGAAATTAGTACTGCGTTTTGTGAATACTATACTACTAGCGTCGAGCAATTACTCGCTGTGAAACTAAATCCAAATCTTACAGGCTGCACTCAACTGGCGGTTCTTCTATAGGGTCATTTGGTCAATGAACTCCCACATACAAATAAAAAATAGAGCTATTCATTTTCTGAAGTTTAAAAATATATAATATATATATATATATATTTTTAATATTCTTAAAAATATATTAAAGTTTCTAGTTCATTCTATGCACAATACTATTCAAATATCTAGATCGCAGGATTTCATATTCATTACATTATTCATTTATAGAATTTAAAAATCTTGGGTCAATCCGCAACTTGTCCCCAAAGCTAGCTACGGACCGAATTTACAACGAATTAAAGTGAAATAGACTTACGCGCAAATCGTCAGAAAGCAAAAGAGACAGAAAACACTGGCGGGGACAATGTCCCTGACACATTTTACGTAAACAGTAACGCACGAAGTTCAGTCGAGCACTAGCAGTCTTAATGCTGACTAGGTACGCGTTGGTCGGTAAATTCTGTCGCGTTGTTTTTAATGTTTTTATTTGTGAACATTTTATTAGTAAATCTCTACTTGTCGTGAAATTAAGTAAAACAGTGTTTTTGGTGTATACTATTAAATATGAGTGTTGTACAAAATATATAACTGAAAGATGGACATAATAAAGTACAAGTAGTTTTTGTGTTTAGATACGTTTTAGACGGTGTTGTATGTGAGAGATTTTGGAAATTTATTCAGCCTCAAGGAACGATATCGCAGCATTTGACAGATGTAATTTTAAAAGAGTTAGAATGTCTGAAAACTAACGAAAGTCCTGAAAAATTGAGAGCACAAAGTTACGATGGAGCATCAGTAATGAGTGGTGCTTTTGGAGGTGTACAAGCCAAAATTAAAAAAAGTTATCCTTCAGCAAATTTTATTCATTGTTACGCTCATCAACTAAATTTAATTTTACAAAAAGCATCAAGTCAGGATAAAAGCAAAAAAAAATTTTTCTTGCTAATTTACATAGCTTTTTTTCATTCTTTGGAAAATCGCCAAAAAGAACAGTCGTGTTAGATAATGTTGTTATGGTGAGATTACCTAAAGCGGCTCCAACACGATGGAATTTTAATACAAAGTGCATAGAGACTGTTTATACCTATCGAACAGAATTATTAGATTGTTTAGAAAAAATCATTGATAATGAATCAGAAAACAACACTCTAAACCAAGCTATTGCTTTAAAAAACTACTTACAAAATGAACATTTTCTTTACTGGTTACATTTTTTTCATTTAGTTATGCCTCATTGTGATATATTGTTCAATCAATTACAAAAATGTAATATCGATGTCATAACAGTAAATAAGTGTATTGGCGTTTTTAATAGTAAAATTGAAGACATCAGAAATAAAATTTTGAATAACTATTTGGAGGAGACATCCATGCAGTCTGCCCAGAGATGTAAAACGGAAGAATGAAAATGGAGAATTTCATTAGAAGTTTGTGATATAATTACATCTGAGATCAAAAACAGGTTTGGCTTCAGTAATCATTTAGCAGTGTCTCAGTTATTTCACGCAGATCGATTTAAAGATTATAAAAAAAGCTTTCCTCAAGATATGTTTAAATTAGTTAAAACGGAGTATCCAGTCATAAATCATTTGAAACTTAAAACTGAATTAGTGGTATTGTATAGCCTAGAAGATTTTTCCAATAGTGAAGGTGCAGTTGCTTTGTTACAGCTTTTATTAACAATAATTTGTGCAATACTTTTTCTGAAAGTGTCAAACTGTTAAAAATCTTCTGTACTCTCCCTATGACTATCGTCAAAAGTGAACGTTGTTTTTCCACCTTAAAAAGAATAAAGACATTTTTAAGAAATACCATGGGTCAGGAAAGGTTATCTTCTTTAGCTATGCTTACCATAGAAAGGGCATTAATAAAGAAGATAATTTTAGATAATAAAAATCTTCTGAATGTGTATTACATCTTGGCATATACTGAGTTAAACTATATGGTAATTTACTGGGGCCAAATAACTGAAATGAATCGTATTTTTGGTTATCCAAAAAAGAATAATACGCAAAATTATTTCTGCTGGTCCACTAGAATCATGTAGACCTATTTTTAAAATGCATGGTATTCTACCACTTCCCTGTATAATTATTTACAAAGCACTTATTTTTGTTAAATTGAATCAAGGAAAATTTCCACAAAATAACTCGGTGCACGCTCATAACACTAGATCCATTACTAATATTTATATTTATATGTCGTTATATAGGAAAAGTCCCTGTTATTTTTGTAGTGGTATTTACAATCACTTACCTACCTCCTTTAAGGATATTAATTCTATAAGCAAATTTAAAAAAAGACATAAAGCACTACCTTCTAAATAACTGTTTTTACTCCCTTCAAGAATATTACGAGAAGTAATCTTCACGTATTTTAATAATAAATAATAATTACATGATACTTTTTATTAGGATATAACACTCTCTGTTTTAAATAATTATTTTCATTGTATTCTCGTTTAGTGAGTGTGATTTTATTTTCTTATGTATTTTAATTATTGTACCGTAATTTAATTTTCAAAATGATGTTGTCAATATCTTTTATGGATCATTCGACCATAAAGTATTATCAATTATCAATATATCTTGAGAGGGGTATAGATAACAATTATCTTCTAAGCATATTGCATTTTGAAAGTTTAGAGTATCGGCGAATTTGTTCTATGATACTTTTTCAATACAAATTATTACATAATAATATTGACTGTCCTCAAATTTTTTTCACAAATTAATTTTTTCACTCCAAGAATGCATTCTCGACAAAATCCCATATTTTACACTACACGAGCCAATACCAATATATTGCTAAAATCACCAATACATTGTATGTGCTATTATTTTAATAAATTGTGTCAGCAAACTTTTGGCATATAATTTTAGCTTACTGTTTTCATTATTGATTTTTCATTTGCATGTTATATAGATATACATTTATTTTCTCATCGTTATTTGTATTATTTTATTTTTTTTCAATAATTAGTTCTTATTTTGTTTTTCTTAACTATTACTATCTCACTAGCTTTTTTTAAATTTAATTTACAATCCTTCCAATAACATTTATTTACCTTTATGTTTAATATACAGATTTGATACTAAATATTATAAAATGTTTTGTAGTATTTAGGAGTATTTTAAATTGTCCTGTAATTGGGTGTTACCTGTTGGGTAAATAAAGCATATTATTATTTTTATTATGGTTTGGTTTGGAGGTTGTCTAATTTATATGGTGGGTTTAATATTTTTTTATATTTATACTAACGACTACAGTAATATAAAATTTTAGTTATAGTAGTTATTATAATGCAAAAATACCCTTCACCTAGGTAAAATGGCAACATTTAAAAAATTTTTTTGGCATTTTACTCTTAAAGTGCCAAAACCCCCATTATTCCCGGGAAATCAGTCGAAATCCTAAATGACAGCTGAATGTTTTATATTTTTACCTAATACACAGTACAAAATGCCATTCTAATTATGTTGAAAGCTACTTTTGACAACTGCTTGCTTAGAGTGTATTTTAAAATATTTTAAAATAACTTATTTTCCTCGACCCAATAAATTTATACATATATAAGATGATTATGATCATGATGCATTTATCATTATACATACCAATTTGATTGACTTTACATTAAATTAAGTTTTATTTATACAGACTTAAAGCATTATGACATAAGAACATTTTTTTTATTATGAAATTAATGAAAACGAAGATAGTGCGATTTTATATTAAAAATGTGTATTTCACAGTTCTTCATCTGTAAGGTCTTCACTTTCGATCTCTTCGTCTAGCATCAGTTGTGGAGTGTTTTCACAATTTGTATCCTGGCAGGGATATAAGGAATCAAAGCTGTTTTTCCTGCAAACGCATTTCATTGAAGCACAACCAGTTTTACAGCTACACCGTATTATGCGTAACAAACTTTCAGGCGCTGCTGGTAAGTCCACTGTATTATATATACACGTTATCACGTAAACTCCATCCCCAGTCGGTCGGGTTCAAGTCATCTTGTGTTCGTTTCAACGAGTAAATATCTTCTCATTGGTTCGTTTCCATATATGAATTTGTAGACTGTGATATTTTACAGCTAATTCCGTTAGGGGAATGAGCTGTGGCTTAATGTAGGATTCTGCCTTTTGTACTTTGCTCAAAACGATTTTATACCGACATGTATTTAGTGTGTCCTCTGAGTTTCCAAAAAAAAACGTTCGGTACATACATGTTCAAGTCTCCTTATGTTCGTTTCTATATACGAATTTGCAGACTGTGATATTTTACAGCTGATTCCGTTGGGGGAAGGTGTGGCTTAATGAAGGATTTTACCTTTTGTACTTGCTCAAAATGCGTTTGTACCGACATGTATTTAGTGTGTCCTCTGAGTTTCCACCAACAAGACGTTCCATTATCTTATTTTCGTCTTCCACAATACAGATGAAGGCTCTCCGATATGGAATATTCTAGAGGCTGTATCATATTTCGTATATGAATCTATAAAGAATAGACTGTTAAGTCATTTTCAAGTGAGCAACTAATGATATTGATATCGTAAACCTTATTCTCTCTTTAGAAAGTTGTCTATCACGTCTGAAAGGATTTTGACTGATTTCCCTGGTCGGATATAATGAGGATATAGAGTATGCTACAAATGGCACAATCTGAAACATAATAACTACCGATTTTAAATATAATATCTAAACTGTTTCTTCCACCATATTAAATGCATAAAATTACAGATAAAATTACAAATTCAGCCGCCACCTTGGATTTTGACTGATTTTCCTGATAGGGATTAATGGGGATTTTGAGTATGCCACAAACACACTTTTTTAGAGTATAATGCAAAAGCAATTATTTGTGTTGCAATTTTGCTCAGGCCAAAATTTATTTTGATTGTGCTAAATCATTTTGGAATAGTTTTAAAAAAGGACAATGGTTTTGTTATCTTTGTAATTACTGGTAATTTTTAAACTACACTGATTTGTGACACAAATAAAACAACTTTACTAAAATTTTTCATAAAAGTAAAAAGGACAGAAACAAGCAATTATATTTGCTTTAAGAATAACCACTGTGTCTTCAAAGAGGATGACCAAATTTAACTTTTGAAAATGCCCATTCTGCAGGCAGAATGGGCTAAGAGGATTTTATTGATATTTTTTCTTCGCATTATAAGATTCAGAAGAATTAATCCTAAGAGACCACCATTACTAGCGTAAAACGATTTTTGACGATATTTTCTGATTTATGTTTTAAAAATTAATTACTCGAAAGATATTTAATGCAGATTAATAAAATTGTATTATAAAATTAATATCAATTACTCCATCATAAACACATTTATTTTATTTTGAAATATATTTCTTCTACATCAGAAATTATAAAAAAAAATAATATGTAGTTCACCGGGCTTCCAGGGAAATTTCTATATAAAGAAATGATTTGAGTGATTTCAATTTCACACAAAAATTTCTGTGGACTGTAAAGATGACACAGAGTGACCTCGTAACCAATAATTGATATCAAAGATTTATTCAAGTAAATGAAAGAGACAAACAAAAAATTCTCAAGTACAAAAATAGAAATATTAAATTAATATTAATAAGCACTGTGTTACGTTAGACTTTAATTTTTGCTATTTTTAGAGTAGCACATTTTTTGAATAGCAGTATTTCATTTCTCAACTTTTGATTGAATCTCGTCAGTTTCTTTTCTTTCGTTACGTTCCTTGTCTTTGGCCTATTTGTAGCTATCGATTAATAACTTGGCCACCTCAGCCCCTTCAAGATCGTCGGTTTTTGTAGTATCCCTCAATTTTGTATTCGCTTCATGGAAAAGGCTACTAGCTGCATGTTCCTTTATTTTGATAGAATCTTTATTTCCTTTAACTATCTCCTCTAAATCTTGTATCTATTTTTGAATCTACCTGATATGTTCCAAATTTTAATTTTTTGCAATCTTTTTTTAATTTCCTGTAGTCATTTGCGTCGGTGCGTTTCTGACGCTGTGATTTTATTGGATACTGCATGATACCAACGTAAGACTAACAAAATTCCGGCGAAATTTAATTTCAAGGTATTTTTTTCAATATTACAATAATTTTACTAGATATCTATGTAAAAAGTATTAAGTACAACACAAGAAAAATATAAATAAAATGACGAGATTTTGATTTAAGTGACTATAAATGACAATTTCCGAAAAAAAGATTGCAAGTTAGTAGGAAAAGTAACTTTAAGTGATGTAAGTGATTCCGTTGGAATCCCCTGAATTCACTCATGTTTAGAACAATTTTAAAATTCTTTTCAAAATTCATTATATTGCACGTAATGTGTAAATTTTATGTAAATTGTGTTTAAAAATTTGAAATAATAAATTTTTTAAAGCAACAACAGAAAATAGAAGATGGGACCATTATTTTAGGACTTAACGATCCCTCTTGTCTTTTCACTTCCCTACAACGCGTGGTTCTATCGTTGTGTATTTTCTAAATCTCAAAATGTTGCAAAAATGGTCGGTAGGAACGACACCCAAAAGATCTTATTCGTTGATATACGGACACCATAGATTCTTTCTCCTAAAGTTTTCATCCAGTCATTTCCAACGGCTCGTGCCTTGGAAAACCTGTTTCTCACATCAAATTTTCTCAGATGAAGTTCTTCATGATTTGTAGTCCTTCTGAGACGTGAGGATTCGCGGCGGCGCTCATGTTACGGTCTACGCGGTTGGTAATTTTCCTAAGTGAAGATCCTGTCTTCCTCATACCAGTAATGTGACCACTTAACTGATGATAATTTTGAACTTATCGGACATTGTGGATAATATTTGCGACAGAAATGTAAACGCAAAACTGACAATAATTTAATCATTTTTACGAAAGTCTTCGAAATATACAATATTTGTATTTACATAAATATGTTTTTTGTTGAAATTTTAATAATTTCATTTTTACATTGAGGTATGTTCCATTTCTGTACAAATTTGAAATAAATTGCCTAACTAATACTACGTATATTCAAATCAGTATATAATCTTTTTAACGAATAAAACAATTAGAGCGATTAAACCTTGAAAATGTTTTAAAAGTAAAACGAAACGTTGACCTTAGTTAGAATTTTATTGTGACTTCTTCCTTGACCTATGATCCATTAAAATATTCAGGAAAAGAAAACATTTCTGATGGATGACATTCCATCACCTGTAACATAAAAACCCAAAAATTCAAATATATTTTGGTATTAATGATATAATTATAGGTTAGATAAGGACATTAAAATTGTCAAAATACCAGAAGCAAAGTTGATTATCAAATGACTACTTTAAAATGTTATTTTTTTTATACATAACCGGTATATTCGATGCATAGCCCCAGGCAAAAATATCCATCAACACTATAATAGGTAATTTTTAGATTTCATATTAAGAGTTATGGACAGTTTGCATATTGTTAGGTGCTTGTTTAATAATAAAAATAATATTCTAATATCATCATAAAAAACATAATTTTTAAAAAGTACGTGTTCAATGTTGTTAAGTAATTGGCTTTTTTAAGCCAAATAATGATTATTTTATTTCTACAATCACTAGTAACAAATTTTCTGTGCAATTAAATTGGTGTAAAATAATAAAGTTACATTAATAATTAGTAAGCATTTCTTTTTTACTTTTTTTTTAAATCAGCCATTATTTTTTATGCGTACCTATTACCTGTGGATTAAATATATTTTTTAATTCACTGTTTGTTATTTTAAATAATGCCTGTGTCTTCTCTACACCATTATTATAAATAAAACTGATTAAATGTTTTTAACCTCGTATTTAGTTCAATCATATTGTGTGTTTTACCTTTACTAAAGCATAATTCAAATATGTAAGTAATTAGTTTGTGTCTATTGTGGTTAGTCCTCAAAATTTCTTTGTTAGACGACTATTTGTAACGACTACTTCATAATGATTGAACAAGTTCAAAGAGAAACGCCTAAATTATTCTGTCACTTTGTCTTGACAACAATGATTATCTTAGCCAAACATGCAAATATTTTAAGTTGTAATTCTATTTCTATTCTACGGACATGAGACATGTGCAGTGTGCACACATGTGAACAAAACATCACTCGTTATATACGTGAGTATTATGAATATTCCTTCATTCATTCATTATTAGTCCCCCACAAAGCAACCAATCCCCCACCCATGAAGACTTCTTCATTCATAATACATGAGCTGGTACGGTAGGTCTATCTTCTCGGCGGCGTTGTCAGATGGTTACATTTTACTTAATATTGATGATTTCTTGATTGGGTTGAAAGTCATAATAATAATAGCTCGTCAAAAGTTACGTGATATACATGTCAAAACTGAAATCATTATTTTAAATGTTATCATTTATTAAGGGCTTTAACATATAAATGTATGAACAACACAAACAAATTATACAGGATGTGTCAAAAAGATGCAGAAATTTACGCCAATCACGAATTTAGTGAAGTAAAGATATTTTTTTAATTAATGAGATGTTCCCTTGAATTAAAAAAGAAAGTTTTTGAAGTTTTAGTAGATCAAGCCGCCATATTCAGGATTTGTATAATTAGCCATGTTGAAATAAAAAAATTAATAATAATAAGCACACATGATAATACGCAGTATATTGACAGTAGTATTTTATATTGGTTGATTTTCAAATTGTTGGGTAACGTTAAAAGAGGGGAAAATCAGATATTAAATGGTCGACGTTTTATCTTTATTTAAGGACATCCTCAGAAATCTAATGATAAAGAAAACAAAACTGCAAAATGACGTGGTAAATAGCACGTATAATGCGTATAGTGCTGTTCACGGAATAAATTAATTTTAAGCATAATTATGAACTTTTAGGAAATATCCTGAAACAGGTCGATTTTTAATTTTAAACTGCCGTTTTTTAGCATAAAAATAATACCATTCGCATTCACCCCCTCTGATTTATGACTCCCCCCCCGAAAATTTTAAAGTAGGTAGGGAAGGCGTGCAGCACTTCGTTCGAAATGGATTTTGATTCTCTATTCAGCATTATAAAGTTTTTTAAATTTTCGGTATTAATTACTGAAAAATGTAAAATGTTGTCGATGTCTTGTAAACTCATTTGAAGTATTTTTTGCTAAGTTATTGGTGTTGAAGAAAAATTAAAACTGATCAAGGCTACTGCTTTCAACTTCCAACAAAAAAATAGTATTCTTTGTTTAAATTAAATTCGCATAGTACTCTTAACGTTTGAATTTTAAGTTTTAAGCTTAAACTTCTCTTTTCTCTTTTTATATATGCTTTCAAATTTTGTACATTGAATAATGTTTTATTTTTGCATCTCATTTTACATGGGCTATCATTTCATTTCTTTTGCACAACTTCTTACGTCCATGTGTATATATGTAATATACGTATGTATGTATATATGTGTATATATATATATATATATATATATATATATATATATATATATATATATATATATATATATATATATATATATATATATATATATATATATATATATATATATATATATATATATATATATATATATATATATATATATATATATATTATCATTATTTAGCTTAACTTAAAATATCTTTTTTTTTTTCTTATTCAGTTGTAAATTTTTTTTAAAATCTTTAACATAAAAATGTACCCACCCCCAACCCTTTAAATAAAATAAAGCGCAGAATCTCCAATTTAAATGTATTTCCAATTTATTTTATAATTAAACTAAATGATCAAGCATCAAGCAAGATGATCTTTGAATTCTTGGATGATATTTTGTATGACCTCAGGGCTTATTTTGTGAATTCAGATAGCCTCATAAAAAGTAATCAAGAGGGGTCAAATCGGGAGACCGAGTGGCCATTCAATAATTCCACGTTCTTCAAAAAATTTGGATAAACATCACAGTTAACTATGCCTTCAAAAAAATAAGGGCCAATAATTTGATTATTAATGATATCAGCCCAAACGTTTACTTTTAAAGGAAATTGTGTGTGAGCCACCATCATCCAATGAGGATTTTTTTCTGCTCTAGTATCGATAGTTCTGGCAGTTTATCGTTCCGTATAATTGAAATGTGGCTTCATCAGAAAAAACAATTTTGTTTATAAACTGCAAATCTGCTAGCATTCTGTACATCATTAAATTCACAGAATTATTGCCTTCGATCAGGGTCATCCTCATTTAACTCCTAAACCAACTTGACTGTATATGGCTAATATTTTTCTTTCTTTAAAAGTCGCAGAATCGATGATTTATTTACATCATTGTCGGCGGCAAGTTTTTTAGTTGGTTTAGGCGGATTTTCCTGAATCCCTACCAGTGCATATAATTGGTTTTCCTCATCAAATCGAGGAGTTCTACTTGGTTTTTAAATATTTTTTACACGTCCAGTGTCACGAAATTTGTTTTCTATTTTATTGACTGTAGACTGTGATAATTGCTAACCAGCGTAGTTATAGTTGATTGATTCGACCTTTACTTGATGAAAATGTTCAGCGTAGTTATTATTAAACATTTCACAAACTTTCTTTTGAGTTCTTGTTTTATTACCGCATTCAATCATAATTAGAATATCTGTTCTCTGAGTTTCGGATAAATGAGCCATAGTAAAGTTGAATAAATAAAAAAATCTTATTAAATATATATTGATGCGTGTGAGCAACTTAGAATAAAGTGACAGTAATTCAAACAAAACTATTCCATGGCCTACTTGATAGTTTTTTAAGGCTCAGTTAATGGTGTTATTTCTTTTCACGAATTATTCTGTGTCTACTTTAGAAAACTTTCTGGTGGGTACAATTTTGTATTAAAAACTTTAAAAATAACAACAGATTAGTTTCTCCCCGACTCTTTAATAATTAAAGAGCCAGAAAATGCGACAAAAACATGTCTTTCCTTATGTTCATTCTCATAAAAAATTAAATAAGTATTTTAAAGACAGTAATTTTTTTCATATATATGCTGGCCCCTTTACACAGCTGGTAATTAAAAATCTCCACCAACAAATTTTGTGCAATAATGAATTTCATTTGCTATGATACTTCTGCAGGTTGTTAAAATGTTAACTAATGTACTTGTTTAAAACAAATATTCGATATATTTGCAATGGTAATATTTGCTTGGACATTGTTCTTGAAAATGCTATAGTTTTGTAAATATTAGTTTTATTTCAATATACTTGGATTTCATTTTTAAATTCCTAAGGGGCTTATTTTGTTTGCAGAAACATAATACCTGCTGAATTGGATATTTTATTATTTTTAAAGATTCATAATGTGAATGGAATAGGGGTTATTCACGGAAAGCGGTTATGAGACGTTTCTTGGGATCTGTTGAGTTTAAAAATCTGAAAATTCGTATAACGAGGTTTTTGGGTATGGCGAATTTACGAAAATATTTTCAACTTTGTGTCACTTCCGCTTATACCGGAAATATCACCAAACTTTCTTATTTTAAATAGAACACCCTATATATTATTACACATTTGGATTCCTCATAAAAATTTAGCTTGGGTTTGTGGACCATAATGCACCATTAAACTTACTATTTTCCGAGATAATTAATATTTTTGAAAAATTTTGACGGTTTCTATCCTTCGGAAAAAAATCCATATCTTCTATCATGTTGCAGATTAAGATAATTTCTTTTCAAACTCATACAAGTTCCCTACGGTCTAACTAAAAGTGTCCTTATGTTTTCACAATTTTATACAGGGTCTTTTATTTTCACAGTCGAACATTATTTTAGTTCAAACGTCAAAATGTAATTTTTTTTTAAAGGAACCCCCTGCAAATTTTTACAGAATCTAATAGATTATTGAATTCTGCATCGACTGTTATTACCATTCCCCATATCTATCTCTCTTGGTTTTCGCACCATAGACGAATATTTGTAAAATGCACATACAAAGCACTGTTTGTTACTAACCAACAAAAGTTATAATTTGCTTCTTTTCTTATTATAAAAGAGTATAATCATGTGGATAGTTGATAATTATTTATTAGTTATCAAGAAAACAAAATCAATAAACATCAAAAACAAAAGATCATGTTATTATTAGATTTATAAAAAATACATGAATACATTGAATATATATTTAATGCAGCAACTGTTCAAAATACCTTCCATCTTGCTCCAAACAAGCCAATATTCTGCGATTTACGGCACTTACCGTGGCTCGGCGAATTTCGTGGGAATCTAATTGCTGAAATGCAGCCCGTACTCTATTCTTTAGATCTTCTTTGGAAGTAGCTGGGGTGGCATAAACAATATTTTTGATTGTACCTCAAAGGTAAAAGTCTAAAGGGGTCAAATCAGGGGACCTTGCTGGCCATCTGCAAGGTCCTCGGTATCCAAACCACCTATCTTCGAACAATGCTACTAATTCGTCATACACTTCCCGTGTATTATGTGGGCCGCAACCATCCATTTGATAATGCAAGGAATTATAAATATTTAGGAGCAAACTATCAATAAACGCTTCAACTACTGTTCTCAAGATTTCCATATATTTGTTACTAATTAAATTTTCCTCGTAGATATGATACTTAAAAGTGTTATCTACTAATAAGCAGAAAACGTTAAAACAAAATTTGGTCTGGAAATTCGATTCCCGTACCACATGAGGATTTTGTTGTGCCCAGTTGTGCAAATTTCGTCTGTTAAAAATTCCTTCTTTGGAAAATTTAGCCTGATCAGTCCAAATAATCCTTTTAAAAAAATCAGGATTTTCTTGAAGACGTACGATCATCTGTTCACAGAAATCAGTTCTTTTTCGAAAATCTTCGGGTTTCAATGATTGTACTTTTTAGTACAGAGGTTATACATCGCTTCTTTAGAATTCGTTGAATAGACGAATATAAAATTCCTAAATCCCAACTAGCACCAGGAATAGATCCATGGGGATTTGCATAAAAGTAAGCCAGAACATTAATCTTATTTACTTCGTTATCTGTAACTGGCTTCGGTATATTCTTTACGGCTTTAACTTTGCCAAATTTTAAAAAATTTAACCTGATTCTTCGAAATTTATTGTTTGTCATTGATGGTAATTGTCGGTATTTCTCGTTGAATTCTTTGCACGTTCTACAAATTATTTCTTTATTATTTCCATAAATAGAAAACAAATGTAATATTACAGCATTTGTATAAACGTTTGCCATTATTTTCGCGTAAGTGACGCTGCGCACATAACAATAACATGGTGTTGGCATTAGTAAAAACAAAACATTTTTACATTTGCAGCCTACTAGATGACATTTTGAAACAGTGCTGATGTTGTACGTACATTTTACAAATATTCGTCTATGGTGAGAAAACCAAGAGAGATAGGTATACGTAATGGTAATATCAGTCGATGCAGAATTCAATAATCTATTAGATTCTGTAAAAATATACAGGGGGTTCCATTAAAAAAATGACTTTCTGACGTTTGAACTAAAATAATATTCGACTGTGAAAATAAAACACCCTGTATAAAATTATGACAACATAAGGACACTTTTAGTTAGACCGTAAGGAACTTGTATGAGTTTGAAGAGAAAATTTCATAATCTGCAACATGATAGAAGATATCGATTTTTTTTCCGAAGGATAGAAACCGTCAAAATTTGTCAAAAATATTAATTATCTCGGATAATAGTAGGTTTAAGGGTGCATTATGGTACATAAACCCAAGCTAAATTTTTATGAGGAATCTAAATATGCAATAATATACAGGGTGTTCCATTTAAAATAACAAAGTTTGGTGATATTTCCTGTATAAGCGGAAGTGACACAAAATATTTTCGTTAAATTCACCATACCCAAAAACCTCTTTATACGAATTTTCAGATTTTTAAACTCGACAGATCCCGAGAAACGTCTAATACCCGCTTTCCGTGAATAACCCTGTATACCAATTTATATAAATTTGTTTTAATATATAGGACAAGTCCACTGCGTATTTCGACCATATGGTATACGTGCGTTTATTTACCTAAACACATTTTCCTACAGTGGTAAACAAGAAGTCAATATCTTTGGCGGGAGAAACTCGCTTTTAAAATCCGGTTTCATTAAATGTAATATTAGCATATTATTATTATCTGTATGTTGCTTTATTACCAACTAAAATTAGTCATCTTTTGTTCAGAGTTATTCATTATAAAATTTAACTCCCGCGATTTTTCTAATACATACGTTGTATGATTTGCGCTGGATACGCAAGTATGGGCTAGGGTACGCAAGTGTGATGTGGACCCGATACCATAATGTAACAATTGCAACACACGTAATATGTAATATCTCTGAACACATTCAAAGATAGTTCAAAATCTTCATCGTGCTTTAGGACCACTTTCAAATCGTTTTACATATATGTAGGGTATGTGTAGAAAAGTGACTGGCATGTTCTTTGGATTAGCAAGTTCTTCGTTCTCGAAATACAGGGTGTTGAAAATGCTAAATTTTGTTATTTTTGAAAACGCGTTGTAACATTAATTTCACATTTGGTGTGTGTGTATATGTGATGCCAAGGATCATCTTTCAAATCATCAGTGGCATGAATATTAGCCACCTTTGCACGATTGCATATTAAAAAAAATAAGCCACTGAATTTTTTTCAGTTTTGATTATTTTTTGGAATTCCCTGATTAAAACTATAAAAAATGCCTCTTGCGTTTTTTTGTTAAAATGGGCAGTTTTTGGTAAAAATTATGAAAACGAAATTAGGTTATATTAATTCCAAATTTGCGTCCATTAAAGTTATAATCGAATATTAAAATATGGTAGTGTAACTTCGTTTTATTTCATTTTTATTTTTGTGTAGAAAAATCAACTGATTTTGTACTAAAATTACTCTTTTTGACCTTTTAAGGATCAGTAATTCCCATTATTAATCTGCACAATTAAAAAACATATTCAGATTAATAATTGCTCATTTACTGTTTTCGGTGCTTTGTTGTAATAATAACAGAGATTGAACTATCTGAATTAATTAAATATATTTTCAATTTGCATGAAATAAAACATACAGTGCAGAATTAATTTATTTAAGTGCAGTTTCATTATGAAACTTTATTATATGTATATTCAACTTGCGATTATAAAAATGTCGGTAATATTGTGAAATAATAATGATCACTGATCAAATCAAGAAAAACCGTATAGTAATATTATTGCGAATGATTAATATAGATTTAACATATATAATTCATTCAAGAAATTATATATTTACCGTATACAGGATGTTTGGAAATTTCATTACCATATTAAGAGGGCGATTGTACTACAGCTGCCGCAACATAAAGGTTTCCAGGTCATTTGAGATTTGAAAAAGCTGCGAAAAATATTATTTATAATTTTAGATTGGAAATCTTAAGAGAGCTAATCGGACCAGTGTTTGTAAGGTAATTTTTTAAAATTTATTTCTTCCATACGGTTTGGTCAAATTACACCAAATTTGGAGGATCAGTAGTTGAAAGTGTACTAGAGGGTACATGTATATCTATTTTAATTAATTTTCACTTTATGTAGGGAAAATTTATACTGTAAATATAAGTGAAATTTGGACGTGATTAGCTCCTGAATTATGATATCAATCGGTAAAATTCTAGGTGAATTTCATACATGTCGTCTAGAATGAATCTTCATAATTATGCTCAGCAAGTTTCAAACTTTTATTCCGTACTATTTGGTTAAAAAAGAATTTTCTAAATAAGTATCTTTGTCACTACAAATGGAGCAAGGAAGTGTTACCTCTATCGGGAATCGCACCTCAATGAAGTCGGTGAATAAAACGTCCAATGAAGGTATAGTCAAGAGCAAAATTATTCAGCGGCGCATGTACAAAAACTTTCTAGAGAGTGACACAGCTATCCGAAGCTTTTTCCCGACTAGGCCCCTTAATGTTACGGCAACTGTACATGGCAAAGTATGAAGAAATCTTCCTATTAATATGTGTCCGAAAATTCTTCCTACGAGAGCTACAGCCCTTGAAGAAGGCCCCCAAGAACTAGTTCTTATTTAATATTTCGAGAACCTTTCATGCTGCAACGACGCGCTTTAGCACACAGTCCACTATTAATGTAGATCAACATATATTGGATGTTAAGCAAGATGAACTTCAACAGGGGCGGGCGGAACTGGGATGGGTTCACCTACTTTACACCCCTACTTTTTGTATTTTTTTTACTTATTCTCATACGAGTATAATTTTCCACTCATTTTTACACAAAATCCTCTTCTCCCAAGGACGTAGAACCAACTGTTTTCGAGAAAAACCACTTTAGAACATTTATTCCAGGAATCATCAAGTAAATATCATTTGAACAAAATAGCGAAGTATACGTGTGTCAATTAATTCAAAAACGTTATTTTGTGAAACATCAAAACAGAACTTATTAGCGTTTTTTGCACAATCGTGTTTCAAAACATGAAATCAAAAAAAATGTCTGAATATACATCAGAAATAGCCGACATGCATTTAATGTATGGCAAAGCTAATGGAAATGCCCTCGAGGCTCGCATAGATGGTATCAAGAGGCCTTTGCTTACCGCCAGATCCCTTGCATAACAACATTTAACAATTTACACCAACAACTTAGAGAATATGGTACCTTCAAACCTAGATGAAATGCAATCGTTCAAACCTCAGGATTTTCAATCCATGGTCCAGTTTTGTGAATGGTTAAGAAAGTGCTGACAGAACAATTTGTTTATGCAAAGGCATAGTAAATTTCCACAATAACCACGTGTGTACAGACGAAAACTCGCATGCATTCTTTGAAGCCGGATTTCAATATAAATTTTCCATTAATGTATGGGCGGAGATTCTTGGGGACCGATTAATAAGATCATATGTTTTGCCCTCCACGTTTGATCGATCCACATTATCTTGTATTTTCGCAATATGTCTTAGTAGGTTTATTAGATGGTGTGCTACGCTAAACATGCTTGTTGGTGTTCCACCACACTTTAGTAATCTAGTTAGGCAACATTTTAAATAGGTCTATCCTAACAGATGGATAGGACGAGGTGAACCCGTTGCTTAGCCCCCTCGTCCATCAAATCTTAACTCTTTAGATTATTTGTGGGGATATTTAAAAGCTATGTACAACCTACTCATTAGCCAGAGAAGGAGCGGGATCACGATTCATCGGACCAGAACCAATACTTGGCATATCCTCAAGTACGGCCAAGATGGCTATCTCAACCTGGGCTGAACGGCAAACTCTCCAGTATTGGCAAGAGTTACCAGGATTAGTTCATTCGAAGGCGTTTATAAAATACCCTTTGAAATCGAGAGCTAAGAAACTTTTAGAGTTAAACAGGATAAACCTGAAAACTCTAACAGGCCTATACATATACCGGGCACTGCCGACTAAACTATCATCTGCATAAACTCGGCCTAGCGGAAAACGTCGTCTATGCCTGGAGGATGATGAGGAGGCAGACCACATCTTATGCACCTGTCCCGCTGTGGAGAGGATCCGATTCTCAATATTTGGCAAAGGGCAACTGCTGCCAGAGGATCTGGACACATTCTCACCCAATAAAGTTATCAGTTTCATTAAGAGACTGAACTTATTGGGTGAAATATAATTAGGCGTGAGCCACAATAGGCCTGCTGATGGCCGCAGTGGAGGGTCTACTGACCCACTCACAACAAACCTAACCTAACCTAACAACCTACAAAAACGTGTAATTAATGGATGTGAGGAAATGAGATATTGTATAAACAGCTGCAATGAGATAAATGGGGGGGCACCTGTTGACAAACTAAGTTTCAAATAATAAGATAATTCCCTAAACTAATTTTATAATAACAATTAATTACTAAAATTTAATAAAATGTTAGAAATTTCTTGTTGAAATTTACTTGAATGGATTATAAAAATATTCAGAACTTAAAACATATTTGAAGGTGCCGTTTCCTCTTAAGGCAAATACTTTGATGTTTCTGAAGAGTAGACGCTTTGACGTTTCTGACATAAGCTTACTACGATATTTTGTTTAGATCCCATTGATGAATCCTGGAATAAATTTTTTAAAGTAGTTTCTCTTGAAAACGGTTGGTTCTACGACCTTGGCAGATGAGGACCTTTTCAAGTTATTAAATAAGAACTAGCTCTTGAATAGCTTCTTCTAAGGGCTCTAGATGTCGTAGGAAGAATTTTCGGACACATGTTTATATGAAGGTTTAATATTATTTCACGCACAATCGCCCACTAAAATATGGCAACGAAATTTCCGGACACCCTGTATATTTGACAAAGCTTAAAATAATATATCTAGTTCAATTCCAAGAATTCATTCTTAATCTATAGGCGGAAAAATACAACTCAAAATAGATACATCTGTATATATTATCAGCGATAAATCATGTATCCAACATCTATTATGCATTTTGGTCACGAGATTTTAAGTTCTTTAATGCCTTAATATTAATATTGGCTAATATCGATTAAAACGTATTCCAGTAAAAGCAAAACTAAAAAATATGTACCATTATCCGAATCAAAAATGCAAAATATTTAGCTCCATGTGAATCTAATATTTTTGTATTTAAAATGGTAACTACAGCAGCATAACTTCTGATGTAATTATTTATTGAAGAAATGAAAGAAATATAATTTACTACACTCAAAATATATTATCATAGTTTGACAACTATCTATTTAATCGAATTTCGATCCCAGTCATAAATGAATTGTCTCTAACCGTCCATGGTGTCCCTTAAGGAAGATTATTGGGCCATTTCTTTTTTTTATATTTACTAGCGATCTGTCCAGTATTTTGTAATAGAATTCTATAACGCATATATACGTCATAAACTATACGTTCAGTGTGATACAAGTGTCAATGAAAATGTTGTATTATGAATGGTCCAGAAAAATAGCCTATCCATAAACCCTCATATTAATAATACAAATTAATCTGAGCATAAACCTCTCGAAATCAGTAGAAATATTAAATAAAATTTTTGATAAAATTAAATAAAATTAACATGTTCCCTATCTATGCATGGTATGTAATGCATCCTATCACACATCAAATTTGCGTTTCATTAGTAAAAATTCCTAGTGAAATAGTTCTCATGTCGATCTGATTAGAGTTTCGGTCCTTCCGCTAGTTACGATTATGAATACTGACAATGAATTACATACATATGAATTCAATTCGTGTCTTTTTCTAAAACCAGCCTTTTTAATTCACTCTATATGGCAAACTAGGTATCATAATATATATATCTTTATTACCTCATATTATACCAACTAGCTACAAAGAAAATTGTAATTATCCTTGAAAACTTTATTAATATTCACGAAACATTTTATCCTAAGACGATTATTTCATTCATAAAATTGTTATCAAACTGTTTATTTGCCTATCTCTTAAATTAAATATGTATTATTCTTCAGTATACTTTGGTCCTAGACCATGAATAAGCAAAACCCGTTCTAAATTGGTTTGATACTTCGTTAAAAAAATGTTCATTATATATTTTTGAATTTTGTAGATATGCGAGCAATTTACAATCAAATTAAATAAATTCATGCGTTAAATATTCCTTAAATGTATCTATATAAAGCAGGCAATTAGAATATAATAATTGTATATATATCGAAAATGATAAATTTTCAAAAATTGTAAAAAAATATAAAATAATTTTTAGTCTAATTTGCAAATTCTAAAGGAGTTGGAAGATGGTAGTTGACTCTTTTTAATATGAAGTGGAAGAATGCTGATTAGCGTTTAACCTGTTGAGGAAAGTAAATTATTCTTTTTCCTTCAAATCATATTAAACTGAAATAAAACAAAGAATTTGATTAGTGTAAACTCAATATGTTTAATTCTCTGAAGGAATTTCAACAGTTATCAACCATCTATGTTTAATTGAGAACATATTTCAGAGAGCGACAACTGGTAAGGTATATAGATTTGTCAAATATTTCCCTACATCGATACCCAGTGTCGTCTGACTTTTATGTGATCTAAACCTTTGGTTAAAATATTGGTATCATCAGTGTAATATAAAATACAAATAGAACGTAAAATATAGCAAGTCGTTTAGGTACCATACAAACAACAAGAAGTACTAAAATCGAACCCTGAGGAACGTCTATAATTAAATATGACATATAACATACCCCTGGCCTATTTCTAATAAAATATAAACCTGCTGATGTTATCTTAAAGATCGGAATGATTTTCACACTACACATGATGTATTTTTGTTTATTTTTTTCAACAAAAAATGGTGAACGCATTCAAATCTTATTTACAGCAAATATTTTTTACTATTCATTTAATGACATCAGCAACACAGGAAAGCGGAAGGGTCTAAACTATACTTATGATGGTACGTATTGCGAATGGCATTTAGGAGTGTATTGTTTGGCGTTCTAATATTCAAAATCTTGTTGAAAGGAATTTTGATCTGGTAGTAGTAGCAGTAGTGGTAGTAGTGGTGGTTGGGAAGACTGGCGTCTGGTAAGTAGGCTACAAATTGGCCCTTCTCACCCCAGCCCCCCATCATTCCATCAACTATTCACTCTATTTGCTACCTCCTCAATCTCCTCGAAATTGTCCTTTAATGTACCGTTTGCTGTGTGTGTCAATGTCTTGTTAGCTAGTATCAGAAGGGGGATGGTTTTCAACATATTATACCTGCGATCTGAAAATTACAATATCTCCGAACCAATCGAGGATAAACAATATAAAGTATATAAAAATAGCATATTTGATCGGTTGAAGTAGACTTTCGATTTTAAGTAACCCCATTAAAAATTGTCAAGCGGGACCAAATCGGGAGAACAGGCAGGCCAGTCAATTTCACCGCGTCTACCGATCCACCTATTGGGAAAAACTTGATTCAGATAGGTTCTTACTTCCAATGCAAAATGTGGTGTAACTCCATCCTGCTGATACCAAATAGTTCTATCAATTTCATTAGGGTTGTCATCATCTGGGAAAAGTATTCTTAACTCTGGAACTAAGAAATTTTGCAAGAAATTCAAGTAACGCGCGCCAGTTAATGTGCTGTCGAAGAAATATGGTCAGATAATTTGAAAATTTATAATTCCAGCCCAAACGTTCACCTTCGCAGGATATTGAGTATTGGCCTCTATAATCCAATGTGGATTTTTTTGTACTCCAGTATTTACAGTTCTCTTTGTTGACTGTTCCATTTAAGACTATTGTTGCTTCATCAGAAAAAAGAATGTTTTTATAAATAACGAATCATCTTGGCATCTATTTGCCATGATATCGCAAAATTTCAATCGGCAAGCAGGGTCATCGTCGTAAAGTTTTTGAACCAAATGAATTTTATATGGGCGGTATTTTTCATGTAAAAAGAAACTATTTTTATTTCTTTCTTTTTGTTGGGTATTTTGCCACCTGCGTACCAGAAAAACCGATAGATTTAAATTGAATGTTATGACACAAATCTAATTGGAAAAGTCAGATTTGACAGATATTTGGTACATAGGCATAAATTACATTTGATTGTATACATTACAAATACATTTTGAAATTTTCAAATTGAATTTTCTTGATGAAAAATACACAAAATTCAAAAAATCTTATATTCCTGGACAGAGAATTAAGAACCCTTTTAAATGAGCTATCACAAGCACCCTCGTTCTATTTAAAAATTTTAAAGGGGTAGCTTTCAGCCAAGGGGGTTGAAGAAGGAGGTATAAAATTATGCTCAAAAAATGTCATTTTAGAATTGAAAATTTACGTGTTTCAGGAATTTACTAATAACTTGTAAATTATGTAGATAATGAATTTATCCTTTACGTATGGACCTCACTGTTAATAAACTAAAGGTGATCAACAATTACATCAATCGAGAGGCAAAACTATGTTATTTATACCGTAATACACAGCCTGAAATAGATTTAATAAATAATAATAATAACAATAATAAATGAACACCACAGACATTAGACATTCCCCGAATCCAAAGCCGAAGCTGATGAAAAGTAAATTCTGGGAGGCAGAAGTTATGCTTGGAACATTAAAGAAAACAACTTTTTTAATATACTTTAGTTTCGATACAATAGTCAAAGGTACACATTAAAAACATTAAGATGAAAATCAATATAAACCAATGGAAACATATTCTTCTTTCATTTAAAAACATACTTTTCACGACTGATTTTATTGTTAGTTTTCTACAAGAATATGCAGCTTTTACATACTTGAATTTCCGATTTAATGTAAATCTCGCTCAATCGGTTTCTGTTTCTTGATCATATATCATCAATTACACTAAATATATCTTCGTAAACTGCATTTGATACAGTTATAGAAAGTACGAATGACACAGTTTTCAAAACGGATTGACAACTCAACAAGCGAGCAAATGAAAGAAGATAGAGGCGATTAGTAAACGTTGGTTGTTGTAATTTTTTATGCTTGTGGTTCTATTTTATCACAGTTTCCTGGACATATAGATTTAATTCCGGTAGCCGACAGAAGTGATTTTAAAAATGGACGAATCCGGAAGAAGTGTCAACCTTAGGTTACGCTGATGAAATAACGCGGACTCACAAACATTCCCACCGACATTGCCAGTGTCGGTGGCGGGATCCGAACCCGCAGCTACGACAGAGATATTAGTTTATCTCACTTGCCATTGTGTGTTCTAGCTAGTTAATTCATTGGAATTAATGGATAAAGATTGAATTTTGTTTATTAAGTTTGTTTAACCTTAGTTTGTCCTGGAGTATGAAATTTCTTTATAAAATATGTTTAGTGGTTAATAGAACGTAAGGTACAACTGAAACGGACTGGGTTAGAGACATATTTATGTCAGTAAACTTAGAGAAGGCATAACCCTGATTCTTGGAAGTCACCCTTAGTTGGCTGGGAACATGTCGAACCGCCAACATAGCTCTAACAGTAGATAAGATGCCGAAAGAAAGCGCCAAACAGAAGATACTAAGAAAGAGGAATAAATAAATAAACATAATTTGACATTCCTGTTTTTAACTTACCACATTCTTGCGAGAGTATAGCTGTCGCCTGGCCCATTATTGACAATTTAATTACTTCAACATCTATGAAGTTTTTATAATTTTTCTCATCTTTTACCTAGTAATATTTGACAAATTTGGGTGGGCGGTAATAACTAGTAGTCCAAATGTTTATGCCTTTTCACAACTAAACATGACGTTAACATATACAATATGTTACACATCTAAGCGCCACCGAAAAGGAAGCAGTGAATGATTTATTTCTAAAATTCTAAATAACATCGGCGCCTACTAGTGCAAACAAATGATACTTAGAAAACGAGGCCAGCTGTAACCAATAGGTTCTTGTTTTAGCAAAAACTTTGAGATGAGAAAGTCTTGCAGATTTGTATATTAATAGGGCTACGCCCATTTCCGCAGAATAAAGAATATTAAGTATTGTGATGAATATCTGTAAAAAAAAAAACAAAAAGGTGAAGATCACCCATATCTGACTTTTCAGACTGAAATAAAATTTTAACGAATTTTGACAAACAACTTCTTAATATACTTAATGGTACACACTATCTGTGTGGTTTTCCATAAAAGAGCAAAACACTATATGGTGCACACGACGCACGTTTCGCCAACAAAGTTGGCATCATTTGGAGACGATTAAAACAGTTTTAATCGTCTCCAGATGATGCCAACTTGGTTGGCGAAACGTGTGCCGAGTGCAGTACTTTCCAGTCGGTGAAAGATGGCCCGCGTAGTAAGGGAGAGTATTGTCTGTAAGTCATTTTCTATGAAACCTTGTACTAGGAATATAATGTCTTTCCCAATGCCTGATCCTATGTAGATGGAGAGATCCTGTACATCAGACAAACAAAACAACTTAGTAAACGAATAAATAGTATGTGAGACTGTAGAAGAGATAAGAGATCGTAGAAGAAACGAAAAGACTACTCTTAAAATCTTATATTAATCTGAGAAATCATTAATTTATTTATTTATTTATTTAATACATATCCAACAGGCAAAAGCCCAATTACAGGATACGGGGATAACTTGAATTAACGGTAACAGAAAAAGAAAATGATAATATTAAAAATAGCAATACAAAAAAAAAATAAAAATGAAAAAAAAGATGGTAATAAAAATGGTACAAACAAAAATAAGCACATACGCTTATACAAACATGTATGCACACATATACAGACACATGCACATACATACACACTCAAACCCATATACACACATGTGTATATACGCACATACATACATACATACATACATACATCCATACGTACATACATACATACATC
This sequence comes from Rhamnusium bicolor, assembly GCA_029963845.1. NCBI lineage: Eukaryota > Metazoa > Arthropoda > Insecta > Coleoptera > Cerambycidae > Rhamnusium > Rhamnusium bicolor. Next base: position 574,454 of record JANEYF010003368.1, on the reverse strand, counting down.
CATCCATACATACATACATACATACATACCCACACATATACACATATACATACATACCCACACATATACACATATACACATACATACACACATACATACATATATAAACACATATTATATATACAAATTATTATAATAGTAAATGACTAGCTAAACAATTTTTAGCTGCCTGATAGTACAAAAGAATATATCAACCCTATCTTCCACGGTGCAATAATTAGAGATCATTTGATAAAGAGGAGATGCTTTGAGAATATTGGTATTAGCTGTAGGAAGATTAAAAACATTGTTGTTCCGCGCTGAAATCCTGGGCACCCGTATATTGATATGACTTAGTATATCTGGACAGTCAAAAATATTATTAACAATTTTATAGAAAACTATAATCAAATGTACAGATCTCCGTTTTGACAATTCTATGATGTCAAACCGTTAATAACAAATTATGAGAAAACCCTCTTGGCGGATATATGCCATCTAATATACATATATACTGCAGATTTCATAAATCGTCTTTGTATTCTTTCAAGCGTCGCTACATGAGTAACATAGATTGGGTTCCAGACTATCGATGCATATTCTAATTTCGATCTAACGAAGGATGTATATAACAATTGAAGTGTAAACATATTAGAAAACCCTTTCGAGTTTCTAATGACAAAACTTAAATAATTAATTTCAGATGAAGTGGCAACTTCAATATGTTTTAAGAATGTTAGTTTAGGATCAAAAGTTACTCCAAGATCTTTTATATAATCAGGCCTATTAAGTGATGCACCCACCGTCCAATTTATAATCAAAATCAATAGGATTTTTTTTCTTGTAAGACATAACATTACATTTGGAAGCATTTAGTGGTAAATTGTTATGTGTACATCACGAATTTATTTTATTAAGTGCAACTTGCAACAGTTCACACTCTTCGTAAGAATTCACTTCACACAGTAGCTTAAGATCATCTGCATAAATCAGATAATGTACACATAGGTCTGACACAATATCATTGATAAACATGATAAAAAGGATAATGTTACAATAATATTATAGATATTCCATTTCAATAATTAGAAATGTGCAATTATATTAAAACGTTACACAAATTAAATGTTTTAATCAGAGTCAATACCAATAATAAATATAAGTATAAGAAAACTGAACCAGATCCTGATAAATCGAAGGAAACTGCTCTTCTTTAATGTTAATCTCTCTCCAATAATAATGTTTGTTGTTGTTTCTATCAATTTCATGCATCTGGATATTACGCACTTAGGTTGTTTCGTTGCGAGTAAACTTAAAATCTAGCTGATATTTCTGCGAGGAATTAAAGAAATAAGAAGGAATTGCACTTTTACAACAATTCTAATGATCTAATATCTCTTGAATATGAAACAGTTGTAAGTTTTTCTCTGTGAAATTATTACCGCTCAGCAGATTGGTTTTCATTATTGTCAAAGTTTCACCCACTTTGACATCAGTAAAAATACATTTTAAGCAAAAATATTTCCAAATTGGCATACAATTGAGACAGTTTGCTATGAGAGAGGTGTAAGCTATTTAGAATATAAACAGTTTATTTCTATACAAAAAATGCGTTCTGTAAATCCTTTTTCAAGAGCACTGTTTGATTGTTCTTTAATTTTGAGTAGACTTTTGTTTATTAGTGTCATGGTCATGTCATGACTCCATAATAAACAAAGCTAAAATTATTTCCATAGTTTTATTCTGCAAAATTAGATGAAAATCTAAATCTAAACTACCTGGTTTCATAACAAAGGTAATTCCTTACCTGCCTCGTTGGATATCGCTAAATTTATTCATTCGTGAACGTAGTTTCGCGGCTTTTTTCGCGGCTTTTAATACCGCGTTTGCAAACAATCTGCCGCGAAACTAAAGTCACGAATGAATAGATAATAATACCTGAATATAAAAAACTGCTTTTATTTCTTCTGAAACGCAATATGGCAGAAACACAACACAACACAGTTCAATTTTAACCTAGTTAACAAGTTAATAATATTAATAAATGTTTATGACTAGGTATAGTCAAATAATTATAAAGGCATTGTTTCCTTGTTTGTGTATTTTATCAACGTAAATGAATCTCATGTCAAAATTTAAATTTATTATTGTACACTAACGTTATTATGCGGGTTAACTGTTATCAAGAAGATGTAGGGGCACCTATGGGTGAAAATATATGTAGTATCCAGTGTTGGCCCCAGTCACGATAACTTCAAGATAACTTCCATTAGCATGCCAAATTAGAATGCAAATTTATATTTAGTTATATTATACAATTTATTGAGAGTATCTCAGCAGTTATAGAGCTGTCATAAAGATTTCAAAAAACAAACAGCAATTTTTTAGATAAATAATAGGTTGCAAATAAAACTTCTTGAAATTATTAGTCATACTCGTAAGAACAGCCAATATTAATGCATTTTTTAGTCATCACTTCGTATTTGAACTGAATATGCAGCACGTCAAAAAGTTCTAGAATAGCTGGTTCTAACATTTTAAATGTCATTAGTATAAATATAAATATGTGTGTACGTTTGTGTCTTATTTTTCTTACAGCATTATTTGAACTGATTGTGCACATTTTATCACACAATCTCTTGATTTTGCGGGCAATAAGTTTAAAACAGCCGCAGCTTCAACGACTTCTAGCAGTTTTGCTTTGTATTCAATGTCGAAACTCAACTTTTGATTTCTACAAAGGAGATGGCACTGGATACATGGAATCTTATGGACTTACTGATTTTTTATTGTTATGTTATTCCACAGCTCAAGAGAAGCAATTTTTAATAAAGACATTTTTATGTGTTTACTTGGCGGTCCAGAAAATGCACGCTATGAAAACAGTGGTATATCGACCCTCTCGGGACGGAGCACTGCATTTTAGAGGGAGCAAATTACTATTTGCTCCCCCCCAAAAATGCTGTGCTCATTATAATATTCGTTCATTCATTACCATGAATGAACGAATAATACAGGGTGTCCCTACCAAAAGTAAGCACCCTGAATAACTTTGGTGATACAATTTTTTTTGAAAAATTGGTGAAACACGTCGACCTTGTTTTCAAAGGGGACATATTTTAATGTAATACTTGTATACCTATCATCATTCCTCTACCCTACACGCCACTCCCTCAAAAAATCAAATGGCAGAGGGTGTCGAGTGATACATCTTTTGAAAGGTCTTTCAATTCCCTACATAACTGTGTATTTTTTTTAACTTTTATCGATTCGTTCCTGAGAAATAATTGTTTCATTATTTTAGGTTCGGAAAATAAAAATAAAAGAAGCATAATTTTAAACTAACGTAATCCTTATTATTTTAAATAATTTCAATCTTTCTTGTACATAAATTTTATCAAACAATTTTTTACCAATAAGTTTTTACTAGTAAAAAAATGAAATAATTGTCTTCTGTATTCGTGTTTTTTAAGTTTTATTAACTTATTAACATTTATATTTATGTATGTAACCACCATACTCATTTTCTATTGTAGTCCTGTGTCTGAAGATGTGAAGTAATTTACTTGTTCACGAAACCGGTCACACTAATAAAAGGAATTTTATGAGAATTTTTCTGTTTGCCTTATCATGAATAAAAGAAGCAGTTTAAATTATCGTATGTATTGTTCAAAATGACGCCCACCGACTTCCATACAGTAGTATAATATATCTTGAAATTCTGTACGAACATTTCTGAACATATCTGGAGTCATTAAACGGCATTCTCGAATAATTCTTTCACGTAACTCTTCCAGAGATGCGGGTTTTGTTACAAATACCTTCGATTTCAAATGTCCCCACAGAAATAAATCCAAGGGAGTTGAATCGGGTGACCTAGCGGGCCACTTCACACGACCTCTTCTTCCAATCCATCGCTCAGGATACCGATTATCCAAAAATTGACGGACTGCTATAGCAAAATGTAGGGGTGCCCCATCCTGTTGAAAAAACAGTTCGCCCTCTAAAAGATTATCGTCTTCTTCGAGGATTTGGGTAATCATTGGGTCGATGTTATTTTCTAATAGATCGAGGTACCTTTCGCCATTTAAATTGTCAGCAAAAAAAAACGGCCCGACAATGTGATCCCCTGAGATGCCAGCCCAAACATTTAACTTCTGAGGCCTTTGGTTATGAGTTTCCATGAACAAATGTGGATTGGTTTTACTCCAATACCTACAATTGTGCCTGTTTACCTCCCCCAAACACGTATTGTTCAGTAGATTGGTATTACCGTTTAATTGTTCACTAAAAAATCTCACAGAATTCAAGCCAACGATCGGGATCATCTTCGTTTAATTCGTGTACCAATTTAAATTTATATGGATAAAATTTGTGGGCCTTTACAATTCGATGAACACTGCTTCGTGATACACCGGAAGCCTCAGCTACTTTCCTGATCGATTGAGTATTATCCATCTGCAAATGACCCAGAACTGCCACTTCGACTGCTGTATTCTTAATCGGTCGCTGAGGTTCATGCTTTTTGTTTCCTACAGAACCAGTTTCCATAAATTTTGTCAATAATTGTAAAACATACTGAGAACCAACCCTTCTATCTGGATGACTTCTATTGAATATGCGCTCCGTAGCTCTACCACAATTATCGTTTTTAAAATAACTGCTGACAATTTATATTCTCTCCTGAAGGGTATAAACCATTTTGAGAACTCACTCTGGTAAAATGTATCTCAATTTAAAATTGGTTGTGAACAAATTAATGTTCAAGGACTATCAAATACTTATGAGTCTTTTATTATTCTAAAACTAAACGGACAAGGAAAGTGTTTTGTTGTCGAAAAAACTCGTGTTGATTTGAGAGTACTAAAAAATGTAGTTTTTTTTATAAATTTCAATACCCAGTGCCGTGTATTTTAGATTTTTTAAACGATTTCGATTGTGTGTGTAATCATCAAAAGTAAAATTATTTTCTTTAAGAACGAATCGATAAAAGTTAAAAGAAATACACAGTTATGTAAGTTATTCAGGGTTGGTTGGGACACCCGGTATAATGAACACAACTGAGTATGAAATATGGCTGAATCTCATCAAAATGTGCAGCAGACTCACAGAAATATTATCCTGCTTTTATACTTGTAACCTTATCCAAAACAACAACTAGGTCTATATTTTTGTTTTATTGGATATTGAAATGATGGAAGAGGCATTTAAACATGATTTTTGTTAATAGTTTGATAGTGAAAAATGTGACCTCAAAAGTATTAATAACATCCAACGTGCCTGTAGGTTCTGCCAAATATTTTGCTGACACATTTGGCAGAACTATTTTTGTATAATACATACTGTTTCAACTATGCATACCAAAACTGTATTGTTAAAACGTCAATAACCATTTATACGTTTTATGCTGTATTTACTTCAACCTATCACTTGTACCAGTTTTTGTTTGTTATTTAATTTATTACTAATTATAAACAGGAAAAGTCAATTTAGTCCTGAGGATGCTAATATACAGGATGGGGCAATAGTGCGTCTGACTTCGACATGTCGAGGTCTATGTTAGCTAGAAACTTGATTTATAAGGAAATTATTTTCGAATATATAGGGTGAGAAAAGAAGATTTTACAGGGTCAACTAACATTTTTTTAAATGGAATGTCATGTATATCAGAAATTTTTTTAAAACTTTTTTGTGGCTTCCTTCCACTCCTGTATTATTATTGACTTTCTCCCAACCACTTGGATGTAATGAAATTTTTTTGAAATTATGCCATTTATACGTGTTTATTAAAAAATTCACTAGTCACAATTATCGATTTTAAGAAAAAATATGTTAGTATCAGTTATGAGACATCTGTGTGATGACATTCAGCCATTTTCATTTCCTAAAAGTATATAGGGTGCCCAAAAATAATTTTTAAATTTACAGCTGTTTGAACTGAATTTTCTCAATTTTTTTAAATGGAACATCCTGTATATTTTTGGACGATGTGATGCAGAATTGAAAAACGAAAAATTTTTGTACGTACATCTCTATGGCTGTAACTATTTTCAATTTGTTGAACAATAACTGCCAAATTCGGGAACAAAAATTAAAAATATTTTTTTTTTTGTAATTCAAAGGAGATATTATAAAAAGTGCTCCACATGTCGCTCCTTTTGATTGACACACACTTCTATGCGTCTTTGGAATGAGGTTTCTACTATTCAAAAAATTGCAGGAGTGATAATTTTAAAAGCATTTGTTATCCTTTACTTCAAATTTTAGATTGTTGTTGGTGTGATGTTTTTATGGGCATCATGTAACACGCTTATTATAATACCTTCCCTTGAATTATTTGAAAAATTCCTCATTTTTAATTTTTATTGCTGAATTTTGCAGTTATTGTCCAATAAATTGAAAATGGTCACAAATAGCCATAGGAATGTATGTACAAAAATAATCGTTTTTCAATCCTATGACACATCGTCCAAAAATATACAGGATGTTCCATTTGAAAAAAATTGAGAAAATTCAGTTCAAAAAGTTTTGGCCTGTAATTTGAATGTTTTGAAGGTATACTGTCTTTTCTTATTTTTTATAACGGGTGTACGTGAGATGTATTCAGGGTGTTCCACCTAAGAGAGATTCTTCTGTAACTATGTAACTGAAAAAAATTATAAAAAAATGGTTTTAATAAAAGTTGTCTAGAATCATGTGGGCCATGTAAAGAAAATATTTCTAGCTTTACAAGGTGTTCCATTTCGCGTGGGCGCTATATAACTTTGTTATTTTAAATAGAACATCCTATATATTATTGCATTTTTTAATTCCTTGGTTAATATTAGGTAGAGTTTATTAAATATATATGGTGTTTAAATCTTACCGTTTTCGAGATATTCAGTTGTTTTTGAAAAAAATCACGATTTTACCTCTCTAAATGAGGCTAGATAGCATTTAAACTGTAAGAGCTAGAAACGTGCAATTTTCACAGTTCGTTTTGGCATAAATTACTCTATCTTGTCATCCATGAGCAAAATATGTACGTTATTCAGACTCTGAAATACTGAGACCTACATTTAATAATCTTACGAGTTGAAGAACTTTTTTTTTCATATGGAATGACCCATATTAATTATCATAAGTGAATGCAAAATTGAATGCCCTTTCAACTGACATAAGGTTGTCGATACTTATCTCCAACAGTTTTCCAGAAAAATCAGGTTCTTTTCTAAAGTACGAAAAAGTAGCAATGTAACAGCGTCAAGAAGGCCTTGCAAGCAATGTTTATTGCACTGATTGACATACAAAGCAAATTAAATGTCACTCTAGTTTTGATTAATGTTGACGTTGTAGTTATTTTGCTAAGTAGAGAGTAAAAGTTTATTATAATATTTTCAAAATGTCGCTGACGCAGGAAGAAATGATTGATATGGTTTTTGTCCTCAGTGAGTGCGAAAGAAATCCGTTATTGGCATCACGAATTTATGCACAGCGCTATCCAGACAGACCACATCCACGGCGTAAAGCCTTTCAACTAGTGCTTGATAGGCTTTTAAATACTGGTAATATTCGACATACAAAACGAAATCGCCATAAAACGGAGGAAAATGAATTTTTTGTGCTGGGGTGTATTCAGGAAAACCCGCAAATAAGTGTGCGACAAATTAGTCACACAACGGGTATTAGTACAACGTCGATACATAGGATTTTAAAAAAGCACAGTTATCATCCTTATCGCATCCAATTACATCAAGAGTTGCTAGAAGTAGACTTTCAGCGGAGACTGGAGTTTTGTCAGTGGGCACTTGAGATGTTAAATCAAGATGATGATTTTTTTAAACGGGTCATGTTCTCCGATGAGGCTACCTTTCCTAAAAATGGTTTCGTTAATCGTCATAATTGCCATTATTATGACACAGTAAATCCTCACCAATTCCGGACAACTCATAGCCAACACAGATGGTCTTTGAACGTCTGGGGAGCAATTTTGGGAACCCATTCCACTGGACCATTCTTTTTTTGACCAGCATCTAACTGGAGCAGTTTATTTAAACTTTTTAACAAACACCCTAGAAGATTTGTTAGGCGACATTCCTTTAGCTACACTTCGAAGAATGTGGATGCAACATGATGGTGCTCCACCTCACAATGCCGCTGCGGTTCGTCAGTTTTTACACGAAACTTTTCCCAACAGATGGATTGGGCGCGGGGGACCAGTGAGTTGGCCTTCAAGGTGTCCAGATATGACAAGTTGCGACTTCTTTTTATGGGGATTTATAAAAAGTAAAGTTTACGTTACACCACCAACTACTGCGGAAGATATGCGGCAGCGCATTACAGTAGCATTTCAAGAAATTACGCCACACATGCTGACCAATGTTGAACAGTCTTTTAAAAACCGAATTCGTTTGTGTATTAATCAAAATGAAAGACACTTGGAGCAGTTGATGTAAATCAGCGGTCTAAGTATTCCTCTCCTTGTTGTGTTCCGAGTTTCAGTTTCTTTCATTTTGAGTTTTGTTTTAGTTGTTGTTAGTGGTTTACTTTTGTTTGTCAAACCACTTTTTAAACATGCCAGTAAATATTAACACTGTCAGTTCCAAGCCTGATAAAATGTGAGGGATAAGTTGTTTTGCAAGGCCTTCTTGACGCTGTTACATAGCTACTTTTTCGGACTTTAGAAAATAACCTGATTTTTCTCGAAAACTGTTAGAGATAAATATGGACTACCTTATATCAGTCGAAAGGGCATTCAATTTTGCATTCACCCATGACAATTAACATGGGTCATTCTATTTGAAGAAAAAAAAAGTTTTTCAACTCGTAAGATTATTAAATGTAGGTCTCAGTATTTCCGAGTCTGAACAACGTACACATTTTGCTCACAGATGACAAGGTAGAGTAATTTATGCCAAAACGAACTGTGAAAACTGCACGTTTCTAACTCTTATGGTTTAGATGCTATCTAGCCTCATTTAGAGAGCTGAAATCGTAATTTTTTTTAAAAACAACTGAATATCTCGAAAACGGTAAGATTAAAACACCATGTACATTTAATAAACTCTACCTAATATTAACCAAGGAATTCAAAAATGCAATAATATACAGGATGTTCCATTTAAAATAACAATGTTATGTAGCGCCCACGCGAAATGGAACATCCTGTAAAGCTAAAAAATATTTTTTTACATGGCCCATATGATTCCAGACAACTTTTATTAAAACCATTTTTTTTATAAATTTTAGTTACATAGTTACAGAAGAATCCATCTTAGGTGGAACACCCTGTATATTTGAAATCATTGCGTAAAATGGTACACTTCATTTTATAAATACATCATGTATATGATTAAAGTAATAGTTTAAGTACGCCATTAGAGGGAGTTTTAAGGCTTTATTCATCAATCACTCAGTCAATACAATATTTTTTTGTAGAGAAACTTTGTATATTGTAAGAGAAATTGCGTTCTTAATATTACAGGGTGTCTAGACTTCGAAATGCATTTTCTGGTCACCAGGTATACACACAAACAAATGTACTTATTAAAAGTTGCTTTAGTTGAGCAGTAAAATAACATTTCCAAACGTTAAAATAATCGGTAGGTCATGTCCAATTTTCTATTTTTATGAAAACATGTGTTTTTACTTCCGGTCGTGGAAAAATAGTATATACACCCCAGGAGAGAGCCCAATTTTCCTCTCGATGTATTTGTAGCCCTTACACCTCAAATTTATCTTAGGAAAAATGAGGCTTTTCTCTCCCTTGATATATAATGTGCTACTTTATAAATATTATTAAATACTTATGTAGACATTTTTAATTACAATACATATACTGAAATTAAAATTTACAATAATTTATTTTAATTTTAAGCTTGTCTACACAAAGGGAACATAGTAGGGTGTTAAAAATATTAACTTATATTGTGTGGTAATAATGTTAATGAGGTGAGTCACGATCTAATCGCCCATAAGGATGCGTACCAACACAACATACAAAACATGTTATGTCTGCAAAATTTATACACATTGTAAACTCCTTTTAATTAAGAAAGTAATTGCTTAATTGAGAATATATTTAGATGTTTGACTCAATTTTTAAGAATTTTAATAAGCAAGTGGATGTATTAATAAGAACTACATGTAATGATATAATTAAATTGTCGCCTACTGCTAATGTTATTTTTAAAAAACCATGGAACTTTCGAACGATCTCCCATGCATTCATGTCTTATAAAGTTTTAAATGCATTCCACGCACCATACGTCCGATACAGTGCAAGATATTATGCAGGGAAACACGTAATTCAAGAAATATACAAGATCACAGGATGAACAAATAAGGTAAAATTTTACCCAAATAGAGTTTTGTTGTGAAATGCCCACAAGGTTCTACAACAATGCATTGTACCTATTGCAAAGCAGAGAATTATAATATCACCATGACACTAAAAAAGGTACACACACACACATGATACAGGGGAAAAAATGCCACTGATTCCATTACTTTGACAATAATTCTTGAGGGGCAAAGTAGCATTTAGTTCTCTATAAAAACAAGGGTTCTTGCATTTGCTCTGTATTAAATCCAATGTGAAATCCAATTTAGTGTCTACCGTGTGTAACAGGATCATGGTACACCCCCATTTTCTCCTTTAGTTTTGGAGATAATTGATTTAAATTTGGGATATCTTATATACATAATAAACGGCACTTTTTGACATACAAGTGATTTTTTTTCACTTCCGGTTTCGCCGGAAGTGACACTAACTTTCGATTTTTAAATAGAATACCCTGTATGTTACTGCATTGTTAAATTCTGCATAATTTTCTGAATCCAACAATACCAAATAAGTGACATTTCAAACGTCAATATTTTTTATAATATAATTTTTAATTTTCCATTTAAGTGTGCCATGATGGTTCCGATTTATTCTAAATGACACGTGTAATGCTAGAAAAATCGAAATCCCGTCAGTAAGTACAAAATTACGTGATTTATGAGCAAATAAAGTTCTACAAAATGGTTTTTGGGGAAAAACTCAATTTTTCAAATGGAACCATATATACTATTAATAAGGAATTTATTCATATGTCGTATTAAAATGTGCGATAAATACAAACAAAATTACAGTTAAAAGAAAATACAATTTTGTTGTCAAACATTTGTTGGTTTACTTACCGGTGTTTTTATTGTGTCTTTAAAATTTGTTTAAAATTCTTGTTAATTGTGTTTAAAATGCCAAAGTGGACATGTTAATTATTTATGAGGAATGTAGAAAAAGTGCCGTTGCGGCTAGACATCTTTATGCCGATAGACAATGTCCACCGAGAAATTCTTTTAATCGTCTTGAAAATCAATTCCGAAGTGAGCCCAACAATGATCCTGAAGAAAATTTCATTCTTGACGAAGGAACGGAAATTAATGTTTTGGCTTGAGTAGATGTTGATAAGACTGTTTCTTTAAGGCAAATTGGGTTTGAATTGGAAATCAGTCACCAAACAGCCAAATTTTGCACAAATACCACGATAAATCTTTTAAATACCAATTGCACCAGCACTTTTACGAAAATGATTGCGAACTTAGGAATATTGCAATTGAATTTTGCAGAATAACGTGCAGCCAAACAATGATTTTTTGGGAATGATTTTATTTTCGGACGAGTCTAGGTTTACAAATTTGGGATTATTTAACTGACAAAATACAAAATATTGATCACAAGAAAATCAAAATTTATTACGGGAGGGTAACTTTCAAGTGCGGTTCGGTTTCAATGTTTGGCTTGGAATACTCGGTAGTAGAATCATTGGTCCAATAATATTTGAAGGACTCCTGACTGGTGCCAGATACTTGGGATTTCTGCAAAATGAAATTGAGGACAGTTTAGCTGAATTACCTTTCTATTTACTACAGGGAATGTATTTCCAACAAGATGGCCCTTCTCACCATAATTCAAGGATAGTAATTGATTACCTTCAACGGAGATTCGGAGAAAACGTAATTTTGACGAATGGTCATGTGAGGTAACCTCCAAGGTCACCTGATTTAACATCCCTTGATTTCTTTGTTTCGGGTCATTTAAAAAATATTGTCTACGTAACCGCCGTTACAACCCGAGAAGACCTGGAGCTACGAGTAAGACGCGCATTTAATATCATAACGGCCCAGTAATTGTCGAACGTTCCTCGAGAAACAGCTATGCGAGTTCAGAAGTACATTGACGTTAATGGACAACATTTTGAACAACTGTTGTAATGTTTTGTGTTCATTTTTTGTATTCCAAATTTTTTGTATTCCAAAGCCACCTTATTACAATAATTAGAACAAAATTGTATTATATTATAAAAAAATATTGACGTTTGAAATGTCACTTATTTCGTATCATTGGATTCAAAAATGCAATAATATATAGGGTGTTCCATTTAAAAATCGAAAGTTAGTGTCACATCCGGCGAAACCAGAAGTGAAAAGGAAATCACTTGTATGTCAAAAAGTGCCGCTTACTATCTATATAGGATATCTAAAATTTCAATCAATTATCTTCAAAACTAAAGGAGAAAAGGGGTTGTACCATGATCCTGTTACACCCGGTATATTTGAAAGCACAGATGATCCTGTTTTACTTCGCACCATTTAGACTAAAATATACTTAAAAGAACAGTAGCATACAATCTGCTATTCGAACAGTACTACATAAAGAAGACCTTACATTCCTGGCAAAATGAGTGGCGTCCAAGATGATTAGCCTCAATCTGAATCTTCAACTTCAGGCGATCCTGATTTTGTACATACTTATCTGCATAAAGGACCACACAAAATTATGCAAAATGATCCTAATGTCCTTATCAGAGACTCAGATCTCGCACAGGATAAAGCATAACTGTTAGGTTCCCCATTTCCCACATAGTACAATTCCAGAAAAAGTTGACATTTTGTCACAACATAATTAAAAAATTATATTTAAATCAGAATAAAAAATGTCTGGCATTCAATATAATGCTATAGATAAAACAAGCAAACTGATTAACCAGGAGTTTATGACCTGTTCGAATTATAATGCCTTTTATGTAGGCCAAACCGGTCGCTCGTTCGAAATTAGATATAAAGAACACCACTCCAAAAAATAAGTTCAACTTTTTCAAATCATATCTTAGAGCCAGGACACAAATTTACAAATGTAAATAATCTGATTTACCGACTCGGAGGCTGCGGATTTGAATCACCGGCAGTGGCAATGTCGGTGGTAATAGTTGTGTGTGTCCTCGTTTTTTCATAAGTGTAACCCTCGCTCGTGCAGCTTCGGCTTTAGATTCGGAGGTTGTCTAATTTCTGTGGCGTTTATTATTTATTATACAGGGTGTCCCATAACTAAGTACCTACCTTCAAAGGGGTTAATAGAACAGGAAAAAATAAGTTTAGTTTTGTATAAAAAACTTTTTGCCTGATATCAGTTCATGGGGGAGTTACAGGCTCTTAAAGGGGGTAAGTACACCATAGTTACTTGCCAATAAATTCGAAACGTCTAGAGTTGTAAAAATTAAATTTGGACTATTTATTAATTTCATAATATTATACCGGGTGGCCCAGGGACTAGGGAACCCCCCAAATTGTTCTACAATTTTTGAGATAGAAATTTGAAATTTGTAGGGATGAATCAAGACAAAAATTGTAATTTTTTGATCCACCGGCGCCAAAAAAGTCACCTTCGGTTTAACCGGAAGTGACTCCAACTTTCTTATTTTAAATAGCACCCTGTATATTTAGGTGATTTTTTCTGATGAATATTTAATTTCCCTTTATAAAGCTTTTTTCAAATTTAAAATCGGTTCATAAATAACCCAGACAATTACATTTGTTTGTTTCTTTTAAGAAGACCATGAATCTAATAAACGAAATACATTATAAATAAAATAATTGTCAACACTCGTTGTAAGGGTGTCTACGATCATTACTATTATGTAATTCTAATTATTTCTCATATCGTTTATTTCTTTATTTACGTTTGTTTATTTTTTTTTTCGATATGTTTATTTTTTTCATTTCGTACTACCATAACTTGCTTATTTTGAATAGCATCCTGTGTGTTTTATGTGGTGTTTTTCTTCTCATCAAATTATTCTCTCCGATGATGTGTGTATTTGTTATAATAATAACGTTATTAATGCACAAAATGTCGAACATAAAATATTCCTGATACTGTTTTCACTCTTTTCCATGAGTAGGCTGTGTACTCGTCCGGTTTAACCGGAAGTGACTTTTTTGGCGCGGGTGGATCAAAAAATTACAATTTTGGTCTTGATTCAACCCTACAAATTTCAAATTTCTATCTCAAAAATTGTAGAGAAATTTGGGGGGTTCCCTAGTCCCTGGGCCACCCGGTATATAAACATATTTTGTCAAATTTTTATCTAAATATCATGATTTGTTGGGGTAGTTATAGGGAGGTTGAGGGTGAATTTTAGCTATAATTTTTTTGTCTCATTTTTTTAACATTTAAAATGGAAAAAGGCACCGGCGTTAAAAACTACATAAAAAGGTGCTCTTACTAAATTTCAATAGGAGCCATCGTTTTGGAGTTATTTGCATTTTAATGCAATACAGGATAGGTATGCAATAATGGAAGGCTTTCCGCAATGAAGCATGTAATTTAACAAATGTTTATAAATAACTAATTCATATTTTTATTCTTGGTCATCTTCTGAACTTAAGACACAAAAAATAAGATTAGAAAATTATTTTATATAATAAATTTTGTTGTCCCTAAATTAAATATTTAAGACAAAAAAAATTATAGCGAAAATTCACCCTCACTCCCCCTGCAATTAACCTTACAAATGATGATATTTAGATAAAAATTTGACAAAATATGTAACATTATGAAATTAATAAATGGCCCAATTTAATTTTTGCAACTTAAGACGTTTCGATTTTATTGGCAAATAAACTTACCCCCTTTAAGAGGTTGTAGCCCCCTTATGAACTGATTTAAGGCCAATGTTTATATACAAAATTCAACTAATTTTTTCTAATTCTGTAACTCCCTTGAAGGGTGATACTTAATTATGGGACACCCTGTATATTATTATAATACATGTAAAAGAAGAAAGCTTTAAATTAAATGTACTGGAATCCATAGAATTTTTTAAATCGAACAATAGTCCCGGAAAATATTTATTGAATCACCAGTTGGAGTTACATCATACTACGTATACATTTTGATACATTTAAATTGTAACTGTTTTGTTCAATTATAAAAATTCTCGTATTTGTTAACTTATCATCAATTCTATACATCTGTTTTTAAAAAAATTACCCAGTTAGTAAATAGCCCTCAAAATTATAGTCAAATATTACCAACACTACCCTACCCTAATTCGTCAACTTAATTTGCATTCATAATTCATAAATCTTAAAAATTTAAAATGTCTCATCCTTAACGTAGTTACCTAATATTCATAAATAATTTTAGTATAAACATATTGTAATTTTTTTGTTTATTTATTCGCTTTAGAATCGTTTGATAATGGCACGGTACGTGCAGAATCCCCAGTAACGTGAAGAGTGCGTTTTCATTAAGTATCCAACTTAAATTTATAAATCCCTGTTAAAATTTTTCTGTTATTAATAACAAAAAACGAAAACAAATAATTCATCCTAAATAGCATATAGATCTAACATACAACATTACAGGCAATACTGATGCGTATAAGAAATACGATTATTTAATTTCTTAAAATGACACCAAATAAAAGACTTCTTATTAATAAAAAAAATAGGCATCAATATTGCTTGTAATTTTGTATAATAAATCTATATAATATCTAAGATGGATTATTTATTTTAATTTTTTGTTCTCATCAATAGAAAAAATTTTAACAGCGATTTTAAGTTTTATGTTGGTAATCCTAGTGACGAGGTCATGCTAACGTAGGCTTAAGTTACAATAAATTAATGATAAAAACAAAATAAAACATGTTTTGTTGTCATCATCATGATTCATTATCACAAAGAAATGGCTTGCACAGGTCAATTTTTATAAATATTCATTTTTGTAGGCATGCTCAATAGTTGATTTCAGATTGTTCAGACTGTGGCAAAATTTTTTTACCTAGTCTATTTAATAGACTAGGTATACTTCCTTTAGTTAAAATTTTGACAAATGAATTATAACGTGACCAAATTCTAAAGCCAATATCTATAGTATATTTAGTATCTATCAGTATATTCAACTGAACCATATAAAATCTTACCTAAGGCCGCAGGTAAAATTCTTTGAAGTTTTACACAATCTTTGCTAGATTCTTCTTATCAAATGTATAATTTAATTATTTAAATGATAACACTTCAGGTAAGATCTCGTTTTCAGTCACCGAATTAAATTTACCATTTACTTTAAATACATCAGAAACAAAATTCATTAATTGTTATCAACTATACCCACTTTACCCACCATGATATTTTTTGTTGCCTTTATTTCTAATTATATATGTATATCAGTTTGAGGCAGCTAAATGAACTCCTGTTGTTTGGTATTTATTTCCACAAAAGAGAAAAAGTCAATAGTCATCTTAGTGTTATACAAGAATACATTTGGAGGGTGGGACAGGCATTCTTTGAAATGTTTTGAGAAAGCCGATCATTTTTTATTTCCAAGACGTTCTAGCCACCATCATTATTTATGTTGTCTAAAATGTGTACTATATGAAGCTTTTTTTTACTTGAAGGTATATTTGTGCTGTATTTGTCACTTCATGTACAGGGTGATTAGGTAAGTGAATCAAACCTCATCAGGTCAGGTGACAGATCATCATAGGTAGAGTTTGTTAAATAAACTAATGTTCATAGGCGTTACATAACGGAGTTACAGATAGGAGGATAAATTACTTTAAAAAACAAATTAAGTTCCTCTTCTTGATAAAAGTTAAAATATAGAGTGGAATAAAAATAATATATACTGAATAATACTGAAAATTTTTTTTTTTTGTTAATTATTATTTACTAACTTTTACAAATCTTATCACAGATAAGTATAACATATATCTTTTTAAACAATTATTTTCCCGGCTATTTGCCAAAACGCTGAAACTTGGATTACAAAAAAGATAATATGCACATTATGTTCAGTACTACTGACTCAATAATGTTATTTTTAATTTCAACTATTCTGTCCAGTAAAACCAAAAATAAATAAAACACAAGGTACTCACCAGTTAACACTCACTTTAAAAAACTTTAAATTATCTACCGACACGTGTTTCCGCCTGCATCGCTTCATCAGGGTAGCCAGCACATTTAAAGAATCCAAAGTAACCAAACTTGTAAACCTTAATGTAATAAACATTAATGGCTTCAGAGAACAGAATAATTGAAATTATATAGTGGAAATACCCCTTAGGGTCAATGAAATAATTTAAAAACAAATTAAGTTCCTCTTCTTGATAAAAGTTAAAATATAGAGTGGAATGAAAAATAATATTAACTGAAAATTTTTGTTAATTATTATTTACTAACTTTTACAAATCTTATCACAGATAAGTATAACATATATCTTTTTAAACAATTATTTTCCCGGCTATTTGCCAAAATGCTGAAACTTGGATTACAAAAAAGATAATATGCACATTATGTTCAGTACTACTGACTCAATAATGTTATTTTTAATTTCCACTATATAATTTCAATTATTCTGTTCTCTGAAGCCATTAATGTTTATTACATTAAGGTTTACAAGTTTGGTTACTTTGGATTCTTTAAATGTGCTGGCTACCCTGATGAAGCGATGCAGGCGGAAACACGTGTCGGTAGATAATTTAAAGTTTTTTAAAGTGAGTGTCAACTGGTGAGTACCTTGTGTTTTATTTATTTTTGGTTTTACTGGACAGAATAGTTGAAATTAAAAATAACATTATTGAGTCAGTAGTACTGAACATAATGTGCATATTATCTTTTTTGTAATCCAAGTTGCAGCGTTTTGGCAAATAGCCGGGAAAATAATTGTTTAAAAAGATATATGTTATACTTATCTGTGATAAGATTTGTAAAAGTTAGTAAATAATAATTAACAAAAATTTTCAGTTAATATTATTTTTCATTCCACAGCATAAATTACAGTTTTTGTACAATTCTAAAACTTTGAGAGGTACGGTGATAAAATGTTGATGTTATATAGGTACATACTATAATTAATATCCTTTTGCTTTTTTTGTTTGCTAAACAGCCTTTTCTCAGATATTTGTAACGAGTGCATTTAGGGAGTAGGGGTTGTTTTTTAAAAGGTGCACTTATTATAACTCGATACGATCAATAGTTTACGAGCAATCTGCATACAATACTTATTACAGATATTTTTTATTGTTCTGTTGTCTCTATGAAAAAAACTTAAATTACAGTTATTTTCTACCGTATTTGTGTTTTTTGTTTTTCACATTTCTTACTTGAGTTATGTTTACATTTTTTACTGTGTTGAACTATTCAGCAGTAAAATATTTTTATAGAAAATTGACGTTGGCAGGAATCACTTTGAAAATTGTTTTTGGACTTATTTTTGAGGATTAATTGTTTTTCTTTGACATGGTGGTAGTTTATGCCATACCTTAACTATTAGCTGATGTAGAAAATTTGTATTTTATACAAAGTGTTCATAAAAGCAGCGCTAACTTTTAAATATTCAAACTGCCAAAACTTTTTCATGATATGAAAAATAGAATAAGAAACGCTTTTAAGAGTATCGATGTTGATACTTTTAGAAGAGTCAGTAATTCTTTTCAACAAAGAGTTGAGTTGTGTATACAATAAAATGGAAGGCACATTGAACACCTTTTGTGATAATTTTTGTTAGTTTTCGTTGTATGTTATGAATACGGTTTTTGTTCAATTTGTAATGCATTGGACTTTACAAATTTTACCTTTATGTTTTGTTTTACTGTGCATTTGAAAAAAATGAATAAATTATTTTCACAAAAACCATTATTTCTCGAAAACTATTCATTTTAGGTATAGGACATATTATATCAATGCTGCAGATAAATAAAAATTACACAATTTTTTCAAAAATGTACAGGGTGCTACAACTGAAAAAAGTTAAGTTTTGGCTGTTTGATTATAGTTAGTGGAGCTTTTATGAACACCTTGGATAAAATACACAAATATATCATCAGCTAATAGTTAAAGTATGGCATAAACTATTACCATGTCAAAGAAAAATAATTAATCTTCAAAATAAGTCCAAAATCAGTTTTCAAAATAATACCTGTCAACGTCAATTTTCCATAAAAATATGTTTTCTCATTAGCCATCCAACAAATTTTAAAAAATATTTTACTGCTGAAAAGGCCATCATAATGGTTTTCAAACACAATAAATAAAATTGGGTCAATCCATTTAAAAACATATTCTTCCATCTAGCAGTTTTACAGATCAAAATTAGTAATTGTCACCCAAAAGTCAGGAAAAAATTATTTTAAATATTTTCAAATAATTTCATTACAATGAAAAATATTCGCCTCATATTGCACCCAAATATCAAAAATGAAAGATATTATGATATTCAATGCCCACTTGGAAAATTTTCATAACACAAAGAGTTTCAATTATTAATTTTGAATTTCATAAAAAATTGAAATATGTCCGCCATATTTGAGGGTAATGTTAAAAATTTTAACTTGCTATATAGAAAATTTCATGCATAATCAGACTATGTTAAAATATACAGAATGTTTCGTTTAAAAATTCAAAATTGATGACACTTCCGGTGAGGCCGGAAGATAATTCCATTTACTTCTCATACGTGAGTTTTAAATTTGAAAATGTTATTCCAATTTAAAAAAAATGGCGGGCTAATACATGATCTCGTTGACACCTGGTATATCTGAAGCTTTTGTTACTATATTATTCATTTGGTCTTGTTTAGTTAATTAAAATATAAATTAATTCGATAAATTTAATTAAATCAGTTTAATTCAAATAGGTTAAATTTACCGATAAAAACACGGCATGCAATGCAAAGTATGTGTTTTAAAGTTTAATGGCTCGCATGCATGTGTTTCCCTCTGCTCATCTCACCTCTTCTTTATCATTATCTTGATATAATATGACGTAGGAGATTTCCTTTTAAAGATAAACAGCAATTAAAATATTTCCTACCACAATTAGTTAGGAATATTTAATAGTCAATTATACAAGATCTTTTAAAAATTGTAAGAAGTAGATAATAAAATCGTTTAATTAATGTCATTACCTTACAAAATGTAAAAAAAAATCACGGCCTATCGTATATTTCATATACAATAATGAATAAATTCAATAATAATTTTTTCCCACCGACTCTTGAGGCCATAATATAAACTAAGCATTGAGGACTACGCCATTAATTTCTGTCAATAAAATATATGTGTTGCGTTTTTATTCCAACAAAGAATGTCAAAAAAATTATAACCCTAATCTCTTCCGGTTCTTATTTTTTTTTCTGTCGGTGAATTTAATTTGGTGGATTTTTGTTCTTGCAGTGGCGTGTTCTCCATGGAAACTAGGGAAGCACAGCTTCCCTTACAAGAATTATAAAATAATAAAATACATTATTTATTTTCTTATTGCTCCCAATTTCTTTTTTCGACTGCATTTATGAACTCGATGCGTGTCAAAACAAATGTTTTAAAATGCGTTAAGTTGTAAAGTATTGCAATGCATTAGGTTTCCAACTTCACGATGCTGATACCGCTCGAACGGCTCCAAAGTGCGTTCGAGTGTAAGCTATCTTCTCACAGCGTACTTAAATACGGTAAATGTTTTGTCAGTAAACGCGAGTGTGTATAAGAAGTACAATCGAGACGTTTAGTTTCTTTATTTTAAAGTGTTTTTTGGTGGTTGCTCCGAATTAGTGTTTATATTAGGTTTATTCGCAGAGACGATTTGTGATAGTTTTCTGACTATAGAGATGCGATTATTACGAGAGATCTGCAACAACATACGTTCCGAATGAACAAACACATTTCTACAACAATGTGCTCACGCTTCTGACAGTTTCAAACGGTTGGAAACTGCTCAACGAACAAACCTATTGACTTTGGATATTGAAATTATTTATTGTTTAAAATATGATACAATTATAATCGCGAGAAATGTTAAAACTTAAAAATAATGCGAATGTAAGCTGTAGGCTAGACAGCTTACATGCTACGCATAATGGAGACACGGGTCCCTCAACTTCGCAAACTAGTTCTGAAACGACGGAAACTATATTATGTAAATGTGATGTGTGCAATTTTTCTAAACGAAAAATTTTCCCAGTTTTAATTTAAAAGTTTTAAGTGATAAATTGGAGATCATCTAGTAAGAATAATACTTAATACTTCAAAAAATTAAAAGACCAAACTCTAATGACGAAATTTGGTGTGATATTTGATATTTCTACCTCTAATATTCGACCTTGTATACCGGGAGAGGATCATGGCACATCCCCCTTTTTTTCCTTTAGTTTCGAAGATTGAAACGATTGAAATTTGGAACATCTTATGTACTTAATAAACGTCACTTTTTGAGATGTAAATGATTTTTTTCCACTTTCGGTTTCAGCGGAAGTGATACTAACTTTTGATTGTATTTATCGCACATTTTAATAATGCATATGAATAAGTTCCTTATTAATGGTCCTAGTAATTGATACCATGGCATCATTATGGTTCCATTTGAAAGAGTTGTGTCGTCCCAAAAATCATTTTGAGCAACTTTATTTGCTAATAAAGTCATAAATTCACATAGTTTAGTATTCTCGACGGGATTTCGATTTTTCTAGCATTACATGGGTCAATAGAATGAATCGGAACAGTTATGACATACTTAAAAGAAAAACCAAAAATTAAATTAAAACACATTTGAATGGTATCACCCGTCAGCTGCGGGTGACGGCACTCTGTATAAATTTGCTACAATTGAATACTGTGATACTCGCGGTTTGTGTTTACAAATTAAAATAGGATATTATTTTTATGTTCTACCATGGAGAGTGAAAGGGACACACTAACAACAACACAATTTTATTTAAATTAGAATAAAAAACATTGTATATTGCTTAGTTAAAAATTGTGTTTTGACTATACTGAAAGGATGGGAAAAAATGGTCGGTACAGGACAATAAAAATAAACGTTATTCTTTTGCCGACGTTTCGTTTACTCGACGCAAACTTCTTCAAGGCTCAGAACCATCTTCAAGTTTATTCTGAGCCTTGAAGAAGTCTGCGTCGAGTAAACGGAGAAATAGCAATTCTGGGATATTTTCATGCATTTCCAATGAAGTCAGCTGAAGAAGCTGCTCTTGAATCGGGACTGCAAGGATTCAGTTCACAGAATCGTAATTAAACATAAAATTTCACCCGTTTTCGTTCCAAATGGTTCAACGATTAAAAGAAACAGATTTCCTAAGAAGAGAAAATTTTTGTGAATTTATTCTAATAAGAGTAGCAAAATTGAAAATTCTATAAAAAATCGAAAACTTTTTTTTTGTATTGGTTAAATATATGGTTGTTTTTAGTATTTTTTCTTCTATAATAAAATATTAATACATTGTTTATTACAAATTGTTTATTAAATAAACAAATAAATTTATAGCGAAAAAAAAATTTTTTTTACTTTGTAGAAAATTGCAAATGATAAATTTAGAAAAAAAATCTATTGTTAATCTATTATTTAAATAATGAAAAAATTTAAAAAATGACAATAAAAAATTTTTTTTTGAGAACAATTTTTTTTTTAAAAATCATTTTTTTTTAAATATGCAACTAATCCATTTGTTTATAACATTATATATATACCATTAAAAATTTAAAAATTATAAAATCTAATAGTGTTTTGATATACAAAAACAGTGATAATAACAAATACTGATAAAAAAAATTTCTCACCTTTTTTTTATCGTTTATTAGTTTTTTGTTAACGTAAAAGATTAATAACTAATGAACTATAACAATTAAAAATATTGTGATGTGATTATTTCATAAAGTATACTTGTCACAATGTATCCAGCATCGGTTATAATTTTCACGTCTTTAGTTTAACAATTATCTGATTATAAACATAAACGTGAACTCTAAAAAAATTTGTTAATTATGTAACAAAGCGCATTTTATGAGAAATGGATGAAAAAATTTTTTTTTAAGTGCAAATTGTTCCTTGGGATTTAATTAATATTTTATAGCTAAAAAAAAAAATTTTTTTTGTTGCTACGGTCGGATTCTGTGGTTTGCGGCAGCGTCGCGCTCGCCGCGCGGAGCACTATTTTCACCATTAAATTAAAATTATTAATAATGGAGGTACAGTTTCGGGAGTTAGGACTTTTTTATCGGAAATTTCGTCCTCTTTAAGAATATATTTTTTTTAAATTTCTTAATTATTAATAGTTTCTGAATTATTTGCGAAAAACTAAATGCCTTTTTTTATCTTAATTTGTTAATAACTTCTGCAATTTTTTATGTGCTGGTAAACAATTTTTATACATTTTTCTAGACGTCATTCCGATTCCAATGACATATCGCCTACATTTTTACGACCTTTATCACTAATTAACACCGTTTTTAACTTGTGGACTAGACTTTCAGGCCAATAGTGTAGCGTTCGTGATCACGTCGTTTTGCTTGCATAAAACATAAATAATCATCGTGAAAATAAAATAAATTAATGCATTTCTATAATTGCATGCACCTTTTCTATTGCACCACACTAATACATACAAATAGACGCAGCTCTAAAACTAGTAGCAAATGTTTATGTAAGAGCCAGAAAAATGAATACATTAAGGATCAATCTTTCCATCTCCTAATAAATTTATTCGATAGAGTTTCCTTGGTTACAATTTTATATCAATAATTGTATGGAACTTATTAATCAAATAAGTTGAATGGGAGATGGAGAAATCGGCCCTAAGTTATACAATATTTATACAATTTAAAAAAAAATAAGGGAAAGAAATTATTAAATGTTTTAATACTTCTTAGAAATTGAAATAAAACTTCTAAGAAACCAGAATGAAACATTAATAAATTATAATTGTTATCAACAACTAAATATTATTTCATCCCTGTTTGCCAACTTGACATTAACTCCCGATATTATCAACATTTTAAAGGAACCTTTAGCTTAAAGGGAGTTTTAGTGACAAGAAAATGTATTATTAGCAATTCCAGTAAAATGTAAATCGATATACAGGAATGCCATTAAACCTAATTTTTCATTTAAATCTACGGATTACTATCTGATATTTATATTTTGTTTGTTTTCTGGTCACTAAAACTCCTTTTAAGTAAAAGGTCCCTTTAAAATGTTGATCATACAGAGGGTTATCTATATAAATGAGAATTAAAATGATGTACTAAAAATTTTGTCGGTAAACTTGTGGAATCTTCTAATTTTAAAATATAGATAAACAAAGTTTTGCTGTAGCTTTAACTTATTGGAGTTTACTATTCATTAATTATTCTTGACGTTTTATATTTATATTAATAACTAATGAATTGAATAATCGTGTTAAATTCCCACCACGATTGTCATATGCATGGGAATTCTATACTTTGGTATTCGACCCCACAGTTGTTAAAACAACTACATTTTTCAAGATTGGACATACTACAGCTTTTAATTTGTTATCAATTGCCTGAATGACTTCGCTAATAAATGAATATAATGCCATGTAGGAGACCCCTATCATTTGTAAACAAGTGGTAAGAAACCGGTTTAATTTATTATGCATTACACCATTTCCATGATTACACAATTTTTAACTATTGGTGATAAAATCGGTAATCTTTACAGTCAACTTGTTTAAGAAGGTATTGCAATTAATTTCCACATTTATGTTAATTTTGAGGTGTGGTAGTAGAGTCTGATCATCTATTTTCTCAAAAACTTTTAAAAAAGTTCGCATTAATTTTTTGCATAAAATTCGACAATGAGTTTGAAAACTGTATGATTTTTTGTACTAAAACTTTATTTTTGGCAGATTTAGATTCTAAGATGTTTTAAATAAACTTTTTCTAATTTTGACATTTAAAGTGACACTTTTCAAAACTAACTTGAAACGTCATACTTCACAACTAGCTAACGAAAAGTAAAATGGTTCGCAACTGGTTGCGAAAAGTTGTTTCCATCACCAAATACACAAATAAAGTAATAACAAATATAGAATTAACTACATTTTAAGAAATTTTACATATTATTGCCTCGTTTTATTATTTTTTTCCAGTTATAGAATAAACTAGTCATTTTAATTCAGAAACCGTAATTTGCAGTTTCAAAGAACTTAAAAATTTTCAATTATAAATATTTATAATTTAATACAATCATTACATCCTGTACTGTTGGTAAATTGCGTGACTGCATGGTTAGTTTTTCTTTTAATTTATTGTTTTAATAAAATATAAAATGCAAAATCATTACCGTAAGAGTAGTGCACATCTTATCGAGATTGGAATACCTGATACTATATTAAAAATAATCATTTAATATTTAAAGAGCTTTACTTATTTTTTTAAATGTTAAATGCCTTACGAGAATAAAATTGTCGTCCTATATTCTATAAAAACAATCTTCTTTTTTATTTTGTTGCATATATAGGTGTTTCATTTAAGACGCTCAAAGTTTATAACTCGGCTGATATTCTGCGACATGGTCGGGTCAGAAAAATTTCATTTTCACATTTCAAATAAAAAACAAACATACTTTTAAGTATTCATTAATAATTACCATCACATCATTATTAAAATTTACGTACAGTTGCTAATAAATTAAAATTGTTTAATGGTAACTTAAAAAAAAAAAAGATTTTGGAAATCTTCATAGAGACCTCAACGCTAGATCAAGGCAATAAAATTAAAAAAAGAAATGAAAAATGTAGGCATAGTCTTCCATAAAAGGCACTGCAAGAATGAATATTTTTAAAAATTTCATGAATATCTTTAAAAATTATTTCTTTGGTACCAATGTTAACAAATATTTCTTTCTTTTTTGTAACAGCTCCAGCAGCACAACTTTATTGGCCCAATATGTTTCAGAAATATTGGGTCAACATATAAACGTCAAATTTCTTTATATCGGTCCTATACGTCTGTCAATATTGGTTTCTTTATTGGAGAAATATTGTATCCAACATTGCGCCTGTGTTTGGTTTTTTTATTGGGGACATATTGTATCCAATATTGCCATATATTGATACTGATTTACTTAATAGGGGAATGTGGTTTTATTAATATAGGGCATACATTTACATCCTTCATTGGATTTTTAATAAAAAATATAATAAACTTAAGTCATCTAGCTCTTCTGCCCCCTTCTCCGTCATTTGTCCTCGCTGCTAGAGAGAAATTGATCGTTGGATTTCCAAGTCAGTGGCTTTAGGAAATTTCTTCCTAACTGCACCTATAGAATGAAATAATTATTAGCACTAAATCCTCGACTCTTATGTCCATGAACTTACGTAGAATGGAGACAAATAACAAAAACATAGGAACATTGCTAATGGTAGGTGGTAATCTTCAGGCATTTAAAAACGTATTACTCACTTATTTCAATGAAGAATATGCAGATCCGTATAACAAAGTCACAGAGTACACAAAATCACAACAACGATGTTATGTGTCATTCACCATTTTAGATAATCCTTCATTACGCATGGATGAAGATTGCGCGAATTTTAAAAAAAATAGACCACAGAATCAAATACATCAATTTTACAGTCCCAATAGACTTGATACGTATATTTTAAGATATACGAATATTATGTAGGTATACAATATTATAGATCTGATTATTTCTGATTAATTAATAATACATGTAGTGTGTCATTTTATTGCTATGTGAAAATATAGAAAATAACCGTTATCAGTTCAAAAAAGATATTTGTCTATTTTAGTCGTATAGACCTATTTATACTGGGTCTTCATCTCGCTCAGTGAAGCTTATTAATACTTCTTTTCATTAATATTTTTGTTGAGCAAATACTCGAACATTTTTCACCATAATTGGTAATCTAAATATAGTTGATTAATCCAGCTCCCTCCGTGAAATAATAGTATTTTATGTAACAAGTGGCTAAAATGGTTTTTTTTTACAAGTGGTGCGTTTTTTCCTCGTGTGGTTTATAGCACTCGCCCTCGGCTCGTGCTATAAACCACACGAGGAAAAAAAACACATTTTAGTCTCAAATTATATACAAAAATTTTTGTATCGCCATTCGAAATTAGAAAACAATATAATTTTTTAAAAATACGGTAAATGGACAGTTACCTTGTCGTAATGATTAAATTCTATTGCTGTTTCCATAGAGACCAATAATAAAACAACTAAATATTGAACGAATTAAACGTCGCATTTGACACATTCTACTTTACAATAATTATTATTTGGAACAAAATGAGTGATTGTGAGGAAGATTTTTTTTCCTGGTACTCCTCCGGAAATCAGGGATCAAGCAATTGCTGTAACTTTAGATTTATTACCAGCGAAATCTAGAAAATTCTACGAAAAAGAATATGATTTATTTATGCACTGGTGTAAGCAGAAAACTGTGAGTAACATATTTGAGTATGTTCTTTTAACTTATCTATCTGAAAAAGCAAAAACTTTAAAATGTTCAAGTCTCTGATCCAGGTTTTCGATGCTTAAAGCAGTTTTTAATGTAAAGAATAATGTAGATGTATCCAATTACTAAAAAAGTAAAAGCTTTTTTTGAAACGACAATCCACTGGGTATAGGGCTAAGAAATCTAAAGTTTTTGACAGAGCAGATGTCGAACGATTTTTATTAGAAGCACCAGATGAAAAGTTTTTAATGTTGAAAGTTGTATTAATAATGGGCTTGGCTGGCGCTTGTCGTCAAGAGGAACTCTACAATATGACCATTGATGACATTGTGAGAGAAGACTGCACGCTGGTTGTTAAAGTAACTGATTCGATGACCCACATTGAAAGGACTTTTACGGTAATTGGTGAGACAGTTAATGGAATAAATCCTAAATATTTATGATAAATATGCAGCTAATCGCCCTACTCATGTGAATCACAATAGGGTTTTCTTCAATATCGAGGAGAAAACCGTACGGTCCAACGAGTTGGTATTAATACATTTTAAAAAATACCAAGTCTTATAGCTAAATACCTTAACTTATCTAATCCTGAGCAATATACGGGTCACAGCTTTAGGAGATCTTCGGCATCACTATTAACTGGTTCTGGAGCTGATATTCTTTCCTTAAAACGTCATGGGGGATGGAAATCCTCAACGGTTGTTGAGGGATATATAGAAGATAGCATCCAGAACAAAAGGGAAATTTCAAAACATATTTTCAAACAATACTACAGAAATGACTATGTCTGCCGATGTAGTCGTTGGTGAAAATTATACCAACCACCATATTAATATAAATGAATCAAATATTTTTCGCACATCTGAACCTATAATTCCAGGAATAAATATAAATAATGTTAGTAACAGTACTATTCATATAAATTTTCGTTAAATTATGAATAAAATTGTTCATGAAATTTGTTAATAATTAATAAAAGTTTGATGTAAGAACTGTTGACTATTAAGATTTATTTCACACTGTGAAATAAACTTTCTTTATTTCACACTTCTTTCTTTATTTTTCACTTGTCAATAATGACATTGTTTTGATTCATTGACACTGTCCAATAAATGTCATTTTAAGATATGGCGTTACAAAAATATATTTAACCCCTATATTTCACCCACCGGTTAAAGTATTGGATTTTTTCCTTTAGTCAAGTTGCTGAAAATATAGAGATAGATAGATAGGTCCTACATTGGCGAAATATAGATTTGTACACATTGGGACAAAATTTCAGAACAATATGTGCCTAATATTGGCCATAAATGTCATATATTGGGCCGTCATTCAGATATTGGGCCTATATGATTTGAACATTGATCCAATATTTTGTACTGCTGGGGAGTTGTGTCTGCAATTCTGAAGATTGCATCTGAATAACCTGAAATTATAAAGACAATCACAGATATCTTTAGACATGAAAATCCATTTCTACCATTGGATAACTACGAGTAATTTATGTTTGAGTAAAAAATTATTAGAAAAATTATTATTAGAGTAAACTATCATCAGATACCATCATCAAATCTTAACAAGCACAAAATATTGTTGATACTTACGCACAAAATATTGTTGATACGTATCAAAATATATCATTTTTGATCAAGTTAAAAAGGAAAAAAGCACATGTTAAATTTACTAAAAATTAATTGCTGTTTGCTGCAACGAGGTTAGATACAGGTGTAAATGGAAATTTTTTTGTAGCCAGATGTCTGCCCAAAAATCCTTTCTCTGCATTCATTGCCTGAGCTATTGGGTATAAAGTATACTACTGAAATTTTTCTAACATTTTAATTGTACCATTTTTGTTAACAAATATCTAAATATGCTGTTCGAAACCATTTCTTTTTGTTTCAATTCATTAACTTTTATAAATTTTTAAAGCGAAGTATAACATAAATTATGATTGCATTGCGTTAGTTGAGACCTGGCTAAAAGAGGACGTCTCCAACAATGAAATTTTCCCGGACTCCTACACTGTTTTTCGCTATGATAGGGATTTTCAACGGACAGGTACCTCTCGTGGTGATAGTGTTTTATTAGCCTTCAATGCGAAGTATAGTGTAATATTATTAAATACTGATCACATTAACAATCTTTTGCCGCTCATCAAAACAATAGGTTGTATATTTACTTTAGGTAGTTTTGTCTTATATGTGTATGTAGTTTATATTCCTCCGCAAATTAATAATGATGAACTAGAACTATTCCTTGAAACCTTTGAACATTGCTTTGTAAACATTAAAAATGTGTTAATACTAGGTGATTTTAATATCTTTCATTTCATTACCTCAGATCTGAATGATTTTAAAACCGGTTTAATGTTGAATTTCTAACTGTTCAATAATTTTCAACAATCTAATGCTACTCTCAATACAAATGGTAGAATTTTGGATCTTTGCATTTCTGATATTGAATGTGTTGTTCTACGAGATAGTCTACCATTAGTCGAGGAGGACAGTCACCACCCTTCTTTTGATAAAAATTAAAGTAAATTCGGCTGAGCCATATGACTTTCCTACCAATCCTAATAGTAAGACATATAATTTTAAAAAGGCAAACTTTCCCGGGCTATGCATTTTTATATACCAATTGGGAATTCTTGAAAAATTTCACTGATATCAACTCTGCCTGCGACGCATTTTACTTAAAAATTTATAGTCTACTTGAACAGTTTGTTCCAATATATAATAATTTTAAACGTAAGTATCTAACATGGTACTTATCTGAAATAATTAGTAACATAAAGCTTAAGGCTTATTATCATAATAAATACAACCAAAAGCACAACTTATCCGATCTCGCTGAATTTAAACGACTACGAGCAACAATTAAAAGGCAAATATCTACAGCTTACAGTAATTATTTAGCATCAATTTAAGAGAATTTTAAGAACGATCCTAGGAGTTTTTGGTATTTTGTTTAAAGCAAAAAGGATCCACGCGCATTCCGTCGACGGTTTTCATAGATGAAGAGCAATTTGAAGCTCTTGTCAAAATTGTAAACGGATTTGCAAAATACTTTTCTAGTGTTTTCTCGACTGACGATACTATCATTTAACTGCAATATCTGGTACCCCTCAAACTTGCATTAATGTAATAAATTTTGCAGAAGAGGACATACGGCAATCCATTTTTAAACTAAAAAACAAAATGACTTGTGGGGTTGATCAGATCCCTAGCTTTCTTATTAAGGATTGCGCGGGGCCCTTATATGAGCCACTGCTTATATTGTTTAATCTCATACTTTCTATACACACCTTTCCTGACAGTTGTAAAATTTCAAGGGTCTGTCCTATACTAAAAAGTGGCAACCCATTGGATATTAAGAATTATCGTCCCATTGTTATTCTGTCTAATATTGCAAAGGTCTTCGAGATGTCTTTATATGCTTACATTTACCACAGTGTCGAAATTGCTATGTCTCCTAACCAACATGGTTTTATCGGTAAACGCTTTACGAGTTTATCCGAATTCACTCAAATTATCGCAAATCATATCGATAATAAAGGTCAGGTCGATGTAGTATACGGATTTCACGCAGGCCTTTGACAAGGTAGGCCATGCCACTCTGCTCTCTAAATTAGAATTATATGGATTTAGTGGGGATATGCTCACTTTAATATAGTCATACTTATTCGAACGCAAACTGTTTGTTTCATATAATGGTTTTAAATCTCAGACTTTCTTTGTCACTTCTGGAGTACCTCAGGGCTCAAACCTGGGGCCGCTATTTTCATTCTGTTCATCAACGACTTGTCCTTAGCTCTTCATATAATGGTTTTAAATCTCAGACTTTCTTTGCCACTTCTGGAGTACCTCTGTGCTCAAACCTGGGGCCGCTCCTTTTCATTCTGTTCATCAACGACTTGTCCTTACCTCTTGAAACACATCATCTTTTATTTGCCGATGATTTAAAATTATTCTTAAATATAACTTGCATTGATAATTTATGATTATTCCCTTAATGATACAGTTCTAACTCGCTGCAAAAATGTCAAAGATTTAGGTGTGTTTTTTGATGATAAACTTTCATTCTTTATCCATATTCATCACATAGTTCAAAATGCATATAAAATCCTAGGTTTTGTTATTAGAAATTCAGCATCTTTTAATAACGTCACTGCTTTAAACTGTTTGTACTTTTCGCTCATTCGCTCCAAGCTGGAATACTGTAGCCTTATCTGGTATCCCCAGTATCAGATACACATTAAGCAATTCGAGAATGTTCAAAGGCGTTTTTTGAAATTTTTATCATTTCGCATAGATAATTATTACCCGGTAAGAGGTTATGATCATACTCCATTACTTTAAAGATTTGACATCTTGTCGCTGAGTACTAGAAGTGCGCTTAACAGTTTATCGTTTTTATTTAAGTTGTTTCATGGTAATGTGGATTCATCGGCGTTACTATCTATGTTTAATATACGCGTCCCTAGAACTGACTCTCGCATGGAAAACATGTTCTATTGTCTGAATACAAGAACTAATGTACTTTCAAATTCTCCGGTATTTGTAATGTCGCACAATTTTAATGTTATATCAAAGTTTTGTGACTTTCACTATTGTACTTTAAATGAAGTATTATCTCTAGGAAAACAATATTTTATTAGTTAGTGGATTTATTTTCTTGCATGATTTATTTAACTTATTTAATTTAATTTAATTTAATTTAATATTTTGTTTAATTTTTATCTTATTTTGTCCTGTAATTAGATGTACATATGTTGGGCAATAAATGTATTATTATTATCATTATACCCTCGAGTTTTAAATAAAATATTAAAAATTTCAACTTGTCCATATCTATTTAATACTAGGTATTACTATAAATTTTCAAAAATATGTTATAAATTACTGGAGAAAATTCGCTCTAATTACCTATTTGTTCTATGACCTAAGTCATGTGACGTTTTAGGATATTTCACCATAAAATATTCGTATGTAAGATTTTACCCATAGCGTAGCGAACACATATGGTCAGACATTGTCGACGGAAATCCTTTCAGAACAGTCTTTTATAAGAACTAGTATCTGCATTTCCGATAAGATCTAGTTATAAAAATAAACTACACATACAACTTGGAAATTGTTAAAGCCATAACAAGGTATAAATAGAGGAAAATAAAGGTGGACTGTTTTTCGTTAATATATATCATATGTACCAAGAGAAAACATATTTAATGGAGGTGAATGCATATAAAATCAATAACAATGTGACAATCAACTGATAGATGGATTATTCTAATTTCTATGTCGCTGACTAAAATCCGCCTATATCTGTTACATACGGGCTCGTATTCAAGTAATTTCACCTATGCAGCCATGAATATTGAAAAATTACATTGTGCAAGAGGTATTTTATGCTTGACATCCTCCATAATTTAAAGAATTTTTTTTTGTACAGTTAATATTTTTTTAAATTGAAAACCAAAAATGGATCAGTTCCGCTGTTAGTCTATTTCTCATTCAGAATAAGTATTGTAGTGAAGTCATTGCATGAGATCCATTCTATACGTGTACCTTTTCTTTTCAACCGTTTTCTATAATAATATGAAAATATAGAAAAAACTTAATGGATTGTTACTGATGGGGATCTGGAAACTAATCCTGAGTCCAGGACCGATAACTACTACTGCCTCATATGGTTAATAGAAGGACATACGTGAACAAATAAAAACAAAAGTGTAAAATGAATAATGAATTACATACCTCTTGATACAATGTATTATTCAGAATGACAGAAGTCTGTCATCACATTAAAGCATAAATGGTCACGATATAGCTAATATTCGTTCTGCAATCGAGGCTGTTAAATTGGGGCGATTTGGTCTACAAGAAAAATGAATGTTCCACATCTACCGAGGTTAATGGTGCAAATTGTAAATAGTTCACATGGACAGGCATTGACAAATAATTTTCACGAATTTTACTTATTATTTTGTATCCAAGGTTTCTGTGTAAAACATATTTTAGTTTATTGTTTATAGCTCGACATTTGCTGCCTCATAGAGACAAAGCTTTTAAACACTCAAAATTCTTAGTATAACATTAGGAACCATATTACATCGAAAGTCAGTTGTTTCATTTACTGTCACCCACAAAAATTTATTTCGTACGTCCTCTATAATATTGCCCAAAACAATTTTATATGGTACATATGTTATACGCAATGTATGGCTACTAGGTAAAGTAAAATTACATGACACACAAATCATAAAAAATTCCCCTTTCGTAACTATACCGACAATATTAGTCTTTCACAATCACGGCGTGTATGAAATACGTAACGTCGATTGCATGGGGTACAAACACAGAATATGTGAACCATCTGTTGTTAAGTTATCGTAGTTTTCAAACATTTTTTGTAGTTTATGGACAAACAGTAGTAACTGCGCCATTGCTAAGATCATTTTATGCGAGAATCAAACACAAAGATAGAACCGCACGCTTTCACGTTGCTAAGATAACTGAATTGGGGACACCACCGGCTAAACTGCCAAACTGCATATAATTGTACATGGGAGAGTCCCGAATACCCGCAGAATCCTTGCACCCTTAAGCCTCGATATTGGTTAACTGGTTGCATATATTACATGCATAAGCACACCACACGAAGTTTGTTGTGGTGTTTATATTTGTTTTATAAGTGCCAGCTCTGAAAATTGGAAAACATTTCCGGTCCCTGATTATCATTACTCTTATCAAAATTAAATTAAATTGGTTTTTATTTGTATTCCAGAATATCTCATCACATATTTATCGTGGATTTTAGGTATGCTGACAGAACTTAGCATATGTCAACAAAGTAATTTTGAGATTTGGAACATAAAACTTAGTACTGTCAATATTCACTGCTCTATGGTACACTTGATTTCAATAAAAACTGGTACACTTTCTTTTAGCTATGTAAATCATTCGTTCTTTGATTGATATTAATAATCTGACAAATGTCACTTTGACGTTAATCAGTGGCGTCATTATTAAAAATGGTTCGACATCTAACAGATATTCAAAAATTTCGAATTGTTTCTAAAATTGAAGATGGTTGGTCCATAAGAAGACTTGCTACTGAATACAATGTGAGTAAAACCACGATAATGAGTGTTAAAAAACAATGGGAAACCAACCAAACGGTATCCCGTAAAGTTGGTTCCGGTAGGCCCAGAAAAAGCAACAATCAAGAAGATGAAAACCTTATAAATTACCTAATAGAAAACCCTTTTCAGACTGCAGTAAATGCAATTTCAGAGACAAATTTCCCTGCTTCGGTATCTACTGCTTGCAGAAGAATAAAACTACAAAGCGACTTGAAGAGTTGTTCAGCGGCTAAAAAATACAAACTTTCAGAAGAAAAGAAGCAGGGCAGGATTATTCTTGCACTCAACTATATAATCAATGATGAAAACTTCTGGGGACAAGTTGTCTTTTCTGACGAAACGGTTTTTAAATCCTGTAACGATGGACATGTTCGCGTATATAGGCCTCCTTCCACTAGATACGACGAAAAATATACTTTCGATCCACAAATATCAGGAAAGTTTTCAGTAAATGTCTAGGCTTGGATGAGCCTAAATGGGTTAGGTGTGTGTTGGAACAGTGGTGGTCATCTCAATTCCATTCAATATATTGAAATATTAGACAATATTATGTTGCCGTCAGTAATAGAAGTGTTTCCGGAAAATAATTTTATTTTCCAACAAGACAACTGCTTCATACATACGGCCCATCGTGTCAGGAAATGGTTTCTTAATAAAAACATAGAGTTGTTACCGTGGCCATCTAAAAGTCCGGATTTAAATCCAATTGAAAATGTATGGGGACTAATGGTGAAACATATAAGAAAATTAAATAACCATCCAAATAATGCCCAAGAATTGGAAGGGATAATTGAAGACGCTTGGGAGAACTTATCGCAAGAAGTTGATCTTGCAAGAAATCTGATTTTGTCCATGCCTGCAAGACTTCAGGCAGTTTTAGACGCTAATGGAGCATTGACAAAATATTAGTTAATTCTGTATTACGTAATTGAAGTTCATTTATTTTATTTTTTTATTGTATTTTTATGTTCAGTTTGCATTGTTTACATTTTTTTTTAATCTCAAGTGGTATTTTTGTGTTCTTATTTTAAAAATAGAATTATCATTATTCAGTTAGTATTTTAATTACAACCATTAGTAGAATTATCCGTAACAAATATTATTTTTTTAAACAATAATATGGCAGGCTTGAAAATGTTTTGAAAAAGTTATTTTCTAATTATTTTTTAAAATTCCATTTGAATAAAATAAAAGAGAAAGGTTTAATAAGTTTAAAAACACAAAGAAAACCGATCTCCTCCAAAAAAACCCAGGTCCGGGGTAAATCACCTCTTCTCCACCCCCCTCTCGACATGCCTGGCCAGCCCTATTTACAGACATATGCACACAACTAAACTATTAAGATTTTCGATTACAAGAGTTGTACCAGTTTTTTTTTTTAAATCAAGTGTACACCTTATTTTTTTATAACAATTTATTTTGTGCAAATGTACCCGAAATGTCACAGACTTGTAGAAGCTAAGCGAAGATTTTATTAAAAATGAGTTTTACTAGCTAGTGTATAAAGATCCTTTTTGAAGTGAAGAGCATTTAATCAATAACCACTAATCAGTAGTGGTTAGCCAGGAGAGTGACACCTTCGGAGAAAATAGCAATTATGACATGATTTGGAATTATCCCTGTAAACAAATAAGAAATCATATACTTGAGATACACAATTCGCAAATTTCTAATTTTCCAAAAATTGCATCTCCTTCAAAGTTAAACATTAAGAAAACCTTGTAACAGTTGAAATGAAGGAATATAAATAAATTACTGTGGTTCTAGTTTCATGTTTTTTTTTACATTTCTTTTGTAGGGACGTATAAAAGTAATATAAGAAACACGAAGTTCTATAATTTTTATTCCTCCCCATTCAACGGTTATAAAAAAATGTCATGTTTTATTCTTGGAAATACTGAATATACATGGTTTTCGTAGAAAGCTTGGCCACTGATTAAGTTGATACCATGATCAACACAAACAATTCTTGAGATAAATGAGAATAAATCGAAACAATTATATATTTCTAGTGGTGTTCCACAGGGTTCTGTTTTGGAACCTCCCTTTTTTACTCTTTATGTAAATGATGTTGGTGGAAGTACTTTAGTTATGTTTGCGGATGACAATACGCTTTAAAATTCAAACGTAATTTAATACAAGATACAACTGAATCTTATTGTGTCTAAATTTAAAAACGAATTGTTAATAAATGAAAAAAAAACAGTATTTGTTTATTTAAACCTTGGTTTTCGAATCACACAGAATTGCACCTTCTTAGAATAAATTAAATGGAAAATACTTAGAACAAGTTTTCTCAATTAAATTCCTGGAACTTTATGCCAATAACGCTCTTAATGGAGAAATTCATATTAACGAACTTTGCAAAAAGTTGCCATCTATATGTTTCGTGCTGTATAAGTTAAGAAATATTACAAATATGTGTATTGCACTGTCATATTATGCACAAGTCTCTTTTAGAGTTTCTTAAAATTTCTTGGGGTTCTTCTCATCACATTCATAAAATTGCTTAATTACAGAAACATGCGTAAAGAAATATAGTAGGAATGTCAAAGCGCACTTACTGCAGAATATATTTTAAAGAACTGCAAATAGTACTAATAGTTTATGTCTATAAATATAGTACCGTAATTATCTTAATTTACGCCTTGGGCGAATTTGCTTTTCGGTGATCAGTTCACCTTGGTTGTTCTTTGGAACAGCCATCATTAATATTGATTAGTATCGATTATAGTGCCTTGTTGGCAATTTATCTAATATCCCTCTGATATTGTAATAATTTCGTGTGCTAATTTAAACTAACTTTCGGTTATTGTAAATTTTAGATTTACTCGGCAACGGATGTCGCCATTTTGTATCGTAGTTAGTTGTTTTCTGTCTTTGTATCTTGATGTTTTAGGTCACTTAGCTACGTTGGTAGCGCTCTCTAAACAGTGGTGACTGGTGACATTTGGAGATTGGTACACCTGGTTGGACCAAACCTATTTGTTTATAACCTTTGTGAAAATTATCTAATTTGGTGCATTTGTTTTGTGGTGGATTATTTTATACCAGTGCATATAATTATCAACCAGACCTCAGTAACGTAAGGTTTTTCTAAATTTAAAATATCGAATGCTTACTAGAACGTTTACTTAGTATTTAATCAGGAAAATTTCAAATATATAGAAAAAAACTGCAATATTTAAAACAAAAAACGCCAACGTTTATTCTAAAAATAGTAACTATTAAAATAATTGTCATTTTAAAATTACATCAAAATTATTGCTCTTTAAAGTCAAGCAGATTTATTACGGCGCCGCTCCAGTACAATCAAAAAATAAATCCTTTTCGTGTTATGTTACGGTGTCGGCGAATTAAAACGGCAAATAAGCAAAAAACTAATCTACTTTCAATTTCAGTAACTAAATAAGTGTTGCAGATCCAGATCCTTTTGTTCCTGCGAGTTCGCTTTCGGCCAGACTATATATTAGAGAGGGCGATAGCATCACAAGAATGCAGCGCCAGTTATACTATCTGTGTAGTCTTCGCCGAACGGGCAATAGTACCGTCGCTGTGAGACGGTTTTTTGTAGTTTGGCAATCGATTTTAAATGGGAAAATACAAATTCATTAGAAGAACTCTACAAAAATAAATGTATATTTATAAATTCTGACTAAACATTATAATTTCATGAAAATACTAGGGGAATGGAGGAAGTGGCAACCACTCTTGTCCTTTAATTAGCCATATACGAGAAAAAAATGGTTTCGGAATCAATTTTATAACCCAAGAGGAAAAAAACTTCATTAGCAGCGTCCATCCGTTCATAACTTCATATCGAATTCCACGGGAACACAAGTAAAGAATTCCAAATTCTGGTAAACAATTTTATCAATAATATTAAATAGGGGTCGCAAGCCCCCCACCGCTGTCTGTTATTGTTGCCCTAATTCTCCAAGTAAAACACTTCCTGAAAAATCGATGAATAAATTATAAAAAATAAATTCATTCTTCCTTGAGTGTTAAATGACCTGTTTTATCGTTCTACTACATCAATTAGCATCCTCAGGATTAATTAAATTGAGTTTTTCATTCTCATAATGAGTAATAAAATAAATTAATTGACAGAATAGTTTTTTTATAATGGAAACCAATTTAGAGTCTGTATTTCCGACCATAAAGAAAATATACACCACCCACCACTAAATGTCGAATTATGATTCACATAACAAATAATCTTCCAAACAAAGCTCGATGCCATAAAATTACAAAAAATCTGACTTTATGTCCCTCTATACTGAATTAGGTAAAGCAAACTGAAATAATCACTATAACATTAATAATACTAATGAGGCTATGGGTTACCTATACTCTGTTATCAATAATAATGTATCTAAATTAGTGCCAATGACATATCCTTCGAAAGAAAAAAGTTTCCTCTTTAGTTTACCAAAAACATATTTACCGATATAAGACGTAATGAGGTGGCTTCTCACATTTATAAAAAATCTAATAATTTTGCTGATCAGGAAGAGTTAAAATTTGTTAGGAACAAAATCAAGAAAGATATCGATGCATCTTATAAAAATTACTTCAATCCCTCGAAATTAAATTAGCAATTGACCCAAAAGGCTCTAGTCCATTACCCAACACCATGAACAACAACAACAATATCATTGACAATCTATTCATGATAACTTTAGCTCTTCCTATATTCTGTCAAGGAATGTAAACTATTCCTCAGACACAAGTGATAATATTAACATTACAATTACGATAGTAACCGAGCAGGCTGTGTTAAATGCCTTTAAGAAACTTAAGCCGAAATTTACTGTAGGTCCTGATGGCCCGCCAGAGTTCTTTTTAAGAGACTGTTCAAGCGTATTAGCTTTACCACTGAGTCAAATTTTTAACCATAGTTTGCATACAAATATATTTCCTGATAAGTGGAAGGTCTCAAAAATTTGTCCAATTCGCTAAAAAAGATAGTAAATCTTATATACAAAACTACCGAGCTATAACAATTATAAATAATTTTGGTAAGGTATTCGAAATTGTCTTACATAACATGCTTTACCCGCAAGTCCATCGAATCATCTGCATCAATCAACATGGGTTTGTCTCACAACATTCCACAACTACGAACTTTGCACAACACAGTACTTAGCGGAATCATAGATAGTGATGGACAGGTCGATGTCATTTATATAATTTTTCCAAAGGATTCGATAGAATAGCCCATAGTATTTTATTTAAAAAATTATATTCGTTGGGATTTAACCTAGAATTAATTTATTTCTTTGAATCCTATCTTCGTAACATAAATCAATTTGTACAACACCAGGGTTATAGATCTATGGAATTTATATCTCGATCCGGCATGCTACAGGGTTCGGTACTTAGCTCCTTATTGTTTATCACATTCATAAATGATATCGTACTTGATCTACAATGTCTTACATGCTGATGAGTCCATATCTCTAATATGCTGGTGACTTGAAAATTTACCATAAAACTGATAGTATATCCGACTGTAATAAACTACAAGCAGACTTAAATACACTCAATAACTGGCGCAGCAAATATAAATAGCCTTTAAATATCAATAAATGCAATATGGTTTCGTTTACTAGGAAATTAAACAAGTTACAATTCAACTACGATATTAGCCGTACTACACTGAAACATTGAGACAATTTTAAAGATCTAGGTGTCACTTGCCATTTCTAACTGTCCTTTAAGGAGCATACAAATAATATTGTATCGCCATTCTCTAAAATGCTTGGTTTTATCATGCGCAACTCCCGCGATTTTCATAATACGACTACACTAAAGACTTTATACAAGGTTATGATAAGCTATTGTTGCTAAATCGTTTCTCATACAGTTCTATGAAGCATCAAAGAGACATGCGAAGTGTCGTACTTTTATTTAAACTTTTTAACAATAGACTGTCCACAATTATTGGAAAAAAATAATTTTAGAGCACCCACTAGGTCAATTAAATACACACCTTTATTTTATATACCAAATTCGTACACAAATACTTTAATCTTTCTCCATTATACGTTATATGCGTAATTATCAAGTTATTGAAAATATGTTGATATTTTTAATAGTAAATTAAGTCAAAATTTTGTTAGTTGATTGTTTTGTTACTTTAATAATCTTAATTTATATTAATTTCATATAATTTATATGTTATACATACATCATGTCAGTACTCTCTTTCCGGCCCTATAATTGGAATACAAATTCGGTTGGTCATGTGTATGTAAAATAAAATAATATAAAATAAAATCAAATAAAATAAAATAAAATAAAAAAATGACAAAATAAAACATAATAAGATAAAATATAATAAAGTAAAATATGGCAACTGTTTTGATGATTTACTGAACTTTAGAAGTTGATATTACATCTGTTAAAAGAAAATTCAGGAAGCTGAAGCTTATTAAACCTTATAGCTTATTAACTATGGCTGAAGACAGGTTTAACAGCTGAGCTTTGATTTCAATTGGGGTCACCTAAATCAAAAATATAAACCTAGACCAAAAGATGTAGTTTAGTAATAAGTCCTACAGTATAAAAACAACAAGAATGTTACTATGATTCTGCAATAAGGCTTGATGATCTTCAACCTATTTCATACTCAGTTGTGTTAATTTTTTTGTACGTTGGTTGTTTTATTAGTTTTGATTACTTCAACATTAAAAAATGCGAATTTAAAACAATATTTCATTTGGATGCACTATCATTACAATTTGCTCCCCACGAATTCAGTGACCCTCCCGCCACGAGACAGTCGGCACGATATTGAATGTTTGTAACAATATAATGAAACATAATTGAAAATTTTTTTAAAAATGCTCGTAATATTTTTAACGGATGAAAGTCTTAAAAGATATTATATAACAAATAAGCAAGGCCATTTTTGCTGACTAATGCAAATTAAATAGTTTTGAATACATATTTAACACGAGATGTTCCAATTAATACTCACTGGGCCAATATTACATACTATAAGAAAAAAAATCAAAAATAATTTCGGGTAAGCATTGAGATTGTTGCGAAAAAAAATCATTTCCCATTTCCTTATAATCCTCTTCACTCT
This sequence comes from Rhamnusium bicolor, assembly GCA_029963845.1. Taxonomy (NCBI): domain Eukaryota; kingdom Metazoa; phylum Arthropoda; class Insecta; order Coleoptera; family Cerambycidae; genus Rhamnusium; species Rhamnusium bicolor. The sequence goes on along the minus strand of JANEYF010003368.1, from coordinate 532,688 downwards.
TTAGTTTCATGTTGATGGCTAAATCCTCTGAAATTATGTTAGTTTTCATCTAGTGTTGTAGTAAGAAGTTCATAATTTTTTCCATACAAAAGACGTTACTTCTTCTTCAGTGTTAAAATTTAAAAAAAATATATTACTATTAAATATTAATAAAAAAATCAGTTATAATATAATACAAAAAAAATCAGGTCGTAATTTTCACAAAACGTATAAAGAAATATAAATTTAAATAAATTAAGTATATAAAATGATGCAAAATTTGAGATAAACAGTATGTTCTAACTTGAGAATTAACGACATTATTGTTTTTGTAAAAGATCTTTAAAAAGAATGTGAGATTTCATGTTTTTTGCTCAAAACTGGTATGAATAAAAACTGTAGGATTTCTTTGCACACTTTCTATAAAAATTAATTAATGTACCCCAAAATACCCGGTGTAACAGGATCATGGTACACCTCTTTTCCTTCAGTTTTGAAGATAAACGATTAAAATTTAGAACATCCTATAGACTTAATAAACTTCACTTTTTGACATATAAATGATTTTTTTTTCACTTTTGGTTTCACCGGAAGTGACACTAACGTTTGATTTTCAAATAGAACACTCTATATATTATTGTAATTTTGAATTCTGCATAATTTTCTGAATCCAATAACACCACATAAGTGACATTTCAAACGTCAATATTTGTTTTAATTACATTTTTAGTTTTTCGTGTGTTATAACTGTTCCGGATTTATTCTATTAACCAGTGTAATGCTAGAAAAACCGAGGTTCCGAGGTTTTTGGGACGAAACACATGTTTTCAAATGGAACCATATTGGTATCGTAGTACCATTTATTAGTACAATTAATAAGGAATTTATTCATATGCATTATTAAAATGTGTGATAGATACAATCAAAATTACAACTAAGAGAAAATAAAAAATACAATTTAATTACAATTATCTAGGTATACCTACATAAGGTGGCTTTGGAACACAAAATAGGAACACAAAACTTTACTACAGTTATTCAAAATGCTGTCCATTTAAACAGAGTCATGGAATAAAAAATTAAAAACGTAATATGGTTTCTGGTTTCTGATCCAGACATATGTAGCAGCAATACCAATACACTTCTTGACATGGCAGACGCTATATTAGTGGAGTAAAAAAGCTGCTTCTATCGTGTCATCCCTTTTGCACTTTGTTGCTAAAATGTAAGACCCACTTTAAATCATTCCTAATCCCTTAAGAATGCAAATGCGACTGGTCATCCAAAAATACTTGACTTAATTTGATTATTTTTAACGATATTTAGATTTTATTTTACTTTTTTTTTCAATAGTAATAATTATAAATAGAAATATGGGGTGCCTACATAAATAGTGTAAAAGTTTGATTGAACGTATTATCAGGTTAACAATAACAACAATAATAATAATAATAATAATAAAAAATCCTGATGATGGGTAGATGAGCTGCGTCAATTAGACAGAGATACCCGCAAGATGATGAATATTCACAGAAGTATTCATCCTAGATCGTCCGTTCCTCGTGTGTACCTCCCACGTCAACGGGGAGGCCGAGGACTCTTGAGCCTGGAGTGTACGCATGGCAGAGTAGTACTGAGTATGGCATGTAACATACTCAGGAGCTCAGATCCCCTCTTGCGGTTCGTAAAACATCACGAAACTGTAGGAGTGGGAGCAGGATTGTTCAAGGCAGCAAAAAGAGCCGCAGATGAACTCGGTCTCGCATTTGACATCAGGCGAGGAGGCCGGCGAGGTGCTGATGTTGAGTCAGTCACCGAACTTCAGCCAAATCGTCTGAAAGCCCGAATTAGAGCTGCCGAACAGGAAAATCTGTTTCGGTAGCACGTCGATAAACCCCAGCATGGTGTATTCTATAAGAACATCGAAACACTGGGTTTATCGACCAGGCTGACCTTCGCCTTTCTAAGGTCAGCAGGGCTTAAGTCGGAGACCGAGGGATTCATTATGGCCTGCCAAGATGGTGTTATCAACACCTTGGTCTACCATAGCCGCGTGTGGCGTGTAGAGGTTCCTGATATCAACTGCAGGACCTGCCATCAGGCGCCGGAATCGCTCATGCATTTACTTTCTGCATGCCCCATATATGCGATTTCGGCCTACATCCACCGACATAATGCGGCCTTACGAGTGCTATACTACCATCTAAGGCACTCGTACGGGGTAGACCAGACACCAGTGCTGCCTTACGTCTCCGGAGATATTGAGTCCATTGTCGAGAACGGGAAATGCCGGATTTACTGGAACTACTCGTTCCCGACTGTCAGGCTAATCCAAGCCAACAAGTCTGCCATAGTCCTCCTCGACCATCAACTCAAGGTGATGTATGTCATCGAGTTCTCGGCACCTGCGGAGAAAAACATCACCTTGAAGGAGGAGGAGAAACGGACCAAATATCGCGATCTCCGGTACGAGCTCCAAGTGCTGTACCCAGGCTACTCGGTCAAAATGGTCGTCCTTATTATCGGTGTACTCGGAGGGATAAAGCCTACGCTGCTCTCGGAACTGAAGATCATACCGGCCTGCCAAAAACCAGCCGAGTGGCTGGCAGGTCAAATGCAGAAGGCGGTCATTCTGGGTTCTCTCCGTCTGCTTAGGGCACACGATTCCGGAGCCTACAGTCACTAACCCTGCGGGATGTGGGGAGTGGCTGAGGTTAATGTGCTGGCGCGACTCCCGTGAGGCGTCGGAGGCCACGGGAGGACTGTCCAGCGTCGGGCAACCGAAAAAAAAAAAAAAAAAATCCTTAAGCAAAAAATAAAAGGATAGAACTATGAAAGAGTTAGATAGAGTTTATTTGTTTTCGTTTGAAATTTACAAGCAATAGGTAATTTTAAAATCTAATATAAAATTGCAAAGACCGAGGTAGAAACTCTCATCTGTAAGAAACAAATACATAATTATTATTAATAGCAATTACTAAGATAATAAAGGTTATTTACCTACAGCAATTATTCACAGTCAAAACATGCCTCACTATCAGATAACATAATCTTCAGTGGCAATTAAAGTTGGAATCTTTCTATCACCTTTCTTGGCACATGTTAATTGGGCTATACATTTGCAAGAGCCAATATAATTAACCTGTTTTTTTTTACAGGAACAAAGCGGTCCAGTGAAGCCTGATATAAAAATTTGTTAATTTAAAATTTAAATATACCGCAATAAATATAGTATACCTTTAGTATACCTTTTGTACAACTGCAAATGTTTAGAACAGAAGTATCCTCTGGTAACAGTGCTTCAGTCGTCAATACAGGTATTAGTTTCCCATTATCAATATCCCAGACATAATTAAATAAATCTAGTAAAGATGGTTTGGTATCGCACTATTCCGTCATATTTTTGTCTGATAGTGAACACGACAACAGTGTTGTTTTAGACTATTTAACGTTGGAGGCAATTTGTTGTTAGGCTTCGAAGAAGCCAAAATCTCTCTAAGAACGTATACGCAATTAATATTTTCATTTGTTGTATACAAACGAATCACAAATTTAACATCATTAAAAACATATTTATATAAATACTGTTCAACACCGACTCTACCATGTACATTATAATGCGATAGATCAACACCTCCTATATAGGAGTTGTTGGATAGATACTAGCATGTTTTCTTGCTGAGTTCTACAAACGGACTAGTTGTAACAGAAGCTATTATGCATGAAAGGCTGGTAGATATTTCAACATTGACTATCGATTTTCAACAAATCGTTTCCTTTCTTCAGTTTCAACACATCATCATTACGAATAGTTTTGAATAGAGACAGAAAAGGGAGCAGAAGGAAACTATAGAGCGGGCAATTGGCAGCCCAGATACATTATTACCGCAATAATGGCATTTATTTATCCATTCAGTTTTCAATAAAAAACAAGTGGCTAATTTTGTAAGTAATCATTTATACACATATTGTTTACATTTGGGAATAAAATTTGTTACCAGTGGAGGATTCCTTGACATATTGCAGTATAAGGCAAATTAAAATTTAGATAATAACTTTTTTAGTAGCATCTCACGAAGAGGCTGATATAAGTATTATATTACACAATTTATCGGCAAAAATGGAAGGGTACACAAGATGTATAGTGGACTGCAAAGATACAGATGTTTTGGTGTTACTGGCTTACTTTAGAGACATATTCACTCCTGAAATTTGGATAAAAGTTGAAACGAAAGAAAAGGAACGATTTGCTGCAATGCATGAATTGAAAATGGATAGTTCAATGTTGATATATCTACCAGCCTTTCATGCATTCACAGGTTCTGATACAACTAGTTAGTTTGTAGGATTCGACAAAAAACATGCTGGAAAGTATTCCTATTGCATTATAATCTACCTGGTAGAATCGGTGTTGAACAGTATTTAGATGAAGATGTTTTTAATGATGTACCAAGTTTTTGTGATTCGTTTGTATACCACTAATGAAAATATTAATTGCAAAAACGCTCTTAGAAGGATTTTGGCTTCTTTTAAGCCTATCAACAAATTACCTGTAATGTTAGAGTCTAAAACAACACAAAAATATGGCTGAACAGTGCGATACCGAAACCATCTTTACCAGATTTATTTAATTGTCGCTGGAATATTGATTTGGCAAACTAGTATCTGCATTGACGACTGAAGCAATATTACCAGAGGATACTTCTGTTCTAAACACTTGCAGATGTAAAAAGGGTATACTAAATTTTTTATTAAATCTTAAATTAACAAATCTTTATTTCAAGCTGCACTGGTCTGCTTTGTTCCTTAAAAAAAAACAAATTAATTGTATTGGCTCTAGCAAATGTAAGGCCCAATTAACATGTGCCAATAAAGGTGATAGAAACATTAAAACTTTGCTTGCCACTGAAGATATTATGTTATCTGATAGTGAGGCAAGTTCTGACTTTGAATAATTGCTGTAGGTAAATAACATTTCTTATGTTAGTAATAGCTATTAATAGCTATTAATAATAATTATGCATTTGTCTCTTACAAATGAGACTTTCTACCTCGGTCTTTGCAATTTTATATTAGATTTTAAAATTACCTATTGCATGTAAACTGCAAACGAAAACACATAAGTGGCAGAATAGTCTATGCTAAGCTTTGTCCATGAAACTTTATATTTTATTGTTTAAATAAAGACATTTATTATTATTATTATTATTATTAAACCCTATCTAACTCTTTCTTCGTTTTATTATTTTTCTTGCTTGAGGAATTTTTATTATTATTATTATTATTATAATTTTTATTTTTATTATTAACCTATTAATACGTTGAATCAAACTTTTACACTATTCACTATTTATGTAGGTACCCTATATTTTTATTTACAGTTATTACTATTGAAAAAAAAAGCAAAATAAAATCTAAGTAGCGTTAAAAATAATCAAATTAAGTCATTAAACTAAATATTTATTAATAAGATTTCGCAAGTCATTTAAAATGTGTCGAAGACACAGAAAATGCCCGATAATAAACAAATATCCACCTTATATACGCGCTGAAACATGAGTCGATTTTCGGTCGACAAAGACATGGTAATGTGAACCTTCCTCGCATCTTCCTCGATCCTTGGTCTACAACGTTTATAGAAATGAATTTTTTTTAATTAACCAAAAGGTTTTCTAGTTACGACGAGTTAAAGGATATCACAATTAAGACTTTTCAGGGCGAGCGTTTATTCATTAAGGTGCTCCATATAAAAGCATTGTGCGCGCAGATTTCAAAATTAAAAAAAATGTATTTGTGATTAAAATATTTAGATGAGACTTCGGCAGATTCTTGCCCAGATAACGTAAATGTGAAAAAGGCAAAAAAAATAATTTACAAAATCACCCCCAGCCACCGGACGATTTCTGGACGACCAATCGTATTTACATTTTTAAGGGATGGGGAATGATTTAAGGAGGGTCGTACATGTTAGCAACAAACTGCAAACCAGATTCTTTTTCTAGAAGGCTCTGCGGGCTGGCAAACTCTACTATATTTAGAGCTATGTACATATGATAATAAATTAACTGCACTGATTCTTAGTTTAATAGAAAAAATCCTTTTTAATATATCACAAAGTAACATGTCAAGGACAACTATCTAACCTTTTAGAAGTAAAGCAAGGCGTTCCACAAGGATCTATAAATATTAGGTTCACTACTGTCTAAATCACTGTAAATTCCATGTGTACTAAGATGGCACCCAAATTTATTTTAATTTTCTATATGATCATTCAAATGAGGATACGACTTCAATAAATTCAGATTTAGAGAATCTTGTGGACTATAGCAAAAAGCAGGCATAATATAGCAAAATCATTTCTCATGTTGCTTGGGAAAAAGTTCATATAAAGTTACTCAAGGATTCACAGTAACAGTGGAAGAGGAAAATATATCGCAACGGTATGTTTGTAATAATTTAGGTGTTCTAATCAGTGACTTCAGAAATAACAGTCATAGGTTCTAATAGATACAGATTTACGTCTCGAGCAGCATTTTACACGATGCATCCAAAAAGCCTATTGCGATTTAAAAATTTTGTATGCTAATTGTCTCAGTAGAGATTTAAAAATACTGCTTTGTGATTCCTTAGAATTATCGTGTTTCAATTATTGTGATTCCTTGTATGATTCTTTTTTAACGTTAAATCTCGGATCCAAAAAGTGAAGAATTTGTATCTCAGATTTATTTTTGGTACATATAGAAGACAATCGATATCACATACTTTACAAAATGGGTAGCTTAAGATGTCCAACAGGTGCAAATTAGATACATCAACTGTATATTAGAAAATCATAAAACTAGAAAACTTTCCTTGGTAAAAAATAATCCTGATAGACGACATAGTGTTAATATTCGATCAAAAAATGTTAAACAATTCCTCCACACAAATTATCATTTTATAAACGAGCATATTTCTACAATATTTCGTAATATTGCGTATAATAATATTGTAACACCGAATAATTATTTCTTTTTTTATTGAAATGCATGAATATGTAGCAATATGTCAGATTTTTTTGAAATTATAATATATTTATTCGAATAATTTAAAAAACTAATTTTCCTTTGTTTTCTTTTTTATAGGAAAATAAATGTGATTATTATTGTTATTATTATTATTAAATACAACAGTACTGAAAGCGCACAGATAAGTTGGCTGGTAAACTAGGATTATAAAATTATATAATTGGTTATCAGATAAAAATAAAGTATAATAGACAAAATATAAGATAAGGGTACAATAATATAATTAAACGTAAGTGTTCAATCTTCCAGCGACCGAACTAAAAAGGGGGGTCAGGGGCTCAGGATGCACGCTCCAGGCCGTCTGAAAGGCACGATTGCACTGTATGTGTGTCATCCCCACTGAGAAGAATGTTATTTTGCATATCAAACGAAAATAACTCTCGAAAAGGCTTAAATATTAATACGGTACATTTTTGAAAAGTCATTTATTTACCATTTATTATTTGCTTAAGAAACAAGGTGCAGGTATACTGTAGAGAAGGAGTAAGGTAAAACGATACAGCAATTTATACTATAAAGGAAGGACCTCAAATAAAGACACAAGGGCACCTTAATTTCTTCAAACTTTCTGAACATGCAATATTACCATCAACAAATTTAACATTTAAACTGAATACCAATTAATTATATTTATGTTTTTTATTTATTTGAAATAACGAAAAAGCCGGAAAAAATTATTTTACATACTTTGTGTTTTCTGCACATGCACCCATAAAACAGGATATCTATACGGTGTCTATTTTTGGTCCATTTGGACATGTGATGGATATCCGCTGGATATCCATTTACGTATATCTGTACACTGTCCATAAAGGCATGTCCACTAGATGTTCGTTTTTTATACGTTTGTGATAGTACACTAAAGTTCAAGTCATGGATATCCACTGGACATCCAGATAATGTATAGGTTATATTGCTTGTTTTAGTTCTTCCTCTTAGGTCTTCATCATGCACGTATCGCACAACGATGCGTCGGCGTTGTCCATAGAATGTTAAAGAATGACTATACGTTGAAAATTCAGTTTTATGACAACGTCAACAACGTCAATAATAAACCTAGGACACCAACATCCACACTCCATATATTATAATCGGCTGTTAAAACGTGTCTATTTTACTTTGGTCACAACAACTAATAAGCGACGTTGCGCCAGGAGGTCGTGGTTGACATGATGACAATTTACTCTACACCTAGTACAACGTTAATTTCTGTGCAAATGTGGCTATACGTCGCAAAATTGCTGCTTGGTTTACTTCTAAATACGCAACTGTTGCGTGCCTCTTTACAAATTCTAAATCCGCCACTGTATAGCCCGTGCTTCACACGCAACCGATCGGGGTTCTCATCCAACTAGGATTGTTTTTTGTTTTTTTTTTTAATTTTTATTAATTTATTTATTTCTTGTAATATTATTTATTATTACCAATTTATAATTAAATTTAATATACAAATTTCTATATAATGTGTATCAGGAATTAATTATTTAATCTGCAAAATAATTCTCTGATCGGTAAAATTGAACAGAAAATTATAAATTGTAATTTTCGCTGGTGACTTCCGGAATTTGCTAAACCAAATTTTTGGTTGTTAAATTTGGCAATTTGCTGGAAAAAACATTTCAAAGATCAAAGAATTACTTTTAATCGAATAATTCATTAACCGGTTAATGAATTACCTATATTAGAATTGTTTTAATATTGCCATTTTTTATATGAATTTATTGCCAATTATTGTAAGAATGTCAATGGCTCAGTGTTTAAGTGTAATCCCGTCAAAGTAGTCAAAAAATAGTAGTAAGTTTACAATAATTCGCATAGAGCTGAAAATTGGTACAGATCTTGGGAACACTATTACAAATAAAATTTCAAAAATCCCCATCGATTCCACGTCTGCTAAAAAAGTTATTCAAGGTCAAATGTCAAAAATATTGTTTTTTGCATTTTTCTGGTAAACGGAAAGTTTTAGCATAAAAATAGGTCAGACAAAAGTTTTTCCTAAGAATCACCATTTCTGAGTAAATCATCATCTGAAACTTCGAAAACAATAATATGCACGCTTAACCGCCTAAATACATCATCAGATGTTTAATATAAGTAAAAATATTGGTTTGTGTAACTTATACATACAAATTATACGATTGTGAGAATATACACATAAAAGAAACTCAGTCTCTAACTTCATTTGTCCGTATAACATAGAGCAACATCTGTCTACTACTCTAAACATTCAACATTATTTTTGTTAATACGTTCAGTATGTACATAGACATTTTGGTCATAGAGTGACTATAGTATTTGATGGTTATACAGATTATAAGAGAAACATTAAAGCTGCAGAACAACGTCGTCGAACTACAAAAACATCTTCATCTTCTGATATCGTTTTTGATCAATTTATGACAGTTTCAACAAACCAACAATTCCTTGCAAATACTCATAACAAGTCTCGCTTCATTTTAATGTTATGTGAAAAATTTACAACTGCAAATATTTTAGTGAAACAAGCTGATAATGACGCTGATGTCCTCATAATTGAAACAGCGATAGAACAATCCAACAACTATCATTGTTGGTGAAGATGTTGATTTATTAGTACTACTGACTGCACGAACTCCAATTAATAAGATTATTTACTTTTTGAAACCCGGGAAAACTCAACAACCAACATAAATATATTCATCGAAAAGTTTATCTGCTTATCCAAAATGTCAAAATCATATCTTATTTTTTACATGCAAAACATGATTTAATTGATTGCGCTAAAGTATTTAAAAAGATTGACTCATCTTCCACAAGACATCATCACAAATGGGATTCGCTTTCTTCTTGCTCTATATGGAGCTCCAAAAAAATTGATTGTTTAGACAAGTATAGATATTTAAGTTTTGTAAAAAATACACGGAACAATAAAAGAGTATAATTGTCTTCCTCCAACATCTGCTTCTACTCATCAACACTTATATCAAGTATATTATCAAGTTCAAGTGTGGCTATGCAATCAACTGGACCCAGAAGACTGGGGTTGGAAATTAATAGATAATACTTTGGAGCCAATTCAAACTTTACTCCCACCTGCTTCGGAAATACTTTTTAACACTATTTCTGCAATTGCAAAAAAGGTTGTAGTGCAAAATGTGGCTGTGAAAAAGTCGGATTATGTTGTTCATCAGTATGTACAAATTGTCAAGGCCAGTGTTACTCCAATGTTGAATCAAATGCAACAGATGAAGATTTTTATGATATCAATGAGGAGACAACTGATGTATCTTTTTCAGAACAATTTTCAGATATCCAGCAAGAAGAACAAGAAGAAGAAGAAGAAAGCGAAGAAGACATTACTGTTGAAGTAGCATTTGAAGATCATCAGTCAGACTAACATTCTCCCGAAATAAACAATAATTCGAGCCACTTAAATCATTTCCAATAGTACCATTTTTTAGTTAATAGAATATTTTTTAAGAAAAACTCATTCACAATAGATCGTGGAGTATGCCTACCGGGGACACCACGTTAAAAAAAAATGCGCCAAGTACACTACCTCACAGGTGGTGCGGAAATGTGTGCATATTATGTAGAATACGACTTCTTCAACTTTTAGAATCGCGATTTCTCAGGAATGGTGATTTTTAGGAAAAAAAAGTATAAGAAAAATTTTTTGTAGATAATTTTATGATCTACAACTTTTGTCTAACCTATTATTATGATAAAACATACCGTTTACCAGAAAAATGCAAAGAACTTATATCTTTGACCTTTGACCTTGAATAACTTTTTTAGCAGACGTGGGATCCATGGGGATTTTTGACATTTTATTTGTAATGGTGTTCCCAAGATCTGTACCAATTTTCAGCTCTATGCGAATTATTGTAAATTGAAATGTCTACTTTGACCGGATTAGTGTCAGGCTATAAATGCAGAGGTCCCCGGTTCAACACGTAGGCAAGATGAGTTTTTAATTTAATTTAATGCAATAATATACTAGTCTCTATAGTTTAAAACTAAACCGATAGATGGCGCGATCCGATCACCAGAAGCATTCATGTTCCTGTGTGTATACAGTAAGTTAATATAGGTAAAAACAATCATTCATTTTTGGGCTCTAGACGTCCGTGAATGGACATCTACAGGATGTACAATTTTATGACAAACAGTTGTCCACTGGATGTTCAGTGGATTACTTTTGGTATCCAGATGGATATCCGTCGTACATCCATCAAGTCCATGACGTACATCCAATGGATTTCCATTGGACGTCCTTGTGCTGTATGGGTGGATGTTTCCTAAGTAACCTAATATACTTAATGACATAATTCTTAGAGGAATTCTACGAAGAAAACTTTATATGAACATATGTCCTAAAACTTTTCGTTTCCAAGGTAGAGGGTATGAATATTTCATTTTGTTTTTGATTTCATTTTCCAATTTCCACAATTTATTAAACCATGTGTTTGCAGCTATACCCCATGCGGGAAATTCATAATACAACTGAGATTTTGCCAAAGAGGTATATACCATTTTTATCTGTTTTATTCTAGGATTGATTGTAGGAGTTTAAATTTAGGAAGTAATCCTCTTAATTTCTTAGAATAAAATGCAAGTTCCACTGTAGATGGAAATCTAGCGTTAGACTACATTTTAAAGGTAGTTGGTTACATTTAAATTTTATTTTAATAGTTTATGATTAAAGTAGTCTTTAATTAGTGCCATATTCTTTTCTATAATTAATTTCAGTTCATCACAATTGTTAGTAGTGTAAAAAATGCCCATATCATCTCATAACTAATTATATATCCTTAGCGAGGATTGAACATGTCATTTAAATATGGTAAATAGTAGGGGCCACAAAATAGTTTCTTGAGGAACACCATATTTTACAACTCTCTTACAACATATACCATTGCCAATTTTTACACATTGTAACTGGGTAGTTATTAATCAACTCTTGTGCGATATACGTTCACTAATATTTAGTTTGTACATAATTGACGCTATTACTAACAGTTAATGTGAATTTTTACTGTTTGTTGACGATTTCAACTTACAACGTGAATAGTTTCTTCCGCTTTGATGCACTCTTGAGGCCATTCTAACTATTTCAGTTTAGTTGATTGAATCGACCTTTACTTGGTGAAAATCCATGTTCAAACTGAATAAAATAAAACTGTTTTACGATTTTCACAAACAATTTTTATTTATATATTTTTTGCAAAATATATAAAAGCATGACAATTGTTTACAACCCAACAATGATTGATAATATTCTTGCTACAAAAACATACAAAAAAACAATACAGCTCGTATATCCAAATGTATCAATAATAAATTCAAAATTCAAAACTCTTACATATATAGGTAAACTTACAAAAAAAATTGCCAAAAACTTACGGAAACAAAACATTAATATTGCCTAAAAAACAAACAACAGTTTGCCTGTGAGACTTGCCCTAAAGTATATATTGGACAAAGTGGAAGACATTTTAAGAAACGGATGTCTGAACATAAAAGAAATTTTAAAAATAGAAAACAAGATTCTACTTATGCCAACCACATATTGGAAGAAAATCATAGTTTTAATGACAATTTTGAAATAATACACGTAGAAAAAACAGGAGTAAAATTAACACTACTAGAATCTATAGAAAGTAACAAATTAAAAAGTTCAGATATAATATTAAATGATCAGCTGGAAACAAATAATTCACCGTTACTGAATTGTAATTCATAATTTTATATTTACTTCTGTTTATTTATTATTAATCAATTTTATTTATTTTGTCATGCTTATTAATTTGTTTATTTACTTTTTTTTACCAATGTAATGAATGACATGTTTGGACGAATTTTTTGATACCTGCAAACATGCTCAGTCAAATTTATTTAAAATTATTTTTACGACTATTTATACAACTTTACTGATACTCTGTCTAGCACTGTAATGTCAGTCTTGTACTCACATCTGAGGAAGCCACTGTGTTGGCGAAACAATTGTCATGCATTTATATATTTTGTAAATAATATATAAATAAAATTTGTTTGTGAAAATCATAAAACAGTTCAGTTTCATTTCATTCAGTTTATTCCAGTTTAATTTAATAAATAAAATATTTTACTAGATTTAAATTTGAAAAATCATAGCTTAAATAAATTAGAAGATAAGTATCATTTATTGCGGTTATCCAAACATAAGGTCCGGCCTATTTATTTTGCTGGAATAGTCAAATGAATTAATAACACCCCTAATCTTAATCGACACTTCAGGAAAAGATCAAAGGCAAACAAATAATCCATTAATCTTGATATGAAACATTTAGAAGTCCAGAAAATATGTGTATTATCAAGATCTTTTGATTGTCTTTTAAATTTAGCACTTATACTTTTCAATCCTTTCAGTTTTATTAGTAAGTCTGACAGAGCTGTCAAACGCCCTGAGATTTAAATCAATTAAAAGGTCTAAATACTTTTTTGATATTAAATCATTATATCTAAGATACTTTGTTTCAAATGATCGTTGATTAAAAGCTTAAATATTTTGCCATGTGATCTAATGTTTGTGATGTGAAAACTGATTTAAGATCATTTTAGAAGGATTTAAAATCGTTTTAAAGATATTTAGATCACTTTAAAGAGCTTTAGATCATTGGCCTGGGTTGATTATCTTTGAAAGATCAACATGTCGATACAAGAATGCTTATGCGATCATATTGTGCATGCTGAAGAGAAGAGTCGAGAGTGCAATTTGCAAATAGATGGAAGCGGATGTACATGTGTTTTGATGAATATACAGTTGTATTTTGTTTTAAAATTTCATTGTATTGTTGTTATTTTTACTATTCTTATTTACATTTTACATTTGCCCACCCACTAGTACACAGCGGTCCCAAATTTCATTTTTCAAAGTATTTAAATTATGTAAAAAGATTTAAATGGTTTTGAAAGTATCTAAATCCCTTCGAAAATATTTAAATCATTTGAATATATTTAAATAATAATAATATCTTTATTTATATACCATAATTTTTTTTATTAAAATTATAGAAAATAGCGAAATCGTTTACAAAAGTATCTAGGATCTTTAAATCATTACCAAAAGTATCTGAGATCTTAAATCGTTGACTATCTTTTATTTGCATCATTTATTTCAGATAAAAGTATCTTTGATATAAAACCATTTCCGAATCGAGTAAGTTTCTTAAATATAAGATTTAAATCTTTTTCGAAATGATCTGTGACAACTCTAGTTGGACAATAATCGTTGATAGAAAATACCATAGTATCTCTTGGGCATGAATTTTATTCCCCCTGTCAGTTTGAAACTATTATGTGTTAGTAAATTGTTTTTAACATGTAATTGTAAGGACGCCATATGAATAAGCATTAAAAATGAATAAATGGCCCTGACAACACTATTAATACATCTATTTTAACAAAAAGTTTTGATATATATTTGAAAATTTTTAATCAAATAAAAATGTTATTCTACACTAAGTGAATTTTTACTCTGTACCTGAATATCATATAACCATAATGAGTAGGGAATGTAAGAATCTAACTTTCTGAATAAATTTTTGTTTCCACTAAGAAAATACCATAGTATCTCTTGGGCATGAATTTTATTCCCCCTGTCAGTTTGAAACTATTATGTGTTAGTAAATTGTTTTTAACATGTAATTGTAAGGACGCCATATGAATAAGCATTAAAAATGAATAAATGGCCCTGACAACACTATTAATACATCTATTTTAACAAAAAGTTTTGATATATATTTGAAAATTTTTAATCAAATAAAAATGTTATTCTACACTAAGTGAATTTTTACTCTGTACCTGAATATCATATAACCATAATGAGTAGGGAATGTAAGAATCTAACTTTCTGAATAAATTTTTGTTTCCACTAAGAAAATACCATAGTATCTCTTGGGCATGAATTTTATTCCCCCTGTCAGTTTGAAACTATTATGTGTTAGTAAATTGTTTTTAACATGTAATTGTAAGGACGCCATATGAATAAGCATTAAAAATGAATAAATGGCCCTGACAACACTATTAATACATCTATTTTAACAAAAAGTTTTGCTGTATATTTGAAAATTTTTAATCAAATAAAAATGTTATTCTACACTAAGTGAATTTTTACTCTGTACCTGAATATCATATAACCATAATGAGTAGGGAATGTAAGAATCTAACTTTCTGAATAAATTTTTGTTTCCACTATGTTTATTCTTACTTTCACGGTTTTGAATTTTTGCTATGGAGGGCTAATTGTTAACACAGAAAATGCGGGAAAATGAACTATAATATAACTATATTTTAAAAACAATTTTATTTTAAAAAATCTGACATATTATTGCTTCGTATTTATGAATTTCTATAGAAAAATAACACTAAAATAATTATTGGGTATTACATATATTAACAATTTTATATTTTAAATAATTATTAATGAAGAATTTGTAACTAAATTATATAAATAAATAAATTTATTTAAACTTATTACATACTTTCGCGGAAGTTTAATCTATTCTTTTGTATTAGACAAATTTGAAATTTTACATAAATCATTTAATATTATATTGCAATAATTGGGTACAGACACAATACAAAATTTCTTCCAATTTTTTGTATTGTTTTAGAGAAATATTTCCTTTAATGAAAACTACAAAAGTTAACTGCGCAAAATACCCACGAACTATTTTAAAGTATATCTAAAAACACATGATATAATTATTCTATTTGGAAGTATATATATCACAGTTGAATGAACTTAAATTTTTTATGTGTGCATTGCGTCATCTCCTGATGTGAAGTTCAAGATCAAAACACTAATTCTGTTGAAGTTGGTCATACTACTACTTATTATAATACGGAACCACAAAAATTTCTGAAGCGATGTTTCATATAAATTTCGAATTATAATAATTAACTAAAAAATACTGATGTTCAAAAATTACTTAAATTTAAATAATTAAATGAATAGTGATTATTTTGCCGAAAGTTATAGACTGCAAATATGCAAACTATGTTTTCTAACTTTATTGTGGTTTTGTGGTCGAGTGGTAAGGATATTTGCCTCTCACCCTAGAGTCTCAGGTTCGATCACCCGTCGAGGAGCTAGGATTTTTTCTAAACCAAAAATTAATCAAGGCATACTCGGACATTGGGTGTGTATCCATTGTCTCTTAATGTGTAGCCCTCTCCCACAGACGGTACCTTGAGGTACTTTCAGAGATACAGGGGGTTGTATCATCTGTGGTGTTTTAATTTTAATTGCACGATAAAACACATGATACGCAGAACATTAATACCACACAATATACAGGAGATTTTGTAGCTAATATTGCAATACTATTTAGATTGTCGGAACTAGTTAACAGCTCAAATTTTCAAAAAAGGAGAAATTAAAAAAGTTATTTTGGTTGATGACTAATTCATGAGTTTCTAATATTAAAAACTTTTATAACATTATAAAAAAGGAGCATAAATATGACACTAAACAAGTCAAGTTCAATTATTACAGCAAAAAAACAAATGACGTATAATATGACGTAGGAAAGAGAATATAATAACTTTTTTCTACAAACACCATTAAAAACTAAATTTTTAACACGGCATACTTGAATTCAAAATGTAATATTATATAAACTCGCGTTAAAAATGATCACATGATTTACTTTTAACACTAGTGCAAAAAGTAAAATGACAAGTCGTTTGTCATAATGACATTTATATATTTATTAACAAAAAATTACAAGTTATTATTTAGAAATATTTATATTAATTGTACAATTGGAGCAATTAGCAATATTTATCCCTTGTGAGGAAGCTACTTCACAAGAAGAAATTGTTGAAGTTGAAGTTGAAGCAGTGGAAGAAATACTATTAATATGCTCTATTTCTGAATTGTTAGAAGAAGGGCAATTATTTGGAAGAATGTGACAAGCAATCCTCTTTTTGTTTTCTAACGAATCTTCCAAGTATCCTTCTGCAACACTTATTGTACCTAAATTTGCACCAGAATCTGCTAACAAGCTGGCGGATGTCCGACGGAAACAATGTCCGATGTAAAGTTCACTATTTGGTAATTTTAAAAATCTTGCGATATCTGTAGGCATCTTTCCAAAAATATTTATTCCAACAGGTTGAATCGTACATTTGTTACTAGTGTACTTAATAAAAAGACGTTGGTGGTTGACATGAGCTGGACGTAATGCTAAGTACTTATGATATAAGTCAATATAAGTCTCAGTAATAACAGTAAAGGTTCTTGAAACTCTAGTCTTGCTATCTGGAATGTTTACCACTAGTGTATTTCCTAAATCCTCAATATTGTTTAAACTCATTTGACAAAGTTCTTCATGGCGACACGCGCCTAGTATACCCATTACAGCAGCTACTTTAAACATCAAATACTTGTCATCTGGCGCCTCTGCAATAAATTTTTCAATATTTTGGCGTGTAAAAATTTTTGATTTTTTTTGGACGATATCCTTCTCCTTTGTACTTCAAAAATGCGATGAGTTTATAAAACTTTCTTATATCTTGATTGTTCTTGAAATTTAATATAGCCTTTATCATTGAAAAATGTGCCCAAAGCGTCGAAGACTTCCAAATTTTAGAATTTTGCTCGAAATAGGCCAACATTACATTTTCACTGTACTTGCCTGCAACATTGTTCCAATCGCACCATTCCACAAAGCGTTTGTATGCTAATTCTATTGTTGTTTGGATTTTGTGGGCAACAAATCTAAAGTTGCCCTTGTAGCTGCTTCTTCAATTTCTTGAGGAATCGATTCGCTTCCTTCTGGACTATAATTAATATTGGAACTCATCATATTGCAATAGTTTTTCACATTTGACAAGCATGTGTCAAACAACGGGCAAACTTGATTTATTTATTTCATAAATCCTACAAACTACTAGAATTATGAGGTAACCATTAAAAAGATTTGAAATCTTTTCAAAGAAACTTTATTGTTCTTTTAATGGTGTTTGTAGAAAAAACATTGTATGATACACGTGTTAAAAATGACTTTATTTTGTTCGTGTTCGTATTTTGTTCGCTTACGCTCGTTTCGCAAACTTCTCCACTCACAAAATAAAAAGTCATTTTTAACACTTGTATCATAAATAATTATTATATTAGGTAAGACGACTATTGAGGGTCAGTCCATTGTTTTTAATTACAACGGAGACCGTATAACAAATTCAAATAATGTTGAAGATATTTTTGCCAACCACCTCTCCATTGCACGCCAATATCCTTTTGGCTTGATGACGGTCTCGGATGCTAGGGCCAGGCAGGACTATTGCCTTTTTATCCTAGTCATCGCTATAGACATGGACCGGCCTCATTCAGGGCGGATTAGCTTACTTTACGAACGGCCCCACTCACAAATGTGAGCGGTGCCGAAGATTTCGGCCAATCTTCCTGGGTCCTGGCTGATGAACCCTGCTGGCTAGGGCCTCTTCTGGCGTTCTTCTGACTTCGTCTTCTTTCTTCGCCAGCTTGTCACCCCCGGGGGTAGTCATCGGTCTGTCAGGGACTGTGCGGATATTTTGTGACTTGGGATTGACTGCCAGTACACAAAGTGTCAATGACACATTGTCGTCTGGATCATCGGACAAGGTGATTCTCCACTGCAGGCGAGCAAATTATTTTAATGAATGTTGGTCAAAATTTGTATTTGCCCTGCACAATACTAAGTCGAATAAGAACAATGCGCAGTTTCACTTAAGCCCCATTACTGAACAAGATGTACTTGATACCCTGAATTAAATGAAAAACAAAAAAATCAAAGGGGACCAACACGTTACCAATTTTATCTCTATTAAAAATTACATAGGACTGCAAACATTAAACTTTTTGAAAATTGTCTTAAATATTATAGGTGAACTTTGTATTATTTTAATGCTGATTTTAAATATGGTCTTCATTTTTTTCCATCACGTAAGGTTTTTCACAATAAAGGTATTAAGATTTTAAAAAATTACGCAAAATAAGATTTTTGTTATTTAAAATGTTATTAATACGAAGTCTTATGTTATATGATTCAAAATGCATTTAAAGTTCACTGAAAATTATAATTTTTTATGGTACCTTTTTCGCAGACCTTCAAAATATTTTTTTTGTACTTTTCCTCTTGTTGACGTTTTGCGAGTCGTATCTCTTAAGTATCCACCAGTAATCAGCAATCATAGGTACATTCCATCTTCCATGGTATCTTCTTTCCATTTCTGTAATATCATGATGGAATCTTTCACCTTTCTCTTCATTTACCGCCCTAAGGTTTTCCAGAAAATAGTCCAAATGTGAATCTTTTCGTTTGGTTTCTGTTAAATATTTTTTTACTGGTTCACATTACATTTTTACATCATTTTTGATCTGTATGAAAAATACAGTATTGCCTACTTTAAAAAGTCTAATAGCTATCATACAAACAAATTACCATTAAATTAGCTAGATTTTGTGTCTAATATCAGAATTAAAATCACTTATTGTGAAAAAATATATGACGGATTTTTTTCACTATTTTTCCCATAATCATCACACAAAAAAAACTATAAAACGCACTTATTAGATTTAAGACAATTGTACCGTCGCAGGTCTGTATTATTGACGTAATTGTTCAACTATATCTATATACCAAAGGTGTTTTCCAGATAAATTTAAAACCGCTGTGATGATACCAATGGATAAGAAGGGAGCGGTAGAAAATATGAACAACTATAGAGAGATTTCCATTCTTAATGAGTTATCTAAATTACTGAAAATTTTTTTAACTAATCGCCTAACAACATATCTGAAACATAGTAATTTGCTTAGTATTCATCAGCATTGCTTTATAACTAATAGATCTACTAAGACTGCTACTTGTGATTTCATAAATTTTGTCTATCATGAGTTAGAAAGGGAAAATACGTTGCTTCTTTACTGTTTGATATAAACCTCTGGATTTTGTATGCGAAAATGTTTAATTCAGAAATTAAATTAAATAAATTTACCAAGCAACATTGTTGACTGACGTTATTTATACTTAGATGGTCAAAATATGGTAATTAATGTTAACAGCACCATATCTGAAATCCATGATGTTAAAATTGGGGTTCAACGGGGACCTATTCTAGGGCCATTACTGTTTATAATATTTGTTAATGACCTATTTATTGGCCGACAAAAATCTAAGAATAAAAAAAGAGACGCATTTTCAATCTAATTTTTCAGTTAACTATGGGCAGGCGGCATTGTGGACACTTTTCTAATTGGACCTTCAGGGAGCATTATTCTTAAATTTTCTCCACAATGATCTTTCGATTCAACTTGGAGAAGTACCATTAGCCGTACAAGAGGTCATGTGGTTTCCTCAACATGAGGCACCTCCTCATTACAGTCGTGCGATACGAAATTTTTTGGGAAAAATATTACTTTTGTTTTTGGGATTTTATGAAAGAAAAGTATATTTGGTGCAAATTGAGAATATAGAGTATCTCAAGCTGAGAATTAGCAATGCGACAAATGAGTTTCGCGAAAGCCCACAAATTATTCAAAAAATCCGATTTTTGCTTAAGAAGAGGCCAAAAGTGGCATGAGTGTGGTGGTAACTTTGAGAACTTACTGAAGTAATAAACTGAGACTTAATTTAATTTACTGTTTGTATTTATTAGTTGATCTCTAATTTACATCATTTTAGTATGTTTGCTTATTTCTTGTTATGTTTTGGTTTAAAATTTATTTAACGATTAAAACATATACAATATTGTTGTGCTTGTGTAAGTTTTGCAATAAGAAAGCACTCATAATTGTCTATATTTTACAATTTTTTTGGTAAATATTTACTTATAAATAATGCCGCTCATGATTATTTTTACCTCCATGAACAGTTAATTTTTGGATTTTTCTCGTTATGTTTCTTGGCCCGAGTCTACCTGCCTTATTCTCTATTCTAGGAATTTAAGTTTCGGGAAGCCCTTTTTACACTTTGTTAATGGGAATGATAAAGCTATAAGTCCGTTTCCATTATTCGAAACATTCCAATATGTAAACTGGTCTTTTACACTATACAAGGTGTCACAATATCACATGCCAATCTCTTAAAGGTTAAATCAAGACAAATTACGACATTTAACTGAATATACTTAAGTGTATACAAAATGCCACCACCGCACCGCTTCCAGATACAGATGTGAAACTTCGTTTACATACTCAAGAGAGTTTAGTTAAGATTGACACATCGGGTGTTTCATTTTTTAAGATTTTACTCTGATATACCAAATAATTTTTTGTGACAAGCCAACGGCCATTCTGTATATACCAGGAAGTAAGATCATCAGCTTAATTACAAAATTTTATTTCTCTTAAGATTCTTTGATATCTCTGATGATTTTAGTTTTATTTAATACAGTAACAGTTCCCTTAATCGTAATAAGTAACTAAGCGACCGTGAGTAAATAGTAGATGACGTAAAAACCAGGGACTGATCCAGGACACTATGCTGACATACACATATACCGATATGATAAATTATATATTACTTATTAATTGGCGATTTTGTACTATCCAAAATAACAGGAGCAATAAATATTTTACTGAGCACACAACACTATGCACTAGTAATTTCTATAGTTCCAGTAAATTAGCAGCAACTGTTCTAGATGTTTAGGAATTAACTTTTGACACCTGTAGCTCAAATTACATACAAATAAAAAAATTCTTTAAAATATCGAATAGCTGTTAAAAATATGTGAAGTATCAACAATACCAAAATGTTTTTATAACTCGTGAAAGGATGTAGATATCGAAAAAATAAATGGAAACCCCATCAAACCACATCGACTTTGGCAGCCTACAATGTGCAAAAGTGTTAGTCCCCTTGGACGAAAAACAAAAAAGTTTAAAAAAAATTCTCTGATAGATTGAATATATTTCTGTTGGCTAGCCTCAATAAATGTTTACTGAGCGTGTGAAATAGAGAGTGCGTCGTTTGCACTTAATTTGTCGATCACTCTATTTAGATCATCAAAATGAACATAATAATAGCTTAAAGCGTCTAACCATGTACCCCAACGTATCTCAACATGCTGTGGTGGTAATTTCGTATTCGGCAGTTCGTCATTTTCTCCGACACAACGATTTTGAAAATGTCTTCTTCACGCTGGTTATTAATTTGTCTATTGTGGGAAGGCAGTCTCTAATAGTTTTTGCAATGCGATGAAGTCCGTATGCTAAACATGTTACATGTAATAAATTTACATACTTGTATGTGTTTTTTAAGCGCACTGCAGATACCTTTATATAGGAATCTGCGTCTGTTACATAGATTAACAAACGTCCTTTATTGATCTCCATGTCGGCGTTCCATATTTTTCTTAGAACGAAAAATAACAAGCACCATTTTGGGGGTTAACTGTGGGAAGCAGATATTGCCGCAATTGATCTGACGACGTATAGAGAAATCGAGCGCCGCGGCCACAGTGAAAGGGTTAAAATTTTGCTTCTGCAAGAACATCCATTTCTCACAATGTTGTATACCTATGTAGGATACGATGTATGTACGAACCTGGAATCTACTAATTAATCACGGTCTCAAGGAAAACATTATCTTATGAAAATATGATCTTGCTTTCTTGTGTTTTCATAAAAAAACAAATATACAGTTTTCAGATATTCTCGTTTCATGTTCGTTACGATTATGAATCAATAAAACAAAAAGCGGGAATTTTTCAAAATAATAGATTCTCTTGTTTGAAACGTGTAAGAACGTGTCACCAATGGAACGACTTTAAATATTTGATGAATTAATATTAATGAGTTTTGTTTATCAAGTTTACTGTACTTTTAATTTTTTAACCAAATTATGTTGACATGATTTATTGTGAATTGTTCATAATTCATTCTTATTGTGAATGTTTTTATCACTTAAAAATTGAATAATGTCTTTTTGATTATCTAATTTTCCCAGATATAAATTCTTGTGAAATGCCAATTAAACAACACCACTTTGTCAATAAATAAATTAATTAATTAATTAATTAAAATTTTTATTATTTATTTTTGCTTTTGGATTACGTAATATGCAAAGGCATTTTATTAAATAACTCTAAAATCGTCAGTTATTAAAAAATCTTAAGAATAATGATGCCGTCCGAATAAAATGATCGATCAATCATTTTGTGGTAGATGGTCATTGGCGTGCCAAGAAAAGAATTGGAGATGTCAAGAGGTGAGCTAGAAAATTTTGTTAATGAAATCTGTTAATAAATTATTTTTCTGATTATGAAAAAAAATGTTTTGCTAATATTTTATAAATTGTCTACAGACTAGCCTGAGCCGGCAGACCATTTTTGCAATTTTTTTTCGCAGACTCAACCGAATTTTTTTTGCAAAACTTCTTCATTTAGTCTTGGTAGTTATATCTTAAAATATGCTCCAATCGTTAGATGTAGCATAACCTATAATTCACCAGCCGCCACTGATCTACTTACTCTAAGAGTTTGATTACACAATTTTGGAACGTCTTGTATGTTGTTAAATTGGAGGATAGTACCCATACTCTTTATCTTCTCAGAGTATTTCAAAATAAAGATATTACTTTCAATGTGTGACACATGAGTGCTTTATGTATTCGTTATATTTTTGTAAAGTTAGTTGATGACGACTCTGTTTGATGTAAAGACAAATTTTTATTATACAATACGACGATAGAAATGTTTTAACCAAGGCTATTTTGTCGTAAAATATTTTTGTTATACTAAGTTTGTTTTTCCATGATTCCTCAACTTTTTGTTTCATATAATGATTTTGATTACCTACACCAAATGTCAAGGAATATATATGTTTTATAATTAACTTTACCATAAGGTAACAATAAAAATATAAAGAATAAAACATGAAAAAGGAATTAGATACGGAAAACTTTAAAACTTGACAGAAATTTACAAACTAAAATTCGATTTAGAGACACAACATTATATGATGTTTAAATCTTTATTTAGTAACAGTGCTCGTAACAGAATTGTGAAATTTGCTAGAACTTGGGAAGTGTTAAAAGATCAGATATAAAACATTTGACACAAGAGAGAATCTAAAAACGTATCTTGAATAACTCCAGAAAGATTCAACTCAAAATCGAAGTCTTCAGATTTTCTTTGCTAAACTCATGCCAACTATTTTCATCAACGACTTTGTACATATGATCGACATCAATTATCTTATACGTAATTTATGAGCAAATAAAGTACATCAAAATGGTTTTTCAGGCCAAACTCAATTTTTTCAAATGGAATCATATTGGTACTGTAGTACCATTTATTAGTACTATTAATAGGGAATTTATTCATATGTTGTATTAAAATGTGTGATAAATACAAACAAAATTACAGCTAATAAGAAAATACAATTTTGTTCTAATTAAATGTTAAGAAGTAACTAACTATGGTGGCTTTAAAAACAATGCAATATTTAGCTTGTCAAACATTTGTTGATGTACCGGTGTTTTTATTGTGTCTTTAAAAATTGTTTAAAAGAGATGAAAAAGTGGACATGATAATTATGGGGAATGTAGAAAAAATGCCGTTGCGGCTAGAAAGACACCTTTATGCCGAACGATATCTTGATAGACAATGTCCAGCGAGAAATTATTTTAATCGTCTTGAAAATCAATTCCGAAGTGAGCCCAACAATGATCCCGAAAGAAAATTTCATTCTTGATGAAGGAACGAAAATTAATGTTCTGGCCCGAGTAGAAGTTGATAAAACTGTTTCTTTAAGGCACATTGGGTTTGAAGTGAAAATCAGTCACCAAACACTAAGCCGAATTTTGCACAAATACCACTATAAATCTTTTAAATACCAATTGCACCAGCACTTGTACGAAAATTATTACGAACGTAGGATGGAATATTGCAATTGGATTTTGCAGAACAACGTGCAGCCAAACAGATTTTTTGGGAATGATTTTATTTTCGGACGAGTCTAGGTTTACAAATTTGAAATTATTTAATCGACAAAATACAAAATATTGGTCACAAGAAAATCAAAATTTATTACGGGAGGGTAACTTTCAAGTGTGGTTCGATTTCAATGTTTGACTTGGAATAATCGGTAGCAGAATCATTTGTCCAATAATATTTGAAGGACCCCTGACTGGTGCCAGATACTTGGGATTTCTGCAAAATGAAATTGAGGACAGTTTAGCTGAATTAACTTTCCATTTATGACAGGGAATGTATTTCCAACAAGATGGCGCTCCTCCCATAATTCAAGGATAGTGATTGATTACCTTCAACGGAGATTCGGAGGAAACGTAATTTCGACGAATGGTCCTGTGAGGTGGCCTCCAAGGTCACCTGATTTAACACCCCTTGATTTCTTTGTTTGTGGTCATTTAAAAAATATTCTCTACGCAACTGCCATTACAACCCGTGAAAACCTGGAGCTACGAGTAAGACGCGCAATTAATAGCATAACGACCCAGCAATTGGCGAACGTTCTTCGAGAAACAGCTATGCGAGTTCAGAAGTGCATTGACGTTAATACACAGCATTTTGAACAACTGTTGTAATGTTTTGTGTTCATTTATTGTATTCCAAAGCCACCTTATGTATAACAAGGTGATTAGAACAAAACTGTGTTTCCTTATTTTCTTTTAGCTGTAATTTTCTTTGTATTTATCGCACATTTTAATACGACATATGAATAAATTCCTTATTAATAGTACTAATAAATGGTACCACGGTATCAATATGGTTCTATTTGAAAAAATTGAGTTTTTCCCCAAAAATCATTTTGATGAACTTTATTTGCTCATAAATCACGTAATTTAGTATTTTTGACGGGATTTCGATTTTTCTAACATTACACGGGTCATTTAAAATAACTCGTCATGGCACACTTAAATGGAAAACTAAAAATTATATTATAAGAAATATTGACGTTTGAAATGTCACTTATTTGGTATCGTTGGATTCAGAAAATTATGCATAATTTAAAAATGCAATAATATGCAGGTTGTTCCATTTAAAAATCGAAAGTTAGTATCACTTCTGGCGAAACCGGAAGTGAAAAAAAATCACTTGTGTGTCAAAAAGTGTCGCTTATTGTGTATTAAGATCTCCCAAATTTCAATCAATTATCTTCAAAACTAAAGGGGAAAAGGGGGGTGTACCATGATCCTGTTACACCCGCTATATATATGCAGATGATTTAAAAATTTATTGTGACATTAATCCTATTGGCGATTCCCTTCAGTTAGAATTAATGGTTGGGGTGTAAAAATTAAGTTGCCATTAAATGTGCAAAAGTGTACCGTTCTGTTTTTCACCATAAATAATGAATCGTATACAGATCGAGCAAGCCCACTAGATATATGATTAGTGGTATGCGCAGTTTACAGTTCCCATCTGAATACGAAGTCCGAACGAAAGTTAACGATTGCATCAGGACACGCTGGGAGAAGCATACGAGACAATGCAGATTTCAGTATCACACTATCTTTGCGTAATAACGTATTTACGAAAATTATCTGAGTGTTTCACAATTTAAGTGTTTCTTCCAAGATGCCACAGATAGTAAAACACTAAAATTATGAAAAATATCAGAACAGCACACAATCCAAACTGATTTCTTTTTCGAAATAAAAAGTAATTCTAAAAACATAAATTAATATTCTCATAAATAATAAAGAAAAATAACACCAACCAAAAAAAAAAATAATAATAATACATAGAAAACATTTAAGCAAGAAAAGTAAACAAATAAATAAATAATTTAAATTAGATGCTCAAAAAGACCTCCTTCTTTAAGCAATATTCTAACCTATTGTAAAAGCCCCTTCTGACGTTCGCGCTGCGATCGTCCCATCGCGCTGGCAACAGACGAGCGACTTTAAACTGCGCATACCGCTAGTCCTTTATCTAGTGGTCTGGCTCGATTTGTATTTACAATTATAATTTGTAGCCCTCTCCCACACAGGATACCTTGAGATACCTTCAGGGATTCAGGGGATTGTATTACCCGTGGTGTGGTGGTGATGTTTAATAATTTGGAATTCTGAGTAACAAATATATAGTAGTAATTAAGAAAGTATTCAACGCAAATTTTTAGTATAGTGTATTAATAGAATTTACCCAGTTATTGGAGCGCCACATCAAAAACTATTAACTAGGCATAATATATAGAGCTTAAATAATAGAAGGAAAATGCATTCTCTTATATATTTACGTAATAAACTGATCGCTTTTTGAAGCGGTTCACCTAAAAATTGTTCCACTTTGATGAGTTGTAACTTTTAAATGGATGGATGTATCCTCTGAAAGGTTCTTTTTGTCAGAAAGAGTATTCCTTCAGCAACAAGTGTGCATAATTGCATTCATCTGTGATTATTGATATTGATTTTACAGGATTTGTAAAGCTATGATTTTTTCTGTCAATTTTTTGATGTACACCAAGGTAAATGAGCCAACGTGAATGTTTTACTTTAAGGTCATCATATAGCCTCATGTCTTAGCTATGCATAATTTTTAGAATTTTGATAATAAGTCATTTGTGTCAAAGTATATGATTTTTTTGCTATAAATATATGCAAAAATGCGAAAATTTCGAAAAGGAAGTTTATTGTAATTTTTTAATGCAACAACAATAAATAATGAATTTTAAATTTTAAACATTAGTTAATAATGGGTAGGGCCACCTCTACACCTTATCACCTCCTGACATCTTTGAGACATACTGCTGATGACGTTATTGATTAGATCACCTGGGATGGTCTCCCATTCTTCTTGAAGTGCGTTTCCCAGCTCTTCAATCCCATGTGGTTCCATTTCACAATCCAACATTCGTCTTTGGAGCGCATCACATACGTTTTTGATGGGGTTGAGGTCGGGCGAAAGTGCCGACCATTCCATTCTCGTAATATTTTCTTGTTAATTCACTATGTTGGCTCAATGTGGTCTCGCGTTATCGTCCATATAGACAAACTGTTCACCCATTTTATGAGACAGAGGAAAAACTATTGGTTCCAAAATTCTTTCCAAGTATCGCAAAGCTATTACTGTCTCATGGATAAAACGTACAAGGTCAGTGTAACGGTTTATTGTTATCCCACCCCAAACTGTGATTGAACGACCACCGACAGGTGTAACGCCTACTGTACAATCTTTTTCGTAACGTTCATTCACTCTTTGCCACACACGCAAGCGGTTGGTATCGGGACTTTAAAAAAACCGTGATTCGTCTGTGAAAGGACATTGGGCCCAATCATTCGCATTCCAGTTTTGATGATTCAAAGCAAATTCCAGACGTCGCTTTTTATGCTCACGAGTCCACTTTGGATGCCTAGCTGATCGTCTAGAGTGAAACTCACCTTCATGCAATCGTTTTCTTATTGTTGATGTTGAAATGATGTTACCCGTGGCCACTTGGAATACTCGTTTCAGTTGGGTAGCATTAGTTCTTCTATTCTGCAGAGCGGTTCTTCTTAGCAAACGATCTACTGCTGGATTTGTGACCTTTCGGCGTCCACCCCCGTGTGTATATTGCGGGGAGTTATTGTTTTGGTGTCATATCCAAGCGCTATTGATCATACTGTATGCAATATTAAAGTGTCGAGCTACTTCTCTTCGTGAAACACCAGCTGAAACTATTCCAATTATTGTTTCAAGAATTGCACTTTGTAGACGCGGCATTTTTACAAACAATTTAACTGACACTTAACAATTCAAAAGCTATTTTTTTTTTCACGCAAATAGACCAGTTGAAAAAAAATGATAACCTCAAAGGACTGTGACCAAAATTCAAAAAATTATGCATAGCTAAAATATGAGGCTATATGATGACCTTAAAATAAAACATACAGGGTGCCTCGTTTACCTTGGTGTACATCAAAAAAAAATTTCAGAAAAATCATAGCACAAATCATCAAATCATTACAAATCATCCTGTAAATTCAACATCAATAGTCACAAATGAATGCAATTATCCACACTCGCTTCTGAAGGAACACTCTTTCCAACAAAAAAAAAAAAAACGTTTCAAAGATACATCCATCCGTTTACTGCCTGGTCGGAGAAAGAAGGCCCGTGGAATGAATCTGATTTCTGCATCCCATTCACAGTTAAGCGTAAATGAAATAAATGACTTAGTGCATGGCAAATTTTTTTATTTTCATCTGCATCTACTCATTGGGAGAGATACTATATTCCTAGTATATGGTTTCTCAGAAAACTGGCGACTTATTGGCAATACTCTCACTTGGCACTTGGGCCTCTTTCGCTGGCTGGGCAGTACCAGTTACAACTCATCAAACTGGACCAATTTTTTAAGCGAAACACTTCAAATAACGATCAGTTTATTATTCATAATAAGATAGACTGTCCTATTTTTAGTCAACCTAATTTTAATATTCCATCAATTACCACTAGACACACTGTCAGTTTTTATTTACCAATTTACTAAGGACCAATTTACTTAAATTTTCCCCTTTATTTTGTTTATGCAACAATTATCAATGAGTTCAAGATAATTATTATTTGTAGTATAACTCAATCAAAAAGTTATTTGTAAAAAGTAATGTAAATACTATTTAATGTTTTTTAATTACTTTTTCTGTTGCTGAAAATACATTTTAATATTTGTCAATTATTTTCAATTGCCTAATTATGACTTTTTTGTTGTTATTAATACTGTTTCTTTTTTTTTTGTAACTATGCTGTATTCTCATCCTATAATTGGTATGCAAATACTGTTGCATGATGCATCTGTAATAAATAAATAAATAAACAGATTTAAAAGAGGCCAAAAATAATTCGGAACCGCAAAATTCTTCTCGGAAACTGACGCGTAATCCTAACTTTAAACGCCTTCAATTGGAGGCGTAACAAGAAAGTTATTCCTTACCTGTGGTGTAGACCTAATTACACTAGGAATAATACTTTCTACAATAAAAATATCCAACTAACTGTACAGTCAACAATTTTAGTACAAATTGTTTACTTATGGTGCAAATCTTTTAAGAAAGTAATAAAATGTTTCTTTAGAACAACTGTTTAACATAGGCAATACACCTCTTTAAAAGGATGAGGTCTTAGAATTTAGTGGAGGGTCAGAATTAACCATCTACCAGACAAACTGTTTATACTAGTACTAGTAACAAACTGTTGTTTACACAAGGCAATATTTTCAACAGAAAACATGGTCAAAATAACAATAGTATAGAACAAGCATAAGTCGCTTCCAAATTCCAGAGAGATACAGGGTTATCAATATTCCACGCCCCAGCATCTTGGAAAAATATTTCAAACGGGTATCATAATAAGCTCCAAGCTCTAGAAGAAGGTCAGATAACAACGCAAAATGTCGCAACGTGACATCAACTTATTTTCACTGGTATGTATTAAATTGTACATCATTGAAAGCTCATTAAATTCTGAATGAGTTTTCATATCGCCATTCTATTTCTAATAGTTCAGAAGTTACAACATAAAGAGGCTGATGATATATCACCACAAGGATGTGATTTTCGAATGAACTTAGGAATAATACAAATTTCATCTTTTTCAAAGATAGCCAAGGACAAGACAAAAACTAATTCGAAACTATCAAGTATGATTTGTCCACAATGTCGACTGAAGTTAATATGCTATTGAAAATGGACACACAATGGAAACTTTTGCTTTTTATTACGGTGAGGCGCGAATGTATTCTAGGTTGACAAGAAGAATATATTCAGAAGGGTATCTGAATACTCATGTTCCACACAAAATCTTCTTGCGTCTGTGATCTATATTGAAAGAGAAAGGGAATACGTTTGCAACTCGAAAAAAACAAAGAACTCAGAACAATGTTAATAAAATGATTTTTTTTTTGCAAATTTTACTCTCAAAAAATAAATAAACATTCACACTCTATTTTCATGCATATTACCTTAGTATTACTAAGAAGTAGTTTTAAAGCAGAGCATTTTTGCTAGTTTCACTTTCTACCATTTGCGAGGTACAGAGCTGGGGCGCAATATATTTATTTCTCTGTACAGAACCCGAAAAGTAATATCAGTTACACCTGAATCCTCACATTCATTGCAATTAGCACATTTTTTTATATTTTTGGAGGGTACCGGCTATGTAGTGTGAGGAATAGTAACGCATCCTTCTACCCAACAGTCCAGGTTCAGATCCTGTCCGGTAGAGATGAATAAATAAAGTACATATTAGATAAGAGAGTCACTCTACAGTGATAACACTATTTGGACTAACAAGAATCCATTTTTATTAAAAATATATTATTGCTTTATATTAGTTGATATCTGCGGAGCAATCGCTAACACAAAATTTATCCATAATACAGTAAAATAATAAATACAATAATCTTATATTACACTCAGAATGTGTTAGCCTAAAGAATTTGTCCTGTTTCAACACTAAAAATAGTTCATTTTTAGTAACATTTCTCTTGTTCTCAGAATTAGTGGTACCAGTGTAGACACGGTTATCTGTGAACAATACGCTCTATTTAACAAAGTGATCATTTGAAATATCTGAATCTTTCATATTCTAGACTCAATGAGTAAGATTAACACTCGAACAAAAAAGTAATGAGGTATTCTGCGGAACTTTTTTATAGATCTCTTCAAAAATAGTTGTCTGATGATATCTTTATGTAACTACGACACTTTACAAAGTCTTGATTAAATTGACAAAAATTAGTAAAAAGAAATAATATAATAACGGGCCATCATAAATGATCGTACACCACGTGGCCAATTAGTTACCTTTAACAGCCTCGTCGAGTCGTCAGCAAAAGATGGTTGAAAACTATTCCTTAGACACACACGTATGCTCAAAAATCTTCGGCCGTAATACGAAAAATACAAAATCACAAGTTAAAAGGTACCAATTGATCACATGGTTTACGATCATTTATGAAGTCTCTGTACTATGATAATAATAGTGCGTATCTGTAGCTATAGAATCCATACCGAAACGCTAACAAGAAAACAAAACATAATCTATCAATTTGCGCACGGCTGTGGCGAGTTGCTTTACTTCGGAAGGCATTAGCTAATTTTGAACTCACTTGGGATATTTTTTAGTACCAACACAACAGAAATATTGGCTGGGTATGGAATTTGGATTATTATTGAAGATATGAAATGGTAACAAGTCAAAAATACATTACTGTCAATCTAAATTATGGATTGTAGGTTCCATCTGAAAGAGGGGAGTCTGCAGATGTCCAGATTAGAGGTATCAGAGTTTCCATGCTATCAGTGACAAATTTATCATCTGGATTCGGTGACTGACCTTGATAATGGAAAACAGGTCGAAGTTAAACAAGTAATATGTTTTTTGTGCTGTTACATTTATGCCATCTTTCAAATTATTTTAGATGAAATTATTTGATAGAACATTAATTCTGAGCTAATGATTTTAATTAAACTGAGGTATGTGTAATTTTATTACTTACATACATTCGTTCAAGTCAGATAAATTAATTGTATATATTTTTCTTAAATTCGGGTTAGCCTATATTCGTATCACGCAGATCCTCATATAAAAGATATAAAATAATATTTCGGTCTGGTAAATCAGAAGAAACGTTAACACATTATGACCATTTTTTTTTTCAGGAGAAGTAGAAATATCTGAATTAAACTACTATTTTCAGTAAAATTAAACAATAATTGTATGTAACATTAGAAAAGTCTGACATGCGCAAAATGCGTTACAAAAATAAAAGAATTTTAAATAGTAACAGCTGTCCAAGATGTTCAAACTACGGTAGGTACCTATAGTAAGATATAACAGGGGCACCCATTTAGGTATTACATTATTCCTTGCCATTTCTTAAACTAGCGACGAGCAATAACCCAATTTTATTATTTATATTACTCGTCAATTGTCAAAATTTTGAATATATGTCAACTTTAAACATGCAATCCTTTACATATATCTATACTTTCATATTCATCCATACTGTGCAATTAATGTTTTGCAAAATGTGTAATATACTAATTTTTTACTTATTTGATATATCGATGACGTGACGTTAAGCTATATATGTAGGTCCATAGCGGTAAGTTAAACCGAAAAAAAATATGTGCATGCAAATGTTTTTTTGTCGAACTTGCTTCAGACATGATAAAAAATATAGTGAAATGGAAATGTCTTTAAACTAACAATTATTATTACTAACAAGTCAGCTACATTCTGCTTTACTACTTCTAAGTTCTCAGTTATAACATATATTGACGGCTTCCGCTGTGTGGATCTAAATTATAAATTTATTTGAATTTATTGAACTAAATTTATTAAGAACTGAAATTTTCATGGTCTCAGTTACCTTGAACTGGTCATTAATAATCCCATAAGAGGATACATACTACTCGTAGTTTCTAGTAAAATACCGGAAATCATTTCGATTATTTTTCTCATAAAAAACATAGCCAATCGGAAGCCACAATTTTTCATGTTTTGTTTTTTTAAATAAACGATTATTGGACAATTTTCAACGATTATTTTCAATTATTTTTAATTTTACATTTAATTTTAAGAAAAAAATAATGAGGTTGGAACTCTTGATTTACGATTAGGTACATTTTAGGTAATTTGTAGAGTCCGGATCCAAATAATAGATTCCAGGAACGGAATCAAAATACGTGTGATAGTATGAGTGCTACTGAAAGAAAAAAACAATTTAATTTAGATTTAGTTAAAATGATGACGTCGTGTAACATTTCGTGGACCAAACTATATAACCCACATTTTAAACAGGTTATGCAAAATTGTGTTAGTCGAGGTACAGGGTTATCCAACGAAAAGGCCCACCCTCAACCTTTGTTTATTTGTTGAGTTACAAAAAAAATGTTTTAAATAATAGTTGTAATGAATCAAATGGACTCTTTTCGAATACCTACAATGATTATACAGGTAGTCCCAGAAAAGTAGGATAAACCAAACACATTTTTTAAACGGAACAACCTATATTTTTTTACATTTTTAAAATCTGTGTTTTTTTTGTGATTTCAAACATTTAGATATGTTGTATCTTATCTTTTACTGTGACTGGTCACGATGATCCGGCCAGTCACAGATCAACTACCCATCACTAATTAAATTATTCTGTAAGGCATAAGTGTCAAATTAAGTGTTTTTCATCCAAATCTAACCTAATGACCTGGCAGATTCTGGCAGTACAAAATTTGCAATAAATAAAAAACAGTAGAAGATAAGATATAACATATCTATATATCTGAAATCACAAAAAAACACAGATTTCAAAAATGTGAAAAAAATATAGTGTTCTATTTAAAAAAAAAATGTAAGTTTGGTTTGTCCTGCTTTTATGGGTCCACTCGTATATTTTTGCAGGTATTCTAAAAGTGTTTATTTGATTCACTACAACTTTTATTTGAAAAAAAAATTTTATACCTCGAAAAATAAACAAGATATAGTGGTGCGCCTCTTCGTTGGATGACCCTGTACATTAAACAAATTTTGGCTCCGTATGATGCACATGATTCTGTACATAATCACTGTGCGAGAAATAAATCAGATTTATGTAGTTATTAAATATTGCCGCTTGAAGAGGAGTCAAAAAGGACCAAATTACTGGGTCATAAAATGTTTCAAAAATACAACATTTCAGGCAGCGAATCAAACAATTTTTAATTTCCAAAGCCTTCTATATTTATAATGAATTTATAGACTGCGATGTGTCTCATCTATCTTAAAGTTTTAAATTATGACTACTTTTTAGTTTTAATAGGGAACTTGCCTATAATTTTAAAAATAAAAATAATACTAAAAAACATAGCGTAACGTTGTAATAAAACGTGTACTTCACAAAAAAATAAGATTTCTAATTCCACGCGATCAGTATGAAGGATCTAAACAGCGATAAAATTGAAGTGGCCCGAAACGAGCTACTATTGACTGTGACGTCACACCATACAATATTCGGTAGTCGTCGCGCCGGGAAGCAACACCAGATGTTTACCAAGTCCAATTCCAATTTAAAATCTTTATTCACAATTAAGTAGATTATTTACAACTTGTATGGGGTACAGAGTAAGATTTATATTAATA
The DNA here is from genome assembly GCA_029963845.1 of Rhamnusium bicolor. Lineage (NCBI taxonomy): Eukaryota > Metazoa > Arthropoda > Insecta > Coleoptera > Cerambycidae > Rhamnusium > Rhamnusium bicolor. The sequence continues at coordinate 497,565 of JANEYF010003368.1, read as the reverse complement.
TATACATATATTATATACAGAAAAAAGAAAACTAAAAAATCAATTCATTCATAAAATACTTAAAAATAATAATACAAACAAATTAACAAAGTATGACATTCTGTATAAACATATGTACAATATGGTGTTATTAAGACTGTGGTTGATTTGTTAGTGACTGTTCTGATATAAATATATAATTGTGTTTTATAGTACCGCTTATTGTAGTTGTACAGATATTTTAAAATGACTGAACAAGGTTTTTCAAAGGGCCAATCTGATAATTTGCCTAAAGTGGATATGTTTATGGTGGCATCTTTTATACAAAATAGTGAAAGTTTTTCCCTTGGAGAGGTCCGCGGGGTCAAGGCAGAGAAGTACGTATTTTTTTAGCTTTTAGTAATAATTTATAAACATAAAATAGTTATGACTTGATCACGGAATAAAATGAAATAACTACAAAATGCTTAGTCGCAACTAAGCATTTTTAGCAGACTTAGTCTTATGTTTGAAAGAATTTAGGGTAATTCTTTACAACAGCCACTTCTATATTTTTCGTGTTTTTTTTGTACACACGTGTAAAGTGTCTCTATAGAAGACATTTGCTGCAAAGGAAATGTTGCGCAAATGTATAATTACCTATCGTAGGTATTTTCGTACTATGTTTTGGGGCAAGGGAAATAAGTGATTGTGTCGTGTTATCATTCACATAATAGATAAATGTAAGATTTGAATAGAATAAATTAAAGGGCAAGGGAAAAGTATTTGCAATATACTATATATACTAGAGGTAAACATTTTACTCTTCGCAGACAGTAGTGTTATTGAACTTTTATATAATTGTTGCACATTCTGTAGGATACTCTTCGCAGTTTTTTGAAAAGAATCTTGTGTTTGTCTTATAAACTTCATTTTTACAATACCTAATGTATTGACTACATATTTAATTTTCTCTCCCGATGGTGCCGACTGTATTGGCGAAACGCGTGGCAGTATATTTTATAGTATAAACTAAGATTCATTCTTACAATACCTAATATATTGATCACATATTTAATTTTCAACTTTTTTTCATCTCCCGATGATGCCGACTGCGTAGGCGAAATTTGTGGTAGTATATTTTACAGCATTTTGGTGTCTATAGAAAATTACTTCAATTTTAGTAGCACAATGAAAATTGCAATCCTCTGTAGATTCATATTTTTAAATAAAATGTCCTATAACTTTTTTATTTACTATTTGATTTTTTTCAAAAACAATGGATTTCTTCCTCTAGCTAACACTAACTTATAGCCCAAATTTCAATTCCATCGGACTTTTCTTTCTTTAGTTATCGTGCTTACAAGAAACGTGACGGACGGACAGACGGACGGACAGATGAACAGACGGACATTTTGAAAGTTGTTCAGAATTCGATGATGAACGAAATGATTTTTTCTCTGCGAGCGATATTAACGATTTTAGAAATGTCCCGATCAAATGCAATATACTCTTCGTAATCGTATTTGCGAAGAGTATAATAATAAACAGCTGTTTACTTTCGCACCAGGAAATTACCCTTACTTAGTATCATTAAATTACATTCTATCTACTAATCTTATTTTCTAACATTGTATACACATTCTTTCTTTAATCCAACCCTAATTAAAATTCAATAATTCGGAATATTTTATTGCCTGCCTGCGAAAAACTAGGAGAGAGACATACAGTATTTAATAATGTACTTACATTAAAATGATCACACACATGTAGAGACCTACTGCTCTGTGAAATGTCTTTTTCATTTCTTCTACACGCTTTTTGCCATTTTGATCGACGAATCTTATCTTCTGGCAATATTATAAATACTTTATCTGACACTTTCATTGTCGTATTCTTACACAACGGTACAATGCAATATTTAAAATAAGGAGTTTTTGTTTCCATTTTAAGTATACACTTAAAATTTATCTGAAATCAAGCGGTCGAGTGCTGGGATCTTCGTCGTCGTTTGTAAATTGTATGGTGTGATGTCACGACTACTCCCGCGCTTTTGAACCTGTTTGAAACTGTTCGCTCGCGCGCGAAACTTTAATAATTTATAACAAATTTATTTATTAATAATTTATAACAAATTATTATTTATTGGGAATTATTTAGTATTGTAGAACATTTTTATGAAGTAAAAAAAATGTGCAAGTTCCCTATTGTCATATTTACATTTTTAATTATTTTATCATATTTCTTTTCCCAATTTAATGTTTAATGTTATGTATTAATATTATACCAATTATTGTTACTAAATGTAATCATATTATGGTTCTCTCTATATGTGACTTGTGTAAAGGCCAAATGGTACAGAAGCATCAATAAAGTATCCATCTATCTATCTACAATAAAGTTACTGTGCCCAAGGAATCAACATTACGGAAAAATTACATATCGGCGGTGTGCAACGAAATTAAAGCAGACTTTCCGAGTTGCAAGACAAACACGAATGGATTAGCGTAGATAAAACCGCCGCCGTCGTTAATAGTCAGAACATCGCAAATTTGATGTATTGGTTGGAGGGATGGACGAGACAGTGGCAATGCCAGTCCGCTTAATATCAACAAAAGTATTAGAACGCACAAATGCAGAAACGATATGTGAATGTGTGGATAGCAGTCGGGACGAGTACTATGAAAATAATAAAGGACGTGTCCTGCTGTTTGTAACGGATGCAGCTTCATATGAAGGCGGCTGGACAGCGCTTTAAATACACCTATTTTAACACGCTGTTATTAGCTTCACCTGTATGTTTGCTTGCTTGCTTGCTTGCTTGTTTGTTTGTTTGTTTGTAACCGACTCTTTGGACTCGATTTTGACCCACTTTAAACGGACAGATTTAATTGAAACTTTGTACACTTACGAAGAACCTGTAACAATACAATAATTTGATAAGATTATATCATTATCCTGATCAAGATCGCCAGTCCTTTCCTCACGTATCCTCTGCGTGAGAGCAAAGGCTTAATATGTAAGTACATTCCGCGATTGTCGCGGGCTAAGGCAGTCGACGCGAAACGACGGACTCCTCGGGCGTGAGTTCAAATCCCATGGCTGAAATAAAAAAATGTTTTTTTTTTTCAGAAATATCTGTTGGATCGTAATATGTTATAATATCAGCATCAATAAGCAATATAAATATAGTCTAAAAAAACTACAAAACACGCTTTCATAGCACATCAAACTAAAAAGTGAAAAATAAATATAGTTTAAAAAAACTAAAAAACACGCTTTTAAAGCATATCAAACTAAAAAGTGAAAAATAATTATTAATATAAACTGAAAACAATAATGAACGAAAAATACTAGTATTATTGTGAAAAAAGCGTGGGGCGCTTTGTGCCATATTTTTCGTATATCGAACATCCCACGCTTTTTTCACAATAATACTAGTATTTTTCGTTCATTATTGTTTTCAGTTTATATTAATAATTATTTTTCACTTTTTTAGTTTGATGTGCTTTAAAAGCGTGTTTTTTTAGTTTTTTTAAACTATATTTATTAATGTGGTATGTTTATCATTTCTGTGCATGTGGTTACAAATTTATCCTGGATCTGTCCCTGATATTGACGTCATGTAATATTCGTATCCGGACTCAAGTCATCTTTAACTTTTAAAATTGATTTTTCGATGGTTTCCAAATTACTAATTTTTGACATCTATTTGATTAACATTCGGACAAAAATATTATCTGAATATCTACCTAAAATCTATTCACTTAAACTTTGCAGCGTTAATCAGGATAGGGAACAAAATGCGCGCTGATGATAAGTGCAGACGGCAGACAGATATACACAAGTTCAAAGTTCCTATAGCGGTTCATTTTCATTGTTTATTTTATTTCATAAGCATCGGTCGTAGTTGGACATTTGGCTCACTAAGTTCAACCTAACATTGCAAAGTTTAAGTGAATAGAGTATAATCATGTATTATATCATTTGCCAAAAAAATAGCCTCTAACTATTCTATTGAGCGCAGAGGCTTATTCTTTCACTATTATATTGGGTAATTGTTTTTTTTAGATATTTAGTCTTAGAAAAATTATTCATGTGGTAGTAAAATCCACAAGGAAAACGACAAATTAAAAGAATGAGACAAATAATATTCCTTACTAGAAAGTTCTTGTGTTGTGAATGCTCCTAAAGCCAATCATGTCGCTAGAGTGATAAAAGGAGGATGGGAGGCAAATTACTGCATACGAAGTGAGACAATCACGTGAGGTGAGATATTAAAATCGTATAACGGAAGCATGCCACATATGAGTCAACCAAATTTGACGAAAATATGTAGTTCCCAGTATTATAAGTTTGGGCAGCATTTTTAAATTTCTGAGATTTGTTGATTATTGAACAATTGTTTTGAGAAACTGTGTTTAAAAATAAATATAGTTTAAAAAACTAAAAAACACGCTTTTAAAGCACATCAAACTAAAAAGTGAAAAATAATTATTAATATAAACTGAAAACAATAATGAACGAAAAATACTAGTATTATTGTGAAAAAAGCGTGGGTTGCTCGATATACGAAAAATATGTTCACAATAATACTAGTATTTTTCGTTCATTATTGTTTTCAGTTTATATTAATAATTATTTTTCACTTTTTAGTTTGATGTGCTTTAAAAGCGTATTTTTTAGTTTTTTTAAACTATATTTATTTTTCAATTTTTAGTTTGCTATGCTATGAAAGCGTGTTTTGTAGTTTTTTTAAACTATATTTATATTGCTTATTGATGCTGATATTATAACATATTACGATCCAACAGATATTTCTGAAAAAATTTTTTTTTTTATTTCAGCCATGGGATTTGAACTCACGCCCTAGGAGTCCGTCGTTTCGCGTCGACTAAGACTTGCCCACTCGGCCAACGACCGAACTGACAATCACGGAATATACTTACAATATTAAGCCTCTTGCTCTCACGCAGAGGATACGTGAAGAAAGGACTGGCGATCCTGATCAGGATAATGATATAAACTTCAAATTATTGTATTGTTACCGGTTCTTCGCAAGTGTACAAAGTTTCAATTAAATCTGTTCGTTTAAAGTGGGTCAAAATCGAGTCCAAAGAGTCGGTTATAAACAAACAAGCTAACAAACAAACAAGCAAACAAACAAACATACAAGTGAAGCTAATAAAAGCGTGTTAATTAGGACCTGACACCTTGTGAATAAGACAACTGTTTATTCACGATCTAATTTCATATTTGTAAAAATAAAATAATAATACGACTTTACTTTAATTTAGTGTTTTTGTATAATGATGATTGTTGTGCCCTTCCAAATAACTATTATTGTTATTTCTGCGTATGAACACTTTGAATTGTTTGCAAAACAGTTGTTATTTTAAGGGATCTTTACGTTTATATCATGGATGGAAAATAAAACTAGTTTATTTTTTCAATTTAGACTTCAAAAGCCAGAATTAACCTGGTCTTATAAATAGACCCGTAATTGCATAGTTGTCCAGTTTGTATAAGATTATATCTGTTGGTCGATTTAGATTGATATTAACAAGAATAATAACAGGCCCCCAGCACTGTTTCCTGTGGTACTTCTTTGAGATATCCTAGGTATTACTCAATCCTCCGATTTTTGCTTTTGATTTATATCACTCAATTAACTCTGATAGCTTCAAGGAGTTATCACTTATTCCGATTTTTTCAAGTAAAATTATTACAATTTTATGGCAGATTTAAACCAAAAAAGCATAAAATGTTTTGCTTTTATTTCAGTTACACATTATTAAAATGTAAATACAAAAATTACATCTTCATTATTTTGCCACATACTTGTTATGCCAATATGCTTAGCATGGTAATAAAGGCACCAAATAACAACGTTATATTTGATAATCTTCAGAAAAATTCCATGAAAAATATAAGCAACATGCCAGAATATTAATAATTTGTTAATTTACTTGATGCACATCTATAAACTTCAGCCACTGCTATCCTGTCTTCATAGTTCTTCCTCGGTCAAGTTGCCAATGTCTGTACTATTAATTATATAAAGCTAGTAATCACTAATCAGTATACATTGTTTTTTTTGCGACGTATACAGAATTATAAAAATTACTTTGTTTCCTCACTGTGACTATTTCAATTAAAAGCTACTTTTAGGAGCATTTCAGTATCCAATATAACATGCAGCTAGTTATATAAACTAAAATTTCTTTAATTTAACTATTATGAATTAAATCTGCTGTCATACTGATTTGAACAAAAAATGCAACACCATGATTTTTTTGAGCAATTTCATTGAAATTTTCACCAATGGTGCCCCACAGTATTACATTAACGTGAATAAAATGTCAACATTATGAGAAAAAGTTATTTAGTAAAGAGTAAGTAAGTACATTGCGATTTCAAATACATTCATTTACTCTGTTAGGCATGCTGACAATGATATGATCAATGTCAACTTGTAGTATCTCATTCTTGGCCTCTTGGATGAGAAGCCCAAGATAGTTCAAAATTATTTCAGGAATGGGATAAATGTCCTACTCTTCTATCAATCATATCCCACATGTCGAAGACAGACAGATCAAGTGACCCCCAGCCATGTGAGCACCACCATGATAAGAAGTTTGTTCTAACTCTTGCATATGAGGACGGGCATTATCCTGCTAAAATTTTGGATTATTCAGTCATTGCATGTATGGCAGTGCAACGTCTGTTATGTAATCGGCAGCCTTTCTGTAACCCCGAATGTAGACTAGAGGTGACCTACCGCCATACTATATCCCAGCCTCAAACCGTCACACCTTGGGTAGACTGTGTGACGTTCAACAGCGAATTCCAAATTTTCGTGTTCCACGTTGGTGTCCCGCCTTCCTACGTTCATCATGGACCCACAAACAAAATCGAGGCTCATCACTGAACACTGTTTGATGTTATTCCTGTTTCCATTTCACTCTCTTATTACACCATGCCAACTGAGGGCGCGATGACATGGAGTAAGGGGTAGGTACAAAAACGATCGGTAGGAATGAAGTTCAATACTTCTAATTAGGCGATATACTGACGCCATTGACATACTCCCACCTAAAACTTATATCCACTGATTTCCCACAGTTCGCGTCGTGGAAAATCTATCTCATAGGGCCAAAGTTCGTAGATAGGGTTCTTCCCAATGCATGGTTTTTCTATGGCGTCCGATTCCGCGTTGTCGTCAATGTCGTCCTTCCTTAAACCACCTTGACCAACGTCTTAATACATTACAGTCCACACGATTGGCAAGCCCGGTTTCCCTCATACTGATTATTAAGGTGCCCTTAACTAAAAAAATTACCTATATATATATATATATATATATATATATATATATATATATATATATATATATATATATATATATATATATATATATATATATATATATATATATATATATATATACAGTGAGCACGTAAAGGTTGGAATAAATTCCGTAAAATCGTTACAAAGCAAGTGACAAAAATTCGCTCAGACACGTCGATTTTTAAATTCATTTCTTAATTTTTTTATTTAAAAAAAATTTTTTTTACATACTTTTTTAAAAGTTATGACGTCATCGGCAATTTTTTTAAATGGCAACCACCATTTTTAAAAATTTCATTTGAAAGAGCACATTTTTCTACATACAGTACGTTAAATTCTAAGGCATGTTGCATGATGAAATTATCGAGAAAAAAAACAATTTAACATTAATAGCACACACGTGTTTTACTTATGGTCGAACCCTGGTAGAGGAACTGTTTTACGACTTACACTTTTCTCATGTTTACGCTTTTTTTCATTTACGTAGAAACGCGGACCTGGCTGTCACGTTAGTTCACATTTACTCACATTCAGTTGTCACATTATTTAAAGTTTTAATAATGGAACGTTTAAGTGAGAGACAGCGAATTGAGAGTTTGGTGATAATTGGTTGTAGAGAGATGTCCCGAACACAAAGTCGGGTTACTGAATTATTTAACGATAAATACCCTGATCGACCGATTACACAATCAACTGTTAGCAAAATAGAAAATAAGTTCCAAGAGTGTGGTCATGTAAGAGATAATTATACGAGAGGTCGTCCTGCAATTTCAGAAAATAAACAGTTAGATGTTTTACTGACAATGGAGGACAATCCTTACAAACCAAGTCGCAGCAGAGCAGTCAATTAGTCAGTCGACTGTTTTAAAATATTTGAAAAAGAATAAATGGTACCCATATAAAGTAACTTAGTTCACGAGCTTAACGAAGATGATTTCGACCGCAGAGTACAGTTTTGCGAAACCATGATGGAACGATGTAATACCAATCCACATTTCTTAAGTCGAGTACTTTTCTCTGATGAGGCCACCTTCTGCTTAAATGGCGCTGTAAATAGGCAAAATTGTCGATATTGGTCAAATGAAAATCCACACTGGATGATGGAGGGACATACCCAGTTTCCACAGAAAATAAACGTGTAGGCTGGAATTGTTGGAACTACAATTTTGGGTCCATTTTTTATTGACCGGTCATTAAATGGTGTAAAATATTTGGAGTTGCTCCAACAAAACATAATACTGGGACTTGCCGCACTGTATCCAAATGGCGAAAACTCTAATGTACCGGAGAACTCCATATGGTTTCAACAAGATGGCGCACCACCGCATTATTCGGTAATAGTGCGTAATTATTTAAGCGAAATTTTCCCAGACAGATGGATTGGTAGACGCGGTTCATTAGAATGGCCAGCTAGATCTCCGGACCTAACTCCATTGGATTATTTTTATGGGGTTACCTTAAATCCAAAGTGTATTTTAATAGACCGAATAACATTGAGGACTTAAAAGACAGAATTAGGTACGAATGTGGCAGAATTGGACCCGAAACAATTACTAACGTTTTGCGAGAATTTGAATTTCGGCTTGGGCATTGTCAGGAAGTAGATGGTACGCAATTTGAACATTTAATTTAATTATTTTTTTGCTGGATTTTTTATTTCTTGTATTTCTGTTTTATTAAACTGTTAAAAGTAGTTAAGATTTTTTTTTCGATAATTTCGTCGTGCAACATGCCTTAGAATTTAGCGTACTGTATGCAGAAAAATGTGCTCTTTCAAATGAAATTTTTAAAAATGGGGGTTGCCATTTAAAAAAATTGCCGATGACGTCATAACTTTTTAAAAAAAGTATGTAAAAATTTTTTTTTTAAATAAACAAATAAAGAAATGAATTTAAAAATCGACGTGTCTGAGCGAATTTTTGTCACTTGCTTTGTAACGACTTTACGGAATTTATTCCAACCTTTACGTGCTCACTGTATATATATATATATATATAGGGACCGTGGTTGTCTGAACGACGTTTCACCTACGCGGGAGTATACCCGGAAAACGAATTTAACATTCACCACCCGCGAAAACCTGAAAAACAACATATATATATATATATATATATATATATATATATATATATATATATATATATATATATATATATATATATATATATATATATATATATATATATATATATATATATATATATATATATATATATATATATCAGGGTTTTTACGAGGAAAGGACCATACTAATCTGGTAGTTAGAGTTCACTTGAGCGAACTAGAAATGGTCATTGAAAAATTTCTGAGACATTTTTTTTATTGTGCTACTGGGTGATTTATTGGTTTTGCCCAACATTTATTAAGGTCATATATTTTAAACTATTTACCAGAATTAGCTCATATTGTGGGTGTGTAGTATACTACTAATGGGCTATTTACGTGCCTAATTAAAGCTAAAAAATTACAGGGCCGGATTAAATAATTTTAATTTTTAATGCTCTTATAAAAACTTCACCCTGTACACGTATTTTTCAAATTCTGGTACTAAATTATGAAACTACATACAAAAGTAATCTAAACTGTATATTTGTTTTTTTGCCACACTTCTGGTGAATTTTATACTGAAACATTTTATGTTTTCATACATTATTAAATATGAAATCAGAATAAAAATGAGAAAACCTCAAGAGTAGGTACCTATCTAAATAATTTTAATTTCTTTGTGGTTTCTTTAAAAAAATTCACTATTATAGGAATTTATATTCCAAATTAATAATTTCCACTTTTACACTCTTTTTGTAAATAGCTTTATCCCACTTTTTTAATGTCGAAAATTTTCCATGCTATTGGACAATCAGAGGACAAGATGATTAATTTTCAATTAAAATAGTTGGCTTTGATATTTTGACACATTGTCTTATTATTTTGTAATTTGTTGTTTATTACTAATTGTCGTTGTTATTAGAGGTGTTTCAAAATCTTATGAGCCGTGAAATGCGCAGAAGCCGGAGCTTACTCCACGGTATAAGTGGAGTTATGCCTCTGCGCATATGAAGGTCAAAGCTCATAAGGTTTTGAAATACCTCTTACTCTAATTATTGTTGTGTATTACAATTTTCGAAAAATGCCTTATCATTTTACCAATGAGGAATATGCCGATATAATTTACATTTATGGTTTTTGTGATGGAAGTAGTAGGACAGCTGAAAGAGAATACCGAAGGAGATTCCCTGGGCGTCGTACACCTAACCATAAATCGTTTGCCTCAATTTTCCGTTTTGCAAGAAAACATGGACATTATGGACAACATTTCCAACATGTGCTAGAATTGAACAAAATAATGTGCAAAACATTCAGATAGAGGATAATATTAGAAATATTGTAGATGAAAATCCCGGAGTAAGTACCCGTGGAATTAGTACCCAGATGGGTATTTCTCAATCGCGAGTGTGGAGGACTTTGAAAAAAAGGAAGACTGCACCCCTTTCACATACAATAAGTAAAACGCCTTCAACCAGGAGATAACATAAACCGTCTGGCATTTTGTCAGTGGATTGTTATTCATGGACGAGTTATTTACAGTACGTTGCTTACTGTCAAGGCATAATGTAACAGAGATGGGATAAATAATTTTTAGAAATGCCCATGTCTGGGCTGAGGAAAACCCGCATGCCATACAAACATTTTCTGTAAATGTCTCGTGTGGAATTGTAAATAACCGATTAATGGGACCACATTACTTCGAAGAATGTTTAACAGCAGAAATATATTTGAATTTTCTACAAAATATTTTGCCCGGTCTGCCCTTTCACATACAACAAATACAACGTCATCAACCAGGAGCTACCATAAACCGTCAGGCATTTTGTCGATGGCTTGTTAATCATAGACGAGTTATTTACAGGACGTTGTTTACTGACGAGGCACAATTTACCAGAGATGGGACAGATAATTCTAGAAATGCCCACGTCTGGGTTGGAGGCAAACCCGTATGCCATACGGGAGGGTCGTTCTCAACAAAAAATTTTCTGTAAATGTCTGGTGTGGAATTGTAAATAATCGATTAATAGAACCACATTACTTTGAAGAACGTTTAACGGAAGAAGTATATTTGACTTTCTACAACATATTTTGGCCGCTCTATTATAAGATGCTATGCATTTTTCAGAGGTATGCATTTTCAGCATGACGGAGCACCTCCTCATTTTTTTGCAGCGGTTAGGCACCACTTAGCTAATGTCTATCAAAACAGGTGGATAGGTCGAGGCCAGCTAGATCCGCGGATTTTAATCCGGTGGATTACTTTTTATGGGGACACTTAAAAATTATGGTGTATAGTGAAAATATTAATTAATTAAAATTATTTACTCATCTTGTAATTTTCTAGCTTTTATTAGACATGTAACTAGACCATTAGTAGTATACAACGCACCCACAATACGAGCTACTTCTGGCAAGCAGTTTAAAAAATATGACCTTAATAAATGTTGGGCAAAACCAATAAATCACCCTGTAAGACAATAAAGAAAGGTCTCATACATTTGTCAATGACTATTCCTAGTTCGCTCAAGTTAACTCTAACTACCATAACAGTATGTCCCTTTCAGAAGTACATGCAAAAATACAAGAAGGTGATTCCTTAAGAAAAAAGTTACTATGAATATATGTCCGGAAATGCTTCCACTTAAAAATTATGGTGTGTAGTGAAAATATTAATACAAGAGATTAGTTGATATAAAGAATAAACAATTGTTGTAATGAAATTAGGAATAAGGCTACGGTTACAGTGCAAGCGACTTCGCGCGAACAGTAGTTCGCGCGAATTCGCGCGAAAAAGCAAACTCACGAAAACAAATGCAGGTGATTACAGTATAAGCGAATAGTCGAGCTAATCGTTAGTTGCCGCTTAAAGTTCAAACAGGTTAGTTTTTTTCGAGCGAACGACTCGAATTTTGTTTGTTTGCTAGTAATATGGATAGATAATATTCATAAAACTTTATTGGTTGGTTTACTATTTCTTCAAAAATTTGAAAATATTCACTCAAATGACGATTTACGAATATTTCGTTAACCCAGTACTGCCTCTTTTTTTGTTCAAATGCACACACTTTCAAGAACGAGTTCTCTGCTAAATAAAATTCTCCCTCAACATCCATGTTCTTAATTTTTTAAATGTAACTGTTTACTACACTCTCACGCTCTAGATAAAATAGCTTTGAATCGCGTATAACTGAAAATACCAGAAACCACTTCTTCTTCGCACGAATTCGCACGATTTCGCGCGAACAGTACTTCGCGCGAAGTCGCTTGCACTGTAACCGTAGCCTAATCCTTTAGTTATTAGGAAAGCCATAGGTAGTTTGATAGTACATCAAAGAAAATGCATGGAGGCAGGCGGATTTCATTTTGAAAATTATTTATAAGAACTTTTATTTTTATGAATTTGTTTTTTTACGTTGTAAATTTTTTAAATTAAAATTATTTACTCATCTTGTAATTTTCGAGTTTTGATTTGGCACGTAATTAGACCATTAGTAATATACTACGCACCCACAATACGAGCTAATTCTGGCAAGTAGTTTAAACAATATAACCTTAATAAATGTTGGGCAAAACCAATAAATTACCCTGTAAGACAATAAAAAAAGTCTCATACATTTTTCAATGACTATTTCTAGTTCACTCAAGTGAACTCTAACTACCATACCAGTACGTCCTTTTCCAAAGTACATGTAAAAATACTAGGAGGTGATTCCTTAAATCATTCTAAGAAAAAAGTTCCTATGAATATATGTCCGGAAATGCTTCCCAAGAAAACTATGAGCCTTGGAAGAGCCTGTAGGAGAACCAGGTTTTTCCATATAAGTAAAAAATTGTCGACGATAAGAAAAAGTCTGAAATTTGACAGATACTGTTTTTGACAATTGTTGCATTTTTTCGAAAGAACTCTCATCTAAACCAACTTAACGAAAAGATACGTGGTGAGTTACTTGAACCGTCAAAAGAATATTAAGCTTGGTATTCTTTTCCGTTTGTGGATAGCCACTTTTGGGTTTGTCACGTACAGTATGATCAACTTAACCTATTTTTAAATCGACGTAGAAAAGTTATTTGAGAAGTAAAAAAAATTCTAGGAAAGAGTTGTAGGGTTTTAGTCAAATTGTTTGCTGATTAAAGTTCATTGCTTAATTGCATTTTATTCAAATGGAACACCCTGTATATTATTGCACTATTCGATAGAGATTTTCTTAATCAATTCAACAATATATATATAACACTTCATATTAATCCTTTGATTTTTTGGACAAAAAAAAATTTAGATATAATTATGTACGAGTTACAAATAATACAATCGAAAACATTATTAAGAATTTAGTAACATAATTAATTTACACTTTTCGAGTATGATTCTTGGGTTTTCAGCTTAACGTATGATATAAAAAACATTGATTTATAAATTTCCTATACAATAGGCGGGCAATTTGCTTTAAAAAAAAATTATTGGATTTCAATAATACAAAATAATATACGCGAGTAACTAAAATTGCTCAGTTTTTTTTTTGTAAAATATTTGACTAGACATTAAAAGCAGGTATATATTTGGTTCAAGGTAAGAAGACATTGACTTTGTAAAAGTGATTGATTAAACGGTTAGATCATTCAAGATAGATCGAGAATATTATAACTTTCATGACCACACTTGAGTTTATTTAATATTAACAAATTGTACTCGCATGTTGCAGGCGGCGAATTTGTATTTGAAATGTACTAAATTATAAATGCTTGTTCGACCCTTTGAAGCCTCTAATATATAAATTAATTTTAAATTTTGGCAATTCAATGCTATTTAGTAATACGTTACACATATTAATATAACTACAGAAATCAATATTGTGTCAACTTATTTCAAAACCTGAAAAATGTAAAATTTCGTCAGCTCTCACCGTCATCGTCGACTGACCATCAAACATAAAATTATTGTCAATTAACACGTTCACTGTCCAGTGACCCATATATGGGTCATGCCTTATGTTTTCCGTATGTCCTGTGCCCCATATTTGGCTCACGTTTGGGTTCTATTTGATATTAGATTCTAAGACGGACTCTCGACGAATAGGCAGGTTATCTAAAGGGGACTCCCTTGTATAACAAGGTTACTATACAGAATATACGTTTGAACCATATTTGGGGCATGGACTTGGATATTAAACCATTGGTTACTACATGTCCTTTTACAAAATTACTCACAGTAAATGACGATTTATATGCAAATTTCTTTTATTGATAATTTTACAAAAGAATAAGACAAACATTCAACAGTAATATTACATTCTAGTGAGCATTATTAAAACATTGCAGGCTGTATGCCTGAGAACATTCTGAGCAACATGTTGACGTTTTTTTGGTTTTTTTAGCTGCATCTTTTGCATTGAAACCTTGCGACTTTAGCACCAAATAACACCCATGAAATTTTTTTCGCGAAGGTGCACCATTATCATCTGTAATTTCTTCCAGTTTGTGAGCGGATAACTTGATTCTGTATATTGAAGAAGTGTAAGTTTTTTACCAGTGAGTGAATTGAAAATAATGTGACTGTTGATTAGCGTGGTGCTACAAATAAGTTCTATGGCAATTTTTTTATACCATATTAATGATTTTCGTAGTGACGTATAGTAACTTGCTAACTGATCAGAAATGTTAACTCCTTGTTTGCCTCTATTATATTCTAGGACTACTTTAGGTTTCATTTTCTTGTTTCTTTTTCTGTCTGTCCCGATTTCCACCATTTCGTCTCAATAGCAAGCAGAAAACATGTGCACGTCTCGTTGATCTTTCCATTTCAGAAACGTCACATATCCTTGTTGGGAGCTACACATTTCACCTATTTTTAGCTTGGTATTGATGATTTCCTTATCTAAACCTTTTCGGTTTTTCCTAACGGTACCTATCAAGTTGGTTTTTTCATTGTATAAGTACTTCACCAAATGAAGGCTCGTATAGTAGTTATCGGTTATTATTAGTCGACCCTCACCAAAAAGATCTTTTGTTAAATTGACAACTGTTGAACCTGGCAAATCTAGGTCTGGTAGTTTCTCACTTTTTCCGTCATATATACTTGTACTATACGTAAATCCCTCGGGTGTGCATACTTTGTATAGCTTTATTCCATACCTGCTGGCTTTTGAAGGGTTGTATTGCCTGAAACTAAGCCTACCTCGGAATGGTATCATCGTTTCATCAACTACGACTGTATCCCCAGGTTTGTACAGGTCTTTGGTCCGTTGCATCAACATATCCAGCAAAGGTCTTATTTTATAAGTTCTGATTCCGTCCTGTCCCTCATTGTTTGCAAAGTGCCAGCATTTTAGCAACAAAACAAATCTATTATAGCTCATTGGAACTCGATGGAAAAGAGAATGATGATATATTGAGTCCATTTTTCAATAGCTTTCTATAGAAGGAAACTGCAGAATGCCCATAACCAGAAGCAGCCCTGCAACAAAGAGGGTGAAAATAGTACAAAATTACTACTACTGCTACTACTATTAATTTGAACAAAAAGCAGATCTTGCTTTACGCAAGAAACTATTTACTTTTCTATTCGCAGCATCTCTTATGCATGATATAGATATAGGTATTTATATGGCATATTTCAAAAGAAAAAACTCACCAATGAATGTCTCCATTTCCTTATTATTCGGGTCTCGTCAACGTGAAAGACGAGACGATCCAGACAACCTTTTTGAGGCAAGCAGTTGAGCTGCATATCTATTGGTTTCCAAAACCATAAGGTCTATGACGTCTTTATTGATTATTGTTTTTTAAACATCTATAACCTCAATATTGTCACCTTCATATTCAATGTCCATCTGTAAGCCCGACTGGCCACAAAACTGTAATTTTGCTATATTTAGAACGTCCTTAAACCATTCAAAAATAATATCTTCATTATCAGAATTATCATTTATTTCTTCGTTGCTGCTGTCATCTGCTACAGATGATCCCCTAATTCTGCTTCACTAGAAGACGGATCGGATGTTCCTATAAGAGCAATGACGATTTTATTTATCTATAGTTACAAAAGATGCAAATACATACATACCTTCAGATTCATAATCGGGGTCAATAATATCATCATCGCAATCTTCGCTTATGTCACTTAAATTATCAATTTCATCGAGTAACTCCTCGTCAGTCAATGATATTTTATTGGACCACATTATAACGATTACAATCGCAACAAGTACAAAAACTTTATTATTTACTATTTCCCTAATAATCAGCCTATAATGTGCAACACGTTCTATATAAACCGATCAACTGAACTAAAAATTATGCGACGCGACAAACAAGTCGATTCCTGAAAACTAACGAAAAACAACGAACCAAATACGACCCATTGGACTCTATGCATGTAATTTTTTAACTACAGAGTCCCATGACCCAAATATGGTGCATCAGTTTATTACACAGGGGACTGCTTACGTATGGTTTATGGCTAACCTTAGGAACAGCGAACGTGTTAATAAAATGCAACTAAAAATACTGTTTTGATGATATTTTTATTATAGATATTATAAGACAATTTAACAATTTCGTTAAACTACTTCTAAATGTTATCATAGTCATATTTCAAATATGGCGTTTATTAGGAAATTTTTAAAATTATAAAATTTTATTTTCCTTCACAATAGCAACCATAATAATGCCATGCCTGAATTTTTAATAATAATTATTGTAGTATTAGCAAATAAATCTGTTGTTAATTGTTATTTTATTACCTATATTATTACATGTCACGCTAAATACCACTCGAGGTTTCTACTTTGAATTGGATAACTTTTATTTACTCTTAAACTTTGCTGTCATTTTGACAATATAACGAGAGCAAATTACGAAAATGCTCAACCTACTATCTCGTGTTTTTGTACGAACAGGCAGTGTGAAACAAAAGGAAGGTGCAAGTGGTGAACACTCTCTTGCAAACAATTGTTATTTTTATTTAAATAATAATTACAATTAATATCAATTATAACATGGGTATATAAATACTTTAGAAGATCATTCATAAAAATTTATGTTTTTAGTTCGTGTAAAAAATAATAACGACAAACAGTAAATTTAAATTCTAGCAATGTATACATTAATAATTCTGAAGATTCACTTGAGATCCTTGAAATTTTTGAATTATACTTACTGACCATTCACCTACTTAAATTATACAATAAAATATTAACCATATACGAATATTGTTAAATTTGCAGATGTTGTGACACTGTATAAACGGCTTTAACAAATTTTAGAAGTTAATATTAAGAGTCCTGTGGTGGGTTGGAACCTTTGATGACACTGACGTAGTTTTCCACGAAACACCAAAACAATATATATAGTGCATTCGACGCGCGTTTCGCCAACCAAGCTGGCATCATCTGGAGATGATTTAAACTAACCTTCGAATAAAGCGGGCTGTTTGGGATAGGCCCTCAGTCACTATTCATACTATTTTAGCACTTTGTGATTTCCAAGCTTTCAAATGCATCCAGTTTCCATATATTTTTGCACCCCATACCACAACCAAGATAAGTGCTGTCTTCTGTTCCACAGTTTATCTACGTAAACGCAGTCTTTAAGCTTATCATGAGCCACACGGAAAGAAAACTATTCTATATCAAAGTAATCGATTATTACTGAATTTTTGTATTTGTCACTAGAAAAATATTACTTGGCACAATAAATTATTATTGTTTCAATAATATACCAATTGTAAACCAAGAACAGATATATTTTTGAGTTTCATTAGCGCGTCTTTAAGTCAATATAAGTTTGATTCCTTCGAAGTATAATTATGTATTAAAAATACTCTTAATAGTATACTTCTTTCGAGTACTGTTAACCGTGAGAGTAAGTATAAGGACATTTTGAAGTAAATTCTTATTTAAATGTTTTTCTTGACATAATACTACTCTTGGAATAAAACTACAAACAACTTTGCTGGATGAATTATACGTACAATTAGTCCAATAACTGTTATCCTTGATTGAATACTTACTAATCTCAATGTGAAGTGTTCTAAAATAATGATGGAACAAGTGAATCGCGCAGTGGTAGGAGGTAGAAAGCTATGCCTTTGCCAAACAAAGACGACGTACCTTACTTACTACGCGTCGAATTGTGTGTGCTGTACTTTGTTCATAGATGATGAATTTTATGAAATAATTTATATTTGTAAAGTTAAACTTGAAAAAGAAGTATATTAACATTATGAACTGTGAAATAGAAATTAATGAGTCTACGATGGAAGAGCTATTAGCAAGTTGGGAAATGGAGTCCTTAATTTCAATATTAGAACGTAAGTTTAATAATTCTGGCTTTACTGCATGCAAGCTATTTTAATTACGTTATAATTTACAAGAAATGAATACACAACGTCACTATATTGTAGGTGAAAAGGTATTCATCTGAAGTTTAATGGTAGTGTATAGATTTCCCAAGTTATATTCCTTTTTGATAATTTTTGCTCTATAGTCAAGGTCTGAATTATTATTGTAGTGGTATTTTATTATACAATACATATACAGGGCGACTGGTAAGTCGGCTTATTCCTTTGAGGGTGGGTTAGTGGAACTCATTTGCAATTGATTTAGAGATCTAATAGTTTTTGGGATATTTTATTTTTAAAATAAAAAAAGTAATAAAACTTTCTTTAATATTTCAGTTTCCTGCGTTAGTTTACATAGTTAGGTACGAAAAATTAGGTTAAATACTTTAATAAGATAAAAAGAGGAGCTAAAAAACTACATTTGGGAAAAAATTTCAGCCTAATCGTACATTCATAGGAAATTATTTGTAAAACTTGATAATGCATTAAACGTACAAAAATTATTTAAAAACTTCTCTACTTTATATATTACTTTTCGAATGAGCTTTATATGAAGTTTTAAAAACTATATTTTACTTTCATAAATAATACAAAAATATTAGGTACAGATAGAGCGTCCATTGTTTTCAAATTAAAGAGATATAGGGTGTTTCGAAAAACATGTGCCATCGCTTAAACGGAGATTCTACACTCAAAAATAAGACAAATATACCTAATTCCTATCAATATAGGTCCATTTTTGCATCGTTTCTGAGACATTGAAGTTTTATTTTTCTTTGCGTTAACTGTAAAACATATACACGTCATTGATTCTTTTAGTTTTTGATGGCCCAATTATGTAGAAAGTTAATTGCCGAAAAAATTTCACCTCTTGACGTTTTTTAGATATCGGTATGGTGTAGAAGATAAATGCATAATTAAATCAGTTGCAAGTAAGCACTACTAACATCCCTTGAAAGGAATACGGCGACTTACCAGTCATGCACCTTGATGTGTATAACAATATTAATCAATGACTTTCAGAAGTCAAAACAGTTAAATATCTTAGCGATTTAAAGGCATATACGTAATTAAATAAATTTTTATAGGGGCATATATTTACATATCTGAGTACTGTAATTATCCTACTAGCATTTCCAAATAATTCGGTTTGATTCCAGGAAGGTTGCTTTTTTTATTTTTGGCCAAAATTAATAGTTTTTGAACCACTGTAGATCGGTCAGAACCAAAATATGACCACTTCTTATTTCTGTGAGACCTATTGTTTACCAGATTTTGACTTGTATTCTTCATCTTTTACTGGGTTTTACAATGTCAATGTCACACCGTACACGTACATCCATAGACGTCTATCTGAAATAAAAACAATAATCCTAGCTTTTCGTAGTCATCTCATTATTTAATCATATCTGCAATAAAAATGCCGACCGTATAATTTAGGTATTATATAGGTCAAACAGGCATCTTAGTGCGAAAGTTTAAAAATCATACAGTATTGGCGTCGGTTAACCATTATAGCAAATTGTTACTGCAGTCTGAAAGGCATTTTAAAAACTACACATGCCTAAATAGCTAATAAGTTGCTGTAAACAAAACCGTTACGAGACCGGACATAAATATTGGGTTGTTGTGAGGTCCAGTGAAAGCGACGACGACGTGCAGAACAAGAAATAAGTATATAATTTCTAACGTATGAATTGCAATGTAGGTGGATTTTTATTAGAACAATCATTTGTCACATGCTTATTTTGTTCAAACTCTACTCAAATAAGATATTAAAAAATTCTCATTTATATAAAACCAGTTTTTAATTCGATATTCCAAAAACACACATAACGTGTGTCCCAAATTCGATTCTCACCATTGCGATCTCGGAAACCATAAGAGCTATAAGGTCGGTTAAATAGGAAAAGTTCTGGCAAATTTTTTTGCTGATTCCAAACCTGTTAAGAAATCACGGCTACTGAAACAGTTTTTGGGATTTTCAAAAAAAAAAAACGAACATTTTGTGATTCCTCATTTTGGCTGTAGCCAAGTAATTGATCAGACAGATTTTACACTTTTACATTATTAGGAAACTTTTTGGAGACTAATATTTTGGTCTAAAAACGAATGCTCCATAGTTTCTTGTTTTCGAGATATTCGAAGAAACTTTTGTTTTTCTTATGGCAGCTATATTGTATTTTTTGTTTTTCAGAATGCGCTTAAAAAGAGGAAAAATTGTATTTCAAGGGACTAATTTAAGAAAAGTTATCCATTGATTAACAAAACAAAATAGTAGGCCAGGAAAATCAAAAATGTATTTTGATTCCATGGATATACCTATTAATACCAACCATTATAAAAAATAACAACAAATTAACATAAGAGAAGAAATAATAGTAAAGACGTAAGAAGATTTAATAAAACTGTTTAATATGACCTCCATTTAGCTGAATACATTTTTGGTATCTACGCCTAACTGTGCTGATTACCCTCCTGAGAGTATTGATATTTGTTGTGCTAAAAACGTCCCTAACTCTGTCATCCAGTTTCCAGATTTCCAAAATCAAACACTTCATTTTCCACCGTACCCCACAAATAAAAATCAGGAGGGGTTATATCAAGCGGAAATTAGGCGGTTACCAAAATTTTTCTGCAATATTCGTCTAACATTATTAATATTATGTGCAGGATAGCCATTTTGTTGGAACCACAATTCGTTTATTCTTGTTCTGTAAAAAGTTGTCTTATCTCGGGTAAAACTTGATTTTTTAGAAGTTCACGATAGGCTGCTCTCGTTAAATTGTTGTGAAAAATGAATGGACCAATTAAATGGCCATCTAGAAATAATAATTAAGGAAAAGATAACCTTTTCTTTAATTATCATAGGAGTAGAATAGCAAGAGAACAGATAATGCCTATCATGCCGCACCAAACATTGAATCCAAATCTAGTTTGGAATCTTCTTTGTGGATTTTCTGTGGCCCAGTGGTGATGATTGTGCTTGTTAAAGACTCCACAATTTGTAAAACGACTTTCATCGGTCCATATAACTCTCGATTGAAAATCAGGTTGTTTTTTGCATTTCTGATTAAATCAACGACAAAATTCAAGTCTTCTACCAAAATCATTATTGTTTAAAGCTTGGACAATCGTAGGTTTGTACGGATGATATTTCCTTTGTTTTAATATCTTGTGTACAGTTGCCTTAGGAATATTTTTTTTGCCTGCAATTTGTCGCACTGATATGTGGGGATTATTGTTAACAGCTTCGAAAATATTATATGTGCGGGCAACATTTTCAATATCATATCGGTCCCTTTTATTATCAAACCTCTCGTAATTTACAAATTGCTTAAAATTCTTCCAAAAACTGTTCTATGTGGTTACATTCTCTCTGGAAATATTTCTAGATAGGAAGCCGATGAGTTTTGCGAATTTCTATTTACCTTTAAATAACATTCTAATATACCAAATTTTTCTTCATTTGAAAATTTGTGCGCCATTTTGCAATAATCACACTCTTGAACAGTAATAATAAGTATTCTTGAACAATTTACAATAATGCCACTACTATTTGGTGAACAACTGTCAACTAACAGTAATGCTTACTATTTGTTTTAAACCACAACCTACTAAATTTTACTACTCCCGAGGGGACAGGAGCCGAAGTACATAGCTACGACCAAGGGTGAGGATATCTTCAAGCCTAGGTACTCATGCAACTGTTTTTCAGGCTGAGGTTCATGCCATTGAACTGTGTGTGAGAAGGTTGGAATATATGCATCTTACACGCAGATTGAAAAATTTTCTCAGCAGCTATAAAACCTTTTGGCTCCTATCGGTGTAACTCCAAAACGGTATGGAATTGTCAGAAGGCTCTAAATCATTTGAGCAAAAACAATAAAGTGACTCTGGTCTGGATACCCGGCCACTCTGGTATGGAAGGTAACGAAATAGCTGACTCCTTGGTCAGAGAAGAAGCAGGATCACGAATCATCCGACCAGAACCGATATTTGGCATATCTTTAAGTGCTGTTAAGATGGCTATCTCAACCTGGGCTGAAAGGAAAACTCTCCAGTATTGGCAAGAGTTACCAGGATTAGTTCATTCGAAGGCGTTTATAAAATACCCTTTGAAATCAAGAGCTAAGAAACTTTTAGAGTTAAACAGGGTAAACCTGAAAACTCTAACATCTGCATAAACTCGGCCTAGCGGAAAACGCTGAGTGTCGTCTATGCCTGGAAGATGATGAGAAGGTAGACCACATCCTATGTACCTATCCCGTTGTGGAGAGGATCCGATTCTCAATATTTAGCAAAGGGCAACTACTGCCAGAGGATCTTGACACGTTCTCACCCAATAAAGTTATCAGTTTTGTTAAGAGACTTATTGGGTGAAATATAACTAGGTGTGAGCCACAATAGGCCTGGTGAAGACCGCAGTGGAGGGTGCACAGGGACCCTACCTACCTACTCAATTTTACTGAAAGTTATGTGTGAATTTGGTCGTTTTGAGAAAGGCAATTTTATAATTTTACTAATTACTAACTATTTTGCGTGCAAGGAATGCCCTTGATTGTTCAAATTTTGAACACTTTATTGACAATTTTATGACAAATAAAACCTTAATAATTATCTAAAAATTGATATTTTTAGAAAATTATACAAATAAAGTAATTTACAGTAGATTTTAAGTACACAGATAATAATTAGTCGCCGTTTGAATAAGCAATTTCCTTGCTACTGGCTTTACAAACACTTTTTGACTTTCCATGGCCTACTACATTGTTTTGTTAAACAATGAATAATTCTTTTAAATTAGTCCCTTGAAAAACAATTTTTCCTCGGCATGTGATGTATCATCTGAAAGCTTTTTTATGCACAATCTGAAAAACGAAAAATCCAATATGGCTGCTATGAGAAAAACAAAAGTTTCCTTGGATATCTCGAAAACAAAAAAACTATCGAGCATTCGTTTTTAGACCAAAATATTAGTCTCGAAAAAGCCTAAAACCGGTCTGACCAAGAATTATTTGGCCACAGTCAAAAAGAGATCATAAAATTTTCGTTTTTTTATTTTGGAAAATCTCAAAAACAGTTTTAGCTAGCCGTAATTTCTTAACGGATTTGGAATCAGCAGAAAATTTGTTAAAACTTATCCCATTTAACCGACCTTGTAACTCTTACCGTTTCCGAGATCGCAATGGTGAGCATCGAATTTGGGACACAAGGTATATGCATAACTCATAATGAGATGCATGGAGGTCAATACCATTTGAAACTGTATATATTATGGAAATCTGTTTCAGGAAAATGTATTTTTAAATGATAATTTTAGGCTGTAAATTTAATCACATCTATTAGGATTTAAAAAAAGCTTTTTGCAAAAAAAAAAATTAATAATATGCCTTTCGTTATCATCTTTTATTTCTTCGGTATTCTTTTGTAATTACAATGAGGATACACTGCAGTGCAAATTTCAATAGCTTGAGAGAATTTTCGCTCCTCCAATACAGGCTCCATATGGGGTATTCCAGGAGCAACACGAAATCTTCTAGGACATGATTATTGAGTCAATGCTGCATCACCTAGTATAAATATCATACTTTCTATGACTCTTTGAGGTCTAATTTGCAAGCAATTGCATTTCGAAAGTTTAAAAATATGATTATTCAATATATTTCAAAACTGAAAATTTCTGCTAATTTATCTGAGAAAAAAAGTTATTAATAATTTTTGTACATTGATAAATTTGCTACAATTATTTCCCCCGTGTATTTTACCAGTCGTGCCGTTCAAGAGATACGGGGGGATCAAATTTGAAACTGTAAAATTTTCTGAAATAATTAAAATTTAATCAGTTGGTAGATAAACAGTGCGCCGATATTCAAATCTTTGAAAAAAATTATCACTGAAATTTACATTTACAGTGACAAAATCAAATAATTATAAATTTATGGAAGATAATCTCAACGAAGAAAAAATATCAACAACCATCTATTACAGTGGCTTGAGAAGTCAGTACGTCATTAACAACTTCTACTTTCAATTATCTCAAATACCTGACGTAAATTTCCATATGGAATGAAAGAGCTTTTCATTCCAACCAAAAGTTTTAAAGCCAACGCGCTTTACTCCGCGAAGAGCGGCGAACAATTATATGGAGAAAATAATGTTTGCAATGCGTACTCTGGAGCGGTTTATTTGCCGAAGTTTGTAAATGGTAGTCAAGATGGATTTAGACTATGATGTTATTACTAGGGCTGTCAAAAATGTTCCGTGGGATAGTGGCGTACACGAAATTAACTAATACGAGAAACAATAAACTGTTACAACAACGTATGTATAACTTACGCTCTTAACTAGCTTGATGAACTAGCTTGCTTATCACAAACTGGAGAAGATGTGTAGCCATTTTGCAGCATCAGGTATGTTTCTATGGTTGTCTCCATGAGTGATGTTCGCTTTGGTGAAAATATATTCTTATATTTTGAAAACGACCGTTCGACATCTACTGATATAATACACACATACCTAAAATAGTCTTTGAACGCACTTAACGGATCTGGGGCTGCACCATTACATATTTGTCTAATTTGGTAAAACCGGTGTCTTTATTTATCACACTTGCGAACTTTTCTTTAACGCGCTCATTTGTTACGTCACCTATAGCGTGTAGCAGTAGATTTACTTAATCCACTATTTGCAGTGACTCCGCTAACGACAACGCACTGTTTTCTAATTTTTTTATGCTTTCATGTAATAGTTTATAGTTTTTCGCAATATTTTTTAAAGCTGTTTCAACAGAAATATCCTCGAATTTTGTCTGGCTTTCCTTAATAGCTGCAGCCTCATCTGGATTGAATTGTAGTAGCTTTTATTTGTTGGAATTATTAAGCATAATAAAAAGCTACCTGCAACAATGTTCCCCAACGTGAAAGGATCGGCTGTGGTGTTTCAGGAATACCGGTACATTTGCTAAGAAATGCACGGAGACGTTTAGGAGATTTAAGAAACACTTTTTTTGTACTTGCTATTAATGCATCCACCTCTGGAAAACCTTTTCGAATAGTTTCTGCCACAAGATGTAAAGCATGCACTTTATACATAACATGTATAAACGTACAACCTTGTCCTTGTAAAGAACAGCCTACTGAACGCATTGTCACGACGCCATCAGTCACAAATATCAACACTTGACTTTTTGACAGTTCAAATTTTTCTAACGTCTCCAGCACCACCCTGGTAATTGTCTCGCTAGTACACTGACTTAATCTTTTGCTAGCTAGTGGAACAGTGGAACTGTCGGTTTAAGAGGGTCCTGTACCCGTACTATAACATTTAAAATAGAATTTTCTTTATAATCTGTTGTCTCATCAACAGATAACCACAGCCGTGTATTTTTTAATTCACATTTCATCTTATTTACCATGTCTACGTGTACAGTTGATAGATAGTTACATAACGTTGTGCGACTTGGTAACTTCACCTGGGCATTGTATTTATTCCAGAACTCTCGAAATGGTTGTTTATCCCCAGCACATCAAATCTTTCTCACACACTTTACAAATTATTTTAGCACCATCATAGAATAAATCCGGGAACTCACCTATGAATTTATTCACGTTGTCAGCAAATGGCCGTTTTCTACCCCTGCGTACGTCTGCCATGCTTTATTATTAAATTAATATCAACAATACGGTACAACAAATAAAATAAAAACATAAAAACATCATGCAATACGCCCAAGTGACTTAACGTGTACAAAACTCGAAAGCTAATAATAGACTGGACTGGAGAAAGAGTTTCGCGGTCAAGGTGAATGCCGGCGACAGTAAATACATCTATACTCTACGACCATGATACACAGAAACGATTTGCAGCTCTAGTTATCTGTTTCATTGTTATGTGATAATGAAGACAATCGGAAAAAGAGGAAAAAATGGATACATCCAATACGTGAAATGCGTCGAAGTGGTGGAAATTTCATCTACTGTTTCTTTGTAATTTTCAACATTAACATTATCGTTCTTCAGACAAATGGAAGTCGATGATAAAATTATCTTATTCTAATCCTAATATTGAGACATCATTCTGTATTAATTACTTATTATTTATTATTATTATTTTATGAAATTGTCGTAAACATGTATTAGGTTTTCCACATTACATACTGTTATTGGCGAAAAGCAGCAAAAAAGAAAATGTTTAAATGTCTAGAAGTTAATCTCACTCTTTAATAGTGTAGATGACAACAAGTAGGGTAACTAAGTACTACATAAATATGGGTGTATTTTAAATTTTAAATTAGCAAGTAATCACGTTCCGTAACAGAATAAAAATAGTTTATA
Organism: Rhamnusium bicolor; assembly: GCA_029963845.1. NCBI lineage: Eukaryota > Metazoa > Arthropoda > Insecta > Coleoptera > Cerambycidae > Rhamnusium > Rhamnusium bicolor. Next base: position 470,538 of record JANEYF010003368.1, on the reverse strand, counting down.
CCGAACTGGTATACAAAAAGCAAAAGTCTAACGAATTCTTATTGTAATTTTCAGACAAACCGGAACAATGTCTACGAGAGCAGGTTCAAGGAAGGATAAAGGACAACAAAAGCTCTACAAAAGAGATATTTTGAATCCATATTTCACATCTTAGAAGCCGTTAAAATTATAATCACGTTCTATTTCTATGTTTTCAACAAATGGTCGACATGTGAGCAAATCTCGGTTGTAAATCTAAAGTTTTGGTTTTAAAACTCCACGCATATTTTATTAAGAATTTGACTTATTTTTAAATATAATTCACTTATCTAATTTTGTTTTAGAAATATAAGAAAAGAAAATAAATTAATTTTTTTGGTCATATTTCATTTAATAAAATATACCAAGAGTAAATGAAACCGGGCTCATCCCTTCTATTTCTTTTATTATCTAGATAAGTTGATGTAATTTTAATATTTTACTCACATTAAATGGCACTGTATAAAAATTTTCTTGCGTTTCCAGATTCATAGGAAATTATTTCAATTACAGTACTTACCTTCACATTTACAAGAATTTAGTTTATTAATTTATTAATTTAAATAGATTTCCTAATTTATGAATATCACTCTCTTCTTAAAAAAATTACCACCCTTATGACATTTAATACATATTTTTTAAGCAAAACCAGTATCTTAATATTTGGAGACTCCTATGTAAGGAACTATTTTCGATTAAGTCGTAAATCAATTTTACCAAAAGAAATATTTTGTGTCACAGCACCCTAAATCGAAAAATTAATTTTGCGCTAAATAAATTAGTGTAAAACAAATCAATAAATACTTTTATAATCAAAATTCCAAAATTCAAATAAAAAAAAGAATGCAGAATAATTATTCCATTTAATATAAAAATTGGGTAGTGGTGAGAGGTATGTGAAACTTCTCATATGGTCCAAATACTACTATCCGACCAACATGCTAGATGTCTCTGTGGCGGATAGCGACTTGCGAAGCAAGTACCGAGAGCGGCGACCTCTAGCCCAGGTAGACTAAACTACTGTTATTAAATATGATTTGAACGAAACAACTACTCAGCGGGCAAATACCCCGACCTGCATTGGATTATACCTTCAAATCATGACAGATCGGTAGCCAATATCATTTGTTAATTCCACCTCTAGCCCAGGTGAACTAAACTACTGTTATTAAATATGATTTCAACGGTACTTCCTTCGCAAGTCGCTATCCACCACAGAGACATCTATGATGTCGGTCGGATAGTAGCATATGGACCATATGAGAATTTTCACATACCTTTCACCACTACTCACTTTACCTTAGTCAGTATATGACTAGCAGGTTGGCCACTATCATTTGTCTGTTCCATAACCTATGGCATACTGAGGAGAACTAATAAGTTCGAAACCGGCCTATGTCTGGTTAGGAATTGAATAATGATATTGGCTATCGATCTATCATGATTTGAAGGTGTAATTCAATGCAGGTCGTGGTATTTGCCCGCTGAGTAGTTGTTTCGTTCAAATCATATTTAATAAAAATTGGGGTAGTTTCGGGCGAAACTAATTTATGTGATGTGCTCTACGTGTTTTTTTTAACTGGAAATACAAAAAAGCTGTTGCCATATAATGCAATTTCATATGCGTAACACTTTATTTAAATTCTATCTGCTTACCTTGATAAATAAGGAAAACAGAGGCGGTGAACCAGATTTTATTCACACCCGGTATTGCACATCCTTATTAGTTAACTATGCAATTAGACAAGAAAAAACTGCATTCATCTTGAACAGATCACCCTATTTAAAAATAATCTTAAAAGGATGTGGCAACATTTTTCTAGTTGGAATATATACAAAAAAGATGAGAATATAATAGGTTACGAGTCGATTAAGGTAGATTATGTTAACAATTATTTTGTTAATATTGTCAGCAACGAGGATACTGTCATATTTCGCTGATAACAGTCATCCAAATATTATTAATTCGCTGAATTTTGAACACGTAAATGCCATTGATTTTGAGAAAGCGTTATCAACTATAAAATCAAACGCATATGGAGCCGACTTTATTAAGCCCAGAATTTTGAATACTGTATTCCCGTTTTGCAAAAATGCTCTTGTCGATATTACTAACTTTTCCCTTATTACTGGAACTGTACCTGCAATGTGGAAGAATGCAATAGTAAGACCTATCGCCTAAATAACAAAAGCAACAGAGTTGACGGAGCTAAGACCTATCAATATTTGATCAACGTTATCTAAAGTTACTGAAAAAATAGTGTATAGCCAACTATTAAAACATATGGACATTTTTACCATCTTACCAAATATTCAGTCAGGTCTTCGCCCTGGAAGTACAACTACTGCTCTATTAAAAGTAACTAACTAATGATATCACAATAGCAATTGATAGATTTCAAATAACGCTGCTTGCCCTTTTAGACTTAGAAGTATTTAATTGCATTGACCGCCAACTACTACAAGCTAAATTGTATTTCTACGGCTGTAGAATTTAATAATTTCACATCCAGTAAATTACAAGTAACTAAGGGAGTACCCCAGAGAAGCATCTTAGGTCCTCTCTTGTTTATTTAATTTTCCGCTGACATTAAATTTAGCTTATCAAATATATGACTATTTTTTACACATGTATGCAGATGACACACAAATATATGTATCATCACGATTATTATTATTATTATTATTATTATACACATCTTTTGTAGTAAATTCATTGAAATAATTTAAAAACTGTTTACATACCGGATGTGAGCGGAAATTTAAATATTTAAAAATACAGTAAAGTATAGGATAAACCATTCAAAATATCGGGTTATATTTATACAAACAAAAATATTAAGATTGATCAAAAAATCTGAAACATTCGTTATATAGGCCAGGCGACAGGTCGAAAAAAAGCCTCAATAAGGAAATAATTAGTGGAAAGCTGGAAATTGCTTTAATCGCTTTATTTGGACCCAGATATTACTCTCCCAAGTTTTCCCCCTCGAGCGAAGTCGGCGTTGGCCCTTCTGGCCCTAAGAAGGTACCATTTTTCGATTTTTTGCAAATATCTCCCAAACCATCAACTTTATCAACAAAATACTTATTATAAAAAATAATCTAGAGTAAATTTGCTACAAAAATATTCCTTACCGTTTGTCTCTAAAGTGAACCGTTACGATGCTACGACCATTCAAAGTTGAACCCTTTTCGATTCTTGCGGAAAAGTTATCGAAATCATATGCCATATCAAAGTTTCTACATGTTATAAATATTTGTCAGCATTCCAGGTGCACAAGCTGTTAACTTGTTACAAGTATAACAGCTTTTCAATGTAAACAGATGTGGCAAAGTACCTACGATTAGTATTATTATTGACTATTATTGACAAAAAATCACTCTTTTCCACACCACCTGGCGGTAGAGTAAATGGCGCGTTTTTTTGTAAGTGGTGTACCCAGGAGGCCTAATCCACTGTTCAAATGTCAAAGTTAGTCGATTTTCAACCGTTTTGATGAAGGCTGGCAGTCTTGATCGTCTGCCTCAATTTCTCCGTCATCGCTTTCATCGTCTGGATCGGTACATTTGTCCGACGTCACAGGGTGCTCAAGATTAACATCGATGTCTCCGTCACAATCATCCATATCATCTTCCTCGGCAGCATTTGTACATGACCGTCCCATACAATTCATGCAAATTCTGGAGCATCGGAGGCCCGTTTTCCTGCAACCACACGCTGCGTTACATCCTTTCGAACATTTGCAGGACACTGTGTTTAGAAGCGTTTGTGGCGCCGGATCCCTCGTCGTAGGTATGGGAGCCAAACCACATTGAGAATTTTTCCAGCCCCAATCCAGTGGATTTGTACCATTTCCATACCATGTATGTTCTTAAAGAGTGCTCATATGATTTCTATAACTTTTCCGGAAGAATCAAAAAGGGTTCCACTTTGAATGGTCGTAGCATCGTAACGGTTCACTTTAGAGACAGACGGTAAAGATCATTTTTGTAGAAAATTTACTCCAGATTATTTTTTATAATAGGTATTTTGTTGGTAAACTTGATGGTTTGGGAGATATTTGCAAAAAAACCGAAAAATGGTACCTTCTTAGGGTCAGAAGGGCCAACGCCGACTTCGCTCGAGGGGGAAAACTTGGGAGAGTAATATCTGGGTCCAAATAAAGCGATTAAAGCAATTTCCAGCTTTCCGCTAATTATTTCCTTATTGAACTACCTGTCGCCTGGCCTAATAATAGTTTTTCAGAAATTCATCACTGTAATTTAGAGCTCGTATTCACTTCTTTAATATTAATTTCTAATTTTTAATATTTAATCTTGTAACTTTTTATATCACTTGATACGCCTATTGATTTTTTCATGTCAACTGGTCTCATAAAATCGTTAAAAAAATTCACATCAAAAAATCATTATTGAACAAAGACCCGGTATATTAGTATAAACAATATCTCAGGTGTCTACTAGCCCAAGTATCCTCTTGTGATTAGCCTGGACTCCTTCCTATAAACAATAAATTTTAAAAGCTTACAGAGGAAAAAAATCAAGCGCAGTCCAGTAATCGAGCAGACCATGTAATAAACAAAATGTCCGTCTAGGGATCAAAACTCAGTTTGACGATAAAGTTCAATAAAAAATACTCCATATATAATGCTGTGCCAGTATGAATTATTCATTCGTAGTTTATAATCTGCACGATTTCTTTAATATGCATTATCAGATTAGTTCATGGTCTAGGTGCTTTTAATATATTTAATAAGGCCCATATTTTATAACTATATGTTTATAATCTTACGTGTTTTGTGTTATTAACTGCATATGTTAATTTAAAATGGTATTAATTAATAGTCATTGTTGATAGTTTCTTTGTGGCAAGAAGTGAATATTCAGATGATGCTTGTGGAGATAATATGAACAGTAAGAATAAAGTGATTAATAACAAAAGGTTGTAAATGACAAGTTACAGTTATCCATATTCAACTAATATTCTTTTTTTTTTTTTTTTTCGTTACGGGTTGCGGTTTAAACTACCCGCTGTACTGAAGCTTAAGCTTATTGTACCCCATAGTCTCATTACTCCATAAGACCCGTTCTATTCCAGAAGGCGAGTATATAGTTTATGGGAGCTCTGGCTATCTCTTCCGGGGTTAAAAGTGGTACCTCGAAGTGTGTTAGTCTCATTGCCGTTAGGGCTGGGCATTCACATAAGATGTGGTGGGGAGTTTCTTCCTCTTCACCACACATCCTGCAATCTGGATTGTCTTTCACCCTTATATTGGTTAGGTGTTTGTTTAGTGTGCAGTGTCCTGTTAATATTCCCACTGCACACCTCAGCTGTTTTCTGCTTAGCTTTAGCATTTCGTTGGTCCTTGCTCTAGATATTTCTCCGATGAACAAGCGTGACTGTCTCATTCCCGGTATCTCTATCCAGTGCGAGTAGTGTTTCTGTCTTAATAGTTCCTTTACCGATCCTTTTGCGGTGCTATAAGGTACCCCGCAGGTCGGTTCGGGACCTGTTAGAATTGATTTAGCGCCTTTTCTGGCTAGCATGTCTGCTTTTTCGTTTCCCGTATTTCCCTGGTGTCCTCGTGTCCACTCCAGTTGTACACTGTTGTGTTCTGTAAGTTTCTCCAGGGACTCCAGGCAGTCTTTTACTGTTTTAGATCGTATTTCTACTGCTTCCAGAGCTCTGAGGGCTGCTTGGCTGTCAGTGATGATGCGGATTCTCTTATTTTTGTATGCCCTCCGTATCATTTCTTGTGCACAGATGTCTATTGCTGTGATTTCGGCTTGAAACACTGTTGCGATACTTCCGAGGTTCAGGCTGATGTCTGTCCCTGGTTATTCTCCCGCAACTCCTGCTCCGGTACTGCTTGACGTTTTTGATCCGTCAGTATACCAGATGGTGTCATTTTGTTGTCTCTGCATCCTACCTCCTTCTCCATCCCTTTCAGGTATTTTTTACCCTGAAAGTTTTTGTGAAGTTGTAGGTTGTGCTGATTCTGTCTGACTGCATATCGAGTAGCCAATTTTTTCCTACATATTGGAATACTTCAGTATGGTATCCTCTCCTTGAGATGGTCCCATACCCAGTTGTTTTCAGCCTGTATGCTGCCATTAGTGCCTCATTCTCCACCACTAGGTGTAGTGGAGGTAGGCCTAGCAGTATTTCCAAGGCTGCGGTCGGCGTTGTTGACATTGCTCCCGTGATCCCTAGACATGCAAGTCTGTTCAACTAATATTATCCTTCTTTTAATTTTTAGTGGTGCCCTAATTCCCACAAAAAAAAATTGATAGTATTATTTTTTGATCGACACTGGTAAATGGAGTTACCACTCGTTGGCACTCTACTGTCACGCAGAGATGAATGATAATGAGATCCTCCTTGTTGATGTTACGTATATCACTGACGAAGGTAATACTCAGAAACCGGTCTGCGAATGGTATAAACGACGGCCTCAAGAAGGATTTTCATTTATTTGGTAAAAATCTTTTACTAGTGGGCAATCGGAATTAAAAATTAATCATTTCTCTTTGTATGATACAAATTTATATCTCATCACGAAGTGTGTGTAGCCACTTTATTTAATCTTCAATTAAGGTATTATTTTGAGATTTATTACAATTTGTATACTTTTTGGTACATTTCTTCAGGCTTCAATATTTTTAAATAAATGTGTAGTACATATATTAATAAAAAGGTTTTTTTTTTACAAAAATTGTCCGACCAGTTAATTGCTTACTGAGCCATCAATCTAGTGAGTTATATCGCGCACTTTTCTCAAACGGCAGTATAAATAATACAAAAAAATCAAGAATTAATAGTATATTAAACAACAAGTTTTGAAAAGCAAAGTTTTACTAAACGATTATAGCTTTTGAGTACGAGCGAGCACGGAGTGCGAGTAATTTAAAAGCTATATGAGTTTACTAAAACCGCTTTTCTTACGAGGTTTGTTTATACTATTTTTTCGAATTTTACGTTAGTAATTATAAGAAAATAATCATAGATATAAAAGCATTACAAAGTTAGAAATTTAAAAAATTTCATTGTAGGTATCTGGGTAGAATTTCTGTATCCTAGTAACCTGACACGGCTTTGTTTATTTACATAACAACAGTTAACAAATTTAATTTTTGTGAGTCGAATTGAGTTTAAGTTACATGTTAATTATAAAAATGAGTCTTGCTACTGAAAACAATTTAGAAAATTGTTCAGAAGACATTTTAAATGTCGCTCGAGAAGCGTCTTCGAGCGTCCTTCCTTTAAAATCCAAGGGAAAAACGAGAAGGTATATGAAATATTTTGTAATTGAAGGATGACAAAAAACGCACTAAGAACTGATGAAAGTGTAATACTAGTGTATTTTTTGAGAAGGTAAGCTTTTTTTTATACATATTTTAGTGTTTTTCATACAATGTCTTTCATTATCTTAGGCAAAAGGTCTTACGGCATCCAGTTTATGGTTTACATATTCCATGTTGAAGAGTGCTATACAAATAAACGAAAATGTGGATATATCACAATACAAAAAACTAGTTGCCTTTTTAAAACGTCAAAATGACACATACGAAGCAAAGAAATCAAAAGTTTTGACTATGTTTTTAAAAGAGGCTCCAGACGATAAGTTCTGAAAATGGTACTAATATTTGGTTTATATGGGGCATGTCGGAGTGCAGAATTGTGCAGATTAACTGTAAAAGCCGCAAGCGGATTCATGAAAGCGGAAGTGCTAAAAAAACAACAATTTTGCATGAAGACATCCTACAGTGAGAACTCCAGATATTGAGAAACACCGACCGAATACTTAATGGAGATATATTGAAATGAAACACGCTTGTGGAATTTTCAGCACAGACTAAGCGTCTTTATTTCAATGAAATCTGCAATAGCTACAATCAAAGAGCCCAAGCATTTACTTTTTCGTGACTTTCTATTGCGTATGAACTTCTGCCAGTGGCTTCTTGCTGAAAATCCCTTATTTTTCTCGAAACGATATTATAAATTTCCAAGATAATCATTTATGGACAGACGAAAACCCTCATGCAATTATGGAGTCACATTTTTAGGAGCAACGTTCAGTGTATATGTGGGCTGGAATTGTTGGAGATTACCTGATAGAGCCCTTTTCTCTTCCAAGAAGACTTAATGAACATTCCTGCACCTGCTTTCTTAAAGAAGATCTCTCGATTTAGCTTGAAAATATCCCTATTTTAAGAAACAGATGTGGTTCATGCACGTGAATTTTTGGATCAAACTTATAACAATCGTTGGATACGTCTGGGAGCAACTAAGTTATGGCCTCCTAGATCTCCCGACCTGAATAGTTCAGAATATTTTCTGTGGGGGCACCTTAAGATTTAGTTTACGATACACCTATTCAAAATAAAGAATTGAGAAAATGCATAATAACTTCATGCCAAACTATAAGAAATATTCCAGGAATTTTTCAAAAAGGTACGTCAATCGATGAGAAAAAGAGTTGATGCATGCATACTAACAGGAGGAGCACATTTTCAACAGTTACTGTGATTTTTTAGACTATTTTTATGCTTAATTCTTAGTTTTGGTAGTTTTGTCCTCACTTTTTGTAATTTGACCAAAATTTGAGTTTTATTACTTATTTGAAATCTTTTCTTAAAAATGTTTAAACGGAATTCAAGAAAAAATTTAATTTGATTTCCAAAAGTTTTTCCTTTAAATTTCATACAAATTTCGATGTCAACAGCACCAGCTTATTGGTGCTCCGAATTTTCCATTGTTTTGCCAAATAACACCTAAACGGTGCAAAATATGAAAAAATTCTAGATACCAAAAAGTTTAAGAAAGGAACAAGGAGGTTAACTAAGTAAAAAAACAGTGTCGCTGTAAAAAAGAAGTACGGGGGTTTTAAAGGGTTCATGACTCCTAAAAAGTATCACTCTGTAGATTGTTGCAAAAATCAGTTCAGGTATTTTGTAGAGACTGTAACAAATAGTATGTACACCAAGTTTGAATCAATTATCTTAAAAAATGTATACAATACATGGAAAAAGAAATTAAAAAAATTGAAAATTTAACACCCTATCCGTAACGAAACACTTTAGGGCATATATTAATAGAAACTTTTCGCCTTGAAATGTTATAAATAACAACCTCCTTTTAGCATGTAATTAATTAACACTCTGTATGTTAGATATATTATCCGATTGGGTAGTATTAAATAATTTCAATTTCAGTTTATAAAGCATGGACTACTGTGATGTTTTCAAGCCCAAAAATCGAAATATCCCATTTTCATGAATTTCTTCAGATGATTAAAACAATTTTTTTTCTGAAAAATTTTAGATTATTGATCAACTCTGCTTTAATTGATTTTTTGTTTCCATAATCGGGCACCCTGAAAGAGAACCTATAACCTCCTCTATGTTAGCATTTTTTTAACTTGAAAATAAGGCCAAGAACCTAAATTGATCACCCTGTACATAATTTTAAATATTTTTTTTAACATAAATTAGGCAAAAAATGTAACCAGCCCTGTAACCCAAATGGTTTCCAAGAAATTAATTTTCTTTGAAACACAAAATTGCACCCAATCTCATGCTATTTAAAAGTTGAAAGTGTAGAAATGGTTCTCAGGTATAGCCTTTTATTTTGTCATTTTTTTCTTTTAAGAATGCCCTAGAAGACATTAAACTTGATAAATTAGATCTTGTCAAATATGTAGCAAGGAGGTTTTCTTCGAAATTCTAAACTATAATTAAAGAAATCGCACACCATTTTAAATAATATATAATTTTTCACTTTACGTCTCTTTGTAATTACATAGGTAAGTTATTATGTTAGTCATTAGCATTACTGAATTACTTTATTTAATAAACACAAGGAAGTTGTACTTAACACGATTTAAAGGGAATTAGTCCTTTGGTAGGGAAGTCTGTAGGGAAATTGAAACGGAAAAAATTCCCATAAACATAGAGATTGAATTCATGATTAATATATTAAATCAATAATGGAAGTGTAGGTTTCACCCACCGCTATCTTGAAAAAGAACGGCACTCAAAGTTAATTTTTGCTATATCTTCGTTTCGATAGATTCGGTAGGAAAAAAGTGTAGTTTAAAATAATTAAAGCAAACAAATATCTGTGCAAAAAAGTTCCTATAACTTTTCCTTTGTATGGTTTAGAGATTTCCCAAAAAAAAAAAAAAAAATTATAAAAAATGTTTTAAATGCAGATTCTTACTACTTTTTCTATGGAATATCATGTGCGCATAGCGACTTTGTGGAAGAGCGATAAGAATACTTATCTCTTGACTCAGGCATGGCACGACGTGTCGGGGTTAAAAGTTTTAGAAAACAAATACGCCTCATCACAAATTCTTCAAGATACATCTCTATTAGAGATATACATCCTTTTATAACACATGCATTCATTGGAGAATTAATTTTATGAGGATGGTGACCTTTCCTTAAATGAACACACGCTTCACTTCCAGCAAGATGGTGCTCCTGTGCATTATACGAGTCTCGATTGGATAATACATTTTCCGCTTAATGGATTGGCAGAAGAGGACCCATAGAGTGGCCAGCAAGATATCCAGATTTGACGCCACTCGACTTTTATCTGTGGGGCCATCTAATATTTCGCGTTTACAGAACTCCACCACAGAATATTCAAACTTGGTAACGGCTGTTCGAATTCTAATTAAAAGAATAAAATGAGCAAGTTTTATATATTTTTACAAATTTTGGAAAATCAGTTACTGCTTAAAAAAATGTTTGGTCTCCAAGACAATTGGGGTGGAAACATTTCAAATTAATACTCGGTATATTAATAGGAAAGTCAAACTTTAGGTAAATATCGACTGACAGCTTTATGGGAATTTTATTAAATTCAGATCGATTTCGTTTCTGAAATGTTAGAAATATATTACTATTTTCTTTTTAATGGTCATTGAATTTGAAATTGGATGATTCGTATGGAATGTCCCAACACACAATATGATAACTACTTATACTTAATAGATAAAAGAATATTCATAACTGAATGCTTATTTTGAGGACAATGATATTTCAAGCTCGGATTATAGGTCAAAGTTTCATAAAATTGAGAAGACCGTTGCTGAAACGATGTATCACTGAACCGTCTTAAAGGAATCCCGCGTTATTTTAATTGAACATTATGATTTATCTTATCAACTTGTCTTTTAAGTGTATCATAAATAATATATAATCAAAATATTACGTAAAAAGAAATATTCTCCTTGGATAACAGAACACAATATCTATAGGAGATTACAGCGTCGGCCCTAAAAGTTCTTTTGAAACCACTGGGAAAAATATTGGCATATAAAAAGTGTTTCCATAATTGTTATACTCATAAATTTGTAGAAGAATATATTAAATTTGTTTCCATTTTTATTAACACGCTTTTATTAGCTTCACCTGTATGTTTGCTTGCTTGCTTGCTTGTTTGCTTGTTTGTTTGTTTGTAACCGACTCTTTGGACTCAATTTTGACCCACTTTAAACGGACAGATTTAATTGAAACTTTGTACACTTACGAAGAACCGGTAACAATACAATAATTTGATAAGTTTATATCATTATCCTGATCAGGATCGCCAGAATTAAATAATTTCCTTTCCTCACGTATCCTCTGCGTGAGAGCAAAGGCTTAATATGTAAGTACATTCCGTGATTGTCAGTTAGGTCGGTGGTCGAGTGGGCTAAGGCAGTCGACGCGAAACGACAGACTCCTCAGGCGCGAGTTCAAATCCCATGGCTGAAATAAAAAAATATTTTTTTTTTCAGAAATATCTGTTGGATCGTAATAAGTTATAATATCAGCATCAATAAGCAATATAAATATAGTTTAAAAAAAACTACAAAACACGCTTTCATAGCACATCAAACTAAAAAGTGAAAAATAAATATAGTTTAAAAAACTAAAAAATACGCTTTTAAAGCACATCAAACTAAAAAGTGAAAAATAATTATTAATATAAACTGAAAACAATAATGAACGAAAAATACTAGTATTATTGTGAAAAAAGCGTGGGGCGCTTTGTGCCATATTTTTCGTATATCGAGCAACCCATGCTTTTTTCACAATAATACCAGTATTTTTCGTTCATTATTGTTTTCAGTTTATATTAAAAATTATTTTTCACTTTTTAGTTTGATGTGCTTTAAAAGCATGTTTTTTATTTTTTTAAACTATATTTATTAATTGTTTCTTTCCTCCTCGCAGGAAGAACATTACCGTGACTGGTGGAAAACTAGACGAAGTAACTATTTACTTTGACCTTAAAAGCGCAAGTAGAATCTCAGTGAAAACAATTGCGGCAAATGAATTTGTTTCACATTTTTTCCTTAATCTTTCCATCTGCAAATGAAAACATACAACAATGGTTATTGTTTGCAGAACATTATTATCAACCAACTTCAAGACACTTTAAAAACGTTCTGTAATTTTTACAAGAATTATGCAATAAAAAAAGTCTCTCCTTAGTCATTCCGTGTACCCCGCACTTTCCATAACATTTTCCACTTCCAAATACGTGGTTCAGTTTATCAAATTTGTCATGAATACTATAATACTTTGCTATAACTATGAGCACTTAAATTACCGTAAGTGAATTTCACAGAAAATTATTTGTGGTCCAAAAAGGGATATGGCTATATTTTTAACACTAGCCATATAGCTGTAATTCAAATTTGCAGAAGTCACAAGCAGAATAATTCCCCAGACTAGGAGGAAGAGACGGATCGACTACCCCAGAAAAGCACTGGCTATAAGGCAACCCAACTACATCGGGAACTTACATTGGCCGCATCTGTTCAAATGTCAAACCAAACGGTGAGGCACAGGTTTCATGAAAATAATTTAAAATGCCGGTGATCAAAAGGAACTACACAATGGACAAGATACTACAATAGAAATCAGTTGGAGTTTGCCAGACAATTAGGAAACTGGGGTAACCAGGAATGGGATATTTGCCTGTTCACTGATGGATAGCATTTTTGCCTTGTCCTAGATGATATGAAGGTACTAGTGTGGTTAAGAGTGAGGGAAAGGTTTTAGGAAAAATGTTATATGGAGAAGAGGTCTTTTGGAGGTAAATCTCTCTGCATATGGAGTGGTATAGCAACCAACTACGAAACTCCACGCGATACCTATTCATCAATGAAACGATGATTGCTAGACGCTACATAGATCAGGTTCTGAAACAGATATGTTCATGACATGGGTACTAACCTAATTTATATGGACGCAACGCCAGACCGCACAGAACCCGTGATGTCAACAGTTTTTTCGTTCTCGAGGATATTCAGCGACATGTTTGGCTTTAAAATCAGACGTGAACCCAAGAGAGCATGCTTGGGATGCCCTGGAATAGAAAATCTCGAAATAGCAAATTCCAGCTCTTGAAGAATTAGCCAATATATTGCTGAAAAGAAGGGCAGAAATTCCACAGAAACAAATAAATAATTTACTCAGGGGCACGCCCAGACGCTCCTAGGCGATTTTGTGAAGTAGAGGAGGACTTACACGTTATTAGAAATTAATGTGCACAGCTCTTTTTTTATGTATTCTTCGTGAACTTTGTAAATACGGAAATTTAAAAAGAATATGCTTTTAATTTGTTCATGGTTAAAAAAGTTACACCAGAAAATGAAAAACACGAAAATTTGGAAAAAAATGTATCAAGCGTTCATGAAATACTACAGAATAGAGTTATCAGAATATGAAAAGTTTTAACAAATCGATTCAAGGGTAAAAAAAGTTGTTGAAACTTTTTTGGGTGGAACTCTTCAAATTTTGACGAATGTATATATTTACCAACACATTTTTTTAAATTTTATTTTGATTCCATAAATACGTCGAAGTTTCAAATAAAATTGCATATATTTTAACGCAAGGATAGAAAATAATTTTTTCTACGAGCGTGCGGAAAGTTAACTTTTCCGCACGCACTATAATTTCGAAAGTTGCACTTTTCCGCACTAAACTTAAACTTCATCCGCGGGATGAAATGTTACACTTTCCCCCTAACTGTAGTGTGATAAAATTGTCTTAATTCAGAAGTCAAATTTAGGTGAGACTCTTTTCCTCACTTTCGACGTAAAATTAGGTAAAACAGGGGTTAATATCATATCTAAACTAACACAATTGTCTAAATGTGTCGTGGGTACATGGATTTTTAAGATTCAGATTTCAATAATGTTTCCCCTGAAAAAAATATCTACGCCAATGTTGGAAGATGGCGCGAACAATATTTTTATACTAATAAAATGTTGTTTGCCTTTCAAATTAAACAAATATTGATAAATCTACTTCAAACATAAATGAACTTATCATGCGGACATTTAAAAATTAAATCATCTAATAAAAATTTAAAAAACATTACGCTGTGAATGCAGTGAATTAACTTAATTATTTTTGTTCTTTCCGGTCACCGCTGAACTGGAACGTTTAATTATCTTCAGACTTACGTAATATTAAACATTCTTCTTTAATAACGTACTTGTAATATTTTTCACACTTCTTGATTAAATAAATAAATTTTAATTTGAGTCTTTAAAAATTAAAAGAATTGTATTAACTAACTTCTCATGGAAAAAATTAGTAATAATAAATAATTACAGTCAATGAACTTGTGAGAAGTATATTGTATAAAATTTTGTTACTATTTATACACTTTGAATTTTAAATTTTAAATAATTTAAACAGAAGATAATATGCACGCTTAATACATATTAACCACTTTCTAGATTTAATTTTTCGATAACAACATATAGAGTGGTGATTGTGGGAGGGGGAATAGTTAAAGTATAAATGAATACGTGAAAGACAAGAATAAAGCAGTTTTACACATCTTGATTTTACATATTATTTATTATTGATCCTACAATTACCGCTATGTATTTTGTGTTGAGCTTGCAGAGTCTGAATTGAAGCTCACGAGGTACGATTTGAATACAGTACATTATATTTTCCATCTCTCCTTTACTTCTTGTTCCTGTTTCAATCATCCCTACCTGCGCTGATGAGGAGTAATTACTTCGAAACATCGATAACAATTTATAAATAATAACAATAACAATAATAGAGAATCAAAATATTTGTTAAATCTGGGTAGCGAGCGAGTCCAGGTTTTAAATCTAAAAAAATCTCCCATTTATATGCTGTAATGCTCCATCTAGTTAAATGCAAAATCTGAGGCAACATCCATGTAAAACTCCTCATTATTTTCAGTATTTTGACTATCAATGGATCTATTTATTATATGTTCCAACATCTCAAAGAATAATTGGCCTCTCAATTTTCTTTAAGTAACGATTCTACAACGGAATTTCCTAATAAATATTTTACAAATTGTTGAGAAAATGATCTTTATAGAAACCATGAGCATTCTCATCGTTCCTATGTAACATTTTGTTTGTTAATATTATCGTTCAGAAGAAATTTGCAATAATACAAGTATTCTTGGCATTATTTGGATCTTGAGCAAATCTTCCTGTTCTAGTTGCACAAAAGTCAGTAAATTTGTCCGGATTATCCTGGATAAGTTAGTGTAAAATTTTAAAATTTTAAGATTGAAATATGTATCTTTAAAAACTTCTTGATAGTAATCGGAGATACATCACAAGTTAGTGCTAATTGAAAAGTGGATTGTTGCTGAACGGCCGGTTCTTTGTGAATTTTGAACACTTTCAGTTCTATGCCGACAAAGAAGGAACACGAAGACAGAAGAGACGAACCTACTGATAGGATCCATCAGACAGGACAAGGGGAAGTCTGTGGAAATCACACACCGGTGGCTGAGAGAATAGGCGTTTCCCTTACAAAGCTTAGTACAGGTCTACAGCGATACACTAGGTTTATTCCAACAGCATTATCGGACCACTTTGAAACTGTCAGAAATATTCACCCAGCTGCCTCTTATACACTAAACTCTCTATATTTACATTATTACTTTACTGGGCAAATATTTCTGATGGTTTTAAACTAGTCCGAAATGCTGTTGGAACAAACCTATTAGGGATAAAAAAAGTCCTGCCCAGTCTTTGGTACCTCAGACCATGATCGCAATCAAGAATATTTGTGCCCTTCAAGTTTTTTGAAATTTATCGCTCGCAATGTATATTGATATAACTAGAGAGAGTCATAGGCATATACAATTACTTACATTTTTCGACACTACGAAATCTAAATAGGTTCATGTTTTTCCGATGAAAAATGATCAAAATATCTTTTAGGTCTAACTCAGACCCACCAAAAACTTTTACAGCAATCCCCTACACTTTCCCTACTCCCAACCTATAGCTTTCGTAAAATTTGTGTAAAGTAACTCTAGGTTTTATTCAAAAATATTCCCAATAAGATAATTTAATAGTTTAATAATATCATTACAAACATTCTACTAAAATATTAGATACACAGATAAATATTTCTTATGAAGACTGTAAGATGTCTAGCGTCTGTTCTACAGTAGTTTTCTGTCTGTGAATTGAAAATTAATTGAAATAAATGGAGATGATCTTTACAATCAAGCGTAGACTACGGCATAAATCATCTTTATAAGGACGTAACAATGTTGATTATCCAGGATGTAGCTTAAGTATGACTTCTTACGTAATTCAGAATGCGATTTGCTGTTGTTATTTGTCAACCAACATTATTTTTATATTTTTTATAAATTACTTGTGGTAAGCGCCACCTTTTTTAAATTACATTAGGTAGGTACCTCTAACCACCGTAAAAGATTAATTTGAATGTGGTCAAATGGTAAACTATGTGATAAAAACGTATGTACATGGAGCAAGTACAGGCAGTCCGACAGGTGTCAGACAAGATAAAATAAAAAAAAACACAAATGACGGAATTGCTGAGAGTGCCCTACAAACAGTATTGCCAAAGTAGGAAAATACTGAGCCATTCGACAGACTAGTATTACACAATTAACTCGATTTGGCTGACTATGCTAGGTCAATAATGCCCTACTCAAAAATTTCGAAACGAGCTATCTGCACCAGACAATTAGTTGTGATTTATACAGCATATTTACGTAGAGAAAACCCCGCATTTTACATTTCTAAATCTATTATGTAGGAAAATAGGTTCCCCGTAAACGCCAAAAATACGCTTAGTATAAACCCCGTATTTTATGTTTTTTTTAATAATAACCTGGTATGTAGTTAGTAGATACGGGCTTTTAACGAAGGAATATTAATATGCCAGGTTTTTTGTAAAGAATACTGCAAGCCCGCTATCGGCTCTGTTAATGCCAGGTTGTTACCAAGCATTTTGCCGCGTAAATCATATGTTTCATTGATGTGTTTCGACTTGTCAGCATTTTTATAACTGAATCTCTTTTTAGTCTTCATTTTATTGGCTTAAAAGTGTCTTAATATTTATAAAAACTGTGTAAGTTAGTGGCAAATTGAATAAAAACATTTTGCTTCGGTAAGTTTACATTTTAATATACATACATTATATATTATGTTTACTAAATTTTAATGTGTCTGTAATCTTTGATCATTGTATTGTTGAGAAATTCACAGAAAGTTTTTTATGTGTTTATACCATTATTATTTACTTTTTGTACCATATTATCGAAAATTAATTTTAGTACAACAGTTACTAAATAAGTCATGGGTATACATTTTCTCTTATTTTATTCACCCAAAAGGGACACCTAGGCACAATAGAAATTTTAGTTTAAATTATAACTAAAATCTGACCATCTTCTGAAAAAAATATTGTTATAGACTGTATATTTATATAAATAGGTATATCTTCGAGGTCAAAAAAAATTATTACTAATGGCGCAGCAGAAAACTGGATTGGATTCAAGCTCAAAAGAACAGCAATTGCCAATTTATAGCGAAGATGATATCCATCTTGAACCATTGTCGTGCTGCCCGCTACCAGATTTTTTACCAGCTAGAGAAATCCATAAGGAAATCGAACCGAAGGAAAATAATAATGACGGATGTTCTTTAAAAGTGTCACCTAATTTTAATGGTTTTTGCATTCAGCCAAGTAATGAAAATGACAGTGTTGAATCAGTGTTGTACACGAATGATGTAGATCCTAGCAATGATGTTAACGGCACCGATATTTTAAACGGCGGCGGCGTCTTTAATGAAAATGGTTTATTAATTAACATCGACTCCTTTGACGTTCCGATTGATACTACCAACAATAATCATAATATCGCATTATCCGCTACTACAGAACAACCTATTGCAGGTAATGGTAAGGTATTTCAAGTAATATAAGAATTATTAGTTATAGTTAGTAAGAGATGATTTGAATTATTAACATATCTCATTAAAATATATAATTACTTTCCAGACCTACAGCAAGAAACGGAAAGACTTCAACAACATGGATTAGATTGTTACGACAGTATCTTAGAAACTGAACCAACCAAGGAGGTATTACAAGAACTGGGCCAAGCAACATTATACCATACTGTTGAAACTATTAGAATTCCACCTGATGGTGAAGTGACTGGATTGGAGGAATCCAAAAAATGAATCACCTAAGTTGGATACCGATCAAGGTTTCTATATTTCTCGCCTATCTTTCTCATTTTTTTTAAAATTATATTTAATTTCTGCAGATGATGAAAATTACACAAAAAAAGGGCAAAATTAGAAAGAGAAAAATATTTGGCATATCGTTAGACCAAAGGAAAGAAAGGAAATGTTTAGATATAAAAGGAAAACATAAAGTTCAGATGTCATGTGACACCAGCAAATGTCAGAAGAAATGCTTAGGGAAGATCGGTCAAGACAGACGAATAGCAATAAATAAAATGTATTGGGATCTAAATTGGATGGGAAAAAAAACATACATTCTCAATTGTATCAACACAGCCCCGGTAAAAAGAAGACGCTCAGATTCTTCAACACATGTTATAGTTAAAGAAATGATAGTTGCTGATTTCTTTGACTGGAAAGACTATTCTTCACAAACAAAATTAAAAAAAAAATGAGCCACGTGTTTACCTGTCGCAAGCAGTTAAGGTAATTGTAGAAAGAGGAAGCAATATTTTAAAAGTTGAGACTGACGATACGGAGGAATTAAAGTAAATTGAGTTTTTGCAAGTTAGGGTAAAAAAAATCTGGAATAAAGGACCCTAAAGTCATGGAAAAACTCTCTGGTATTTCAAATAGCAGAAAAGAAAACATTTTAAAAAATTTAGGAGAGATTACACCACCAAACCGTCATCACTTTTGACAAGAATTACCTACCACGAGCAATTAATAACAGAAGTTAATTCCTATCAAAATTACCCTGAGTGTCATAATTTTCGTTTTTTCGTTCGTTTTTTAAACTTGTTATTTTTTAAATAAAGTTTTTATAAATAAAAAAAAAAATTGTTTTTTTTAACATATTGTATTCTTAAGAGGCAATAATATTAAAATATATAAGTAGAATGTTAGTCCCTCAGGACCAGGCTATCAATTTTATAATAATTAATAAAGCTGCAAATCGTTTCTGTGTATCATGGTCGTAAAATACAGATGTACTTACTGTCGCCGGCATTCACCTTGACCGCGAAACTCTTTCTCCAGTTCAGTCTATTATTAGCTTTCGAGTTGTGTATACGTTAAGTCACTTGGGCGTATTGCATATTGTTTTTGTGTTTTTATTTTATTTGTTGTACTGTATTAATTGATATTAATTTAATAATAAAGCATGGCAGACGTACGCAGGGGTAGAAAACGGCAATTTGCTGACAAAGTGAATAAATTATTCATACGTGAATTCCCGTTATTCTATGATGGTGCTAAAATACTTTGTAAAATGTGCGAGAAAGATTTGATGTGCTGGGATAAGCGTGATTGTGGACTTCACGTAAATAGTGTATACCATAAAAATAAAAAAAAATGGCGTGCCTTCGACAACACAGTTTATGTTTGATTTACTATTAATGCTGATTGCCTGTGATGTTCCGCTGCACATACTCGATAAACAACCATTACGAGAGTTCTGGAATAAATACAATGCCCAGGTGAAGTTACCAAGTCGCACAACGTTATGTAACTATCTACCAACTGTACACGTCGACATGGCAAATAAGATAAAATGTGAATTAAAAAAATACACGGTTGTGGTTATCTGTTGATGAGACAATAGATTGAAAAAAAAATTCTATTTTAAATGTTATAGTACGAGTACTGGACCCTCTTAAACCGACAGTTCCACTATTACTAGCTAGCAAAAGACTAAGTCAGTGTACTAGCGAAACAATTACCAGGGTAGTGCTGGAGACGTTAGAAAAATTTTAACTGTCAAAAAGTCAAGTGTTGATGTTTGTGACTGATGGCGCCGTGACAATGCGTTCGGTAGGCTGTTCTTTGCAAGAACAAGGTTGTACTGAACGTTTATACATGTTACGTGTAAAGTGCATGCTTTACATCTTGTGACAGAAACTTCGAAAAGGTTTTCCAGAGGTGGATGCATTAATAGCAAGTACAAAAAAATGTTTCTTAAATCTCCTAAACGTCTCCGTGTATTTCATAGCAAGTGTCCCGGTATTCCTGAACCACCACAGCCGATTCTTACACGTTGAGGAACATGGATGCAGGCAGCTTTTTATTATGCTGAATATTTCCAACAAATAAAAGCTGTGATACTACAATTCAATTCAGATGAGGCTGCAGCTATTAAGGGAAGCCAGACAAAATTCGAAGATATTTCCGTTGAAACAGCTTTAAAAAAATATTGCAAAGAACTATAAATCATTACATGAAAGCATACAAAAATTAGAAAACAGTGCGTTGTCGTTAGCGGAGTCATTGCAAATAGTGGACGAAGTAAATCTACTACTACACGCTATAGGTGACGCAACAAATGGGCGCGCTAATGAAAAGTTCGCAAGTGTGTTACAATAAAGACACTGGTTTTACCAAATTAAGACAAATATGTGATGTGGAGCCCCAGATTCGTTAAGTGCGTTCAAAGATTATTTTACTTGTGCATGTATTACATCAGTAGATGTTGAACGGTCGTTTTCAAAATATAAGAATATATTTTCACCAAAGCGAACATCACTCATGGAGACAACCATAGAAACATACCTGATGCTGCAAAATGGCTACACATCTTCTCCAGTTTGTGATAAGCAAGCTAGTTCATCAAGCTAGTTAAGAGGGTAAGTTTTACATACATTGTTATAAATTGTAATAGTTTATTGTTTCTCGTATTAGTTAATTTCGCGTACGCCACTGTCCCACGGAACATTTTTGACAGCCTTAATAATTACATAGTAAAAACTACGCTTAAGACAAATTTCTATTATACGGGGTTTTAACTAATTAATTTTAGTATAATGCTTTGCTTCCTTAACCCGTAATTCGCATAACTACTAGCCATGGTTTAGTTTTGCAGTTTTTTTCTTAAACAAAGTTTGCTATTACCTTACAAATCATATCATGAATGATTTTTGTTTGTTAGTCAAGCAATAACACAACAGCACAAACAAAAATCTTTAAACGCGGTTTTTTCAAAACTTGTTGTAGTGGGGATAGTGGGGTGTTTCTTAATAAGACAGAATAGACTATGTGACTCTTATTTTTAAATTGTTTTAAAATGTTCATATCGTTGTATTAGTCCACAGGAATTTTTATTTCGCTTAAATGAAATTGCTTTATAGGATCAAATAGCATTCAAAATTTCAAATATATAAATTGGCGCGAAAACACTAGTCGCCATCTCACTAGCTGCTGTAACATCATTCTTGTAGAAAACAAACAAACGTAAGTAACACTCAGTATCGTTTTATTTTATTTAGCATATAAAATAATGAGTTCTCATCGTTATACGTGGTGTTTGGTACCAAACTGCGAGACTACAAGTGTAAGAACACCAGAGAAGTTGTTTATAAAACGGCGAGATGATATTAAAATGAGGAAGACTAGTTACAACTTGCCAGGAGAGACTTAAAATTATTATACTTTCAGTAACTTTGAACTTTACAACTGATGTAAACAAGTGAAGTCTTTCACATATCTGTCATGTTTGTAATTTTGAGGTTATGTTGAAGATTGTCTAACAAATAATGTTCTAGTTACCTACATTATACACACTTTTATAAATATAAGTATCTAATTAGCTTTAGAATTAGAAGTAAATAAATATTATATACTTACACAGATGTTTTAATGTTCCCAAATTCGGCGGAACAGAACTCGAGATTAGTTGCAAAGAATTTAGCCACCATTATTGTGTCAATTCTTGGCAAATTCGTAGTCCGCTTTAAAAAAAAACCTCCATGATTAATAATTATAAAACTGAAAAAGCAAAACGAAATCAGTCCAAATATTCACAAAGTAGGCACGAAAAGATAACCGCAAGTTTTGCTTACTACACGAGTGACGTCACATATAAAACCATCATGACGGATAGCGTTTTGTGATATGTCGTTCACAGACTAAAAAATTGCAATTTTAAAATTAAAATAATAAATCAACCGATAATTTCTGATTTCTTATTCGATAAATTATCACATTCACGTAATTTAATAATTTATTATCAAAAAATTTCAAAAGAGAAAAAGTATGGTCCTCATATGGTCTCTTTGATTACCGACTGGCAGACGGTAAAATTTCATCGTCGATTTTGCACGCTATTGCTTAGACTAGAATGTAATTTGGGAGCATTTATTTATTTTAAAAAAAGTTTAAGAGAATTACAATAATCAAAAAATCCGGACAAGACTTCCTGAAGTTTGACACAGTCATCTAGAGATTCAATGCGTTTAAACAGCTTGAGGTCATTAGTAAGTAAACTGTACTCCGAGTATCTACAGCAAGAGCCGATGTCGTTTATAAATAAACAAAACAGTGGAGGTCCCAGATGTGACCCTTGTGGAATTCCGGACATTATAGATGAATAATTTGAAGAAAAATGATGCATCTTTACACCGACTTCTATTTGTCACGTAGGATTTTATACACTGAAGCAGTTAACCGTGTATACCGAAGATTTCTAGCTAGATTTCCAGTTGGGGGATGAAGGTACTTTATCATACGCTTTTGAAAAATCGATATACACATCATTCATTTGTATTTTATCATCCATGACCTCAAGAGTAGTTTGTATAAAGGCATTAGATTGGTAATAAACGTCCTACTTTAGTAAAACCGATGCTTATTTTTGCTTAACGTATTCTAAATTTTAAAAAGCATCTCCTTATTTATTTTATTTATTAGTACTTCAAAAATGTTACGGAATATAGAAAGAGGAGAAATAGGACAATAGTTACTGACTTCGCCCTTTGATCTACTTCTGAAAACCTAAACAAATGTTTTTTTTTCCTAAGGACAGGAAAACATCACAAGATAAAGATTTGTTATAACGAATAACGGAAAATTTATTATAGAGACTGCTTACACAATTTTCTAAATATGGTAGGAATCTCGTCTGGGCCAGTACTCTTATTAATGTCTCAGTCATCAATTTTCTGCCCAATTAGTTCGACCGTTATATTATGATGGTTTATATTTAAACAAAAATTCTGCATACGAGAGTGTTTGAGGGAGAGTTGTTGGGGTCAAAAATTGCAGAGAAACATTAACAGGACGCGTCGCAGATATGGTTGTCAGCTAAACCTTGCCCAGAATAAGTAACAACATATAGACCAATCAAATTAAGCAAAAATCAGTCCCACTTTCACGATAGCTTCCAACCATTCCCGACCAATACCATTCGATTCAGTTTTTTTCTTTTTTGAATTCTCATGGTCAATTTTGCCGTACGTTATATGAGCAAGAATTTAATTTATAAACAATTAAAGTTGTGAAAATGATGAAAATCGATGTTTCTAAATATTCAATTTCAAACGCTGCGAAAACGGCAACAGATAGAGAAAAATTGCTCAGAACATTTTTTATAGAGCGTTAAATTCCCTTCAAAAAAGTCCGCGACGGCATATCTCTACGATGAATAGTTAAGGCGTCACAATGAGTTAAATGTTTATTATTTTTCTACTGCGTACTGGTCAGCTGTATACGCAACGCGTATCCACTTTTTTTCCACATAAGAAACAATTTTCTTCGAAATTAAATTGCGGCACACTTAAACGACGTGGGTATCGCTCTTTTGGAATTCCAGAGCCAGGCTTCAAATTATCTTTTGAGGAATACGCTTTTCTACACTTATCATGAACAGTAACTTCATTAACATTTTCTATTTGATTCCATTTCTTATCCTCACGTTTCTTGCTGTTTTCTATAAACGATTCGATTCCCTTTTGTTTTACTGTTACAGTCTTGCCCATTTGCAGAGTTCCTTCACATATAAAACAATTTTCTTCTAGCGACATTTTTGATCGGTTTATTTTATATTAATCAACAGCACAACCACAATGATAATGTAAAAATTGCTCACAACCAGTACACTGTATAACTGCGACGACAATTAGCATCAAACTGAACAGCTCATAACTTAATAATAATTTATCTTATAAGTTAATAATAATTTTCCAGGTCTTTGAGTATGCATAAAAGTATATAATAATTATATCTAGACCAAAAAAAGTAATAAATACATTTGCTAACGTTGTAAAAATAAGAAAATTATGAAAGATTTACAGCAAGTCTACTTTCAAATGTTCTGCGCAGGCGGCTATTACGCGGCATACGAGTCTGTTAATCAAGCATGCGCATTACTTGTACAGCTGACTGATATACAGCAGAAAAATAATAAATATTTAACTCATTGTAACGCCTTAACTATTCATCGTAGAGATATGCCGTCGTGGACTTTTTTGAAGGGAATTGAACGCTCTATAAAAAAATGTTCTGAGCAATTTTTCTCTATCTGTTGCCGTTTTCGCAGCGTTTGAAGTTGAACATTCAGAAACATCGATTTTCATCATTTTCACAACTTTAATTGTTTATAAATTAAATTCTTGCTCATATAACGTACGGCAAAATTGACCATGAGAATTCAAAAACATACTGAATCGAATGGTATTGGTCGGGAATGGTTGGAAATTATCGTTTTGAAAAACCCTTAATTTTACTGGTCTAATACTTCTAAATGTTCGCTACCAGATGTGTTGGAAAAAAAATGACTAGAATGGGTCTACGCTGTTGTTAATATTCGACTCTGTATTTAATAATTAATATTCAAAATTCAGTAGTTCCAAATCCCGCTGATTTTAATTTTCGCCCAGTAGTACCACACCCACTTATCCCACCCATGGAATGAAATGACAAAATAGGCAAACTATTTTATTTTATCCGGAACCATATGCTTAGCTATTCAAGATAGTATGCAGATTGCTGTACGATGAGATGGCACCAGGACTTTTATTATTTAAATTATTAGTAAGAAATTCAATAATGTTACGCACAAAAATCGTAGGCGATTTTTGTCGAATGTTAACAGGAACGCGTGGGTTCATTCACTAAATATTATAATGAAATCATGTTGGAAAGGAGAGGAATTAATGATACATTATCTAATATTTTATGAATGAAAATGAGTGAATATTTGAGATTTTATAGAATCTACAAATCAGCAAAAAAACCTGGATCTCTTTGGAGGTGTACAGGTCTCGTTTATAACAGTTCCTTAAACTGGTCCTACTTATTATAAGTTTACGTAGGTATACTTCACATAATCGCGATGACAAAATTAATAGATTATCACGTTGCTTATAATATGTCAGTTAGATTCGTGCAAATTTTTCTTACTGTGCGGACTTTATTCTACGAATATCACTATGCACTATGCTAAAAATTTATGGAAGATGAATTACAAAGTAATAATAATGATTTTCTTTATTATTATATATATTTTTTTAAATTAATATGATTACAAAAGATTGAATATATGACCTCCACCTGCTTGCTGGCTTCTCGTGGAATAAAGAAGAACTGATTAATTCTTCAACTTTCTCCAAAATCATTTGCTATAATTGATCATAGTCTGCAATAGGCGTTTTTAAAAGTGTATTCTTGATGTAAGATCATAGGAGAAACTGACATTGACGTGGTTTCCCACAAAACACGAAAACACCATAATATCTGCATTCGACGCGCGTTTAGCCAATCAAGTTGGCATCATCTAAATATGATTAAAACTAACCTTATGCTAAACATGTATCATGTTTATACCTAAACTATTATTACGGTTTTGTGAACCGTGACTCACTAACCAATAAAAAATATGTTCTTAAAATGTGTTCTTTCATGTCACTGAAATGACCCCCTGAAAATCCTAGGATTTTGTACTGGGTAAGAGAGACGAGGCCCTACAGTTCATTGTAGAATACGAACTACATCTATTACATCGATAATTATTTCTCCCATCTTAGTCTGAAACAAACTACAAATAAAATTTCTAATTTGCTCCAGGATGGAATCGAACCATCGAATTTCGATTCTGAGTAAGTAACTATAAGCCCTTTATCCACTCGGCTACCATGCTCATAAACTGACCACACTTGACCACAAACTATTGACAATCAACTTTGAAAAGACCCATTACTTACCTTTTAGTTGTAATAACACAAATGTACCTTCCTTCAACAAAATGGACATACATGTTGAAGGAAAAATATACACCATCTCAGCTGAAAAGGAAATAAAATATTTAGGAGTATATATAGATTCTCACCTAAGATGGGACAAGCATATAAATTATATAATAAAGAAACTCCAAACTATATTATATAAATTTAGATATTTAAAACAAATTCTTAAATATTCTCAACTAAAAACACTATACCATGCACTCGTAGAAAGCCATCTAAATTATGGTATACTTGGATGGGGTAGTGTAGTTAAAACCTATCTAACTCCTCTTGAAATTCTTCAAAACCGATTTCTTAAATTAATATTGTGCAAAGAGCAAACATACCCTTCAGATCTCCTGTATAAAGAAGCTAAAATATTCGACATGAGACAATTATACTACTATAACGTACTTATAAAGTACCACTATACTAAAAACCCAGCCTCGTTACCTTCTCATACTTACAACACCAGACAAAGATATAGGTATATTGTTCCATTCATGTCAAAAACGGTGGGACAAAGATCGTACATATTCTTAGCTCCAAAGGTCTATAACACGCTCCCAGAAGAAATTCAAAACATACCCACAATTTACCGATTTAAAAATACACTAAGGGTATACATATCGAACAGCCCCAGAGAAATTATTCGCAATATTATTGATCTAAAAACTTGAACCATATTTAAAAAAAAGAAAAAGAAAGTTAATAAATGATCTATAACTGTGCAGTTCATAATTATTTATTTTGTTTTGTTTAATTACACTTTTACCTTGTCCTTACCATGATACTTATTCATCATATCAAAATATCTACTTACATGTTGTCGTGTATTGTTTACGTATGTTTTATAGGTATGTAAAATTAGATTAGATTAGAATATCATTCCTACTCATTTTTACTTATATCTATTATTTCTAAGACTATTTATATATTACTGTTTTATTTTATATATTAGGATTAATATGAATGTCTTTATATCTCTATCTCGTTTTAGTTATCATATCAATTTCTCAAATGAGTATTATTATATCATTTTAAAAGCAATTAATATTTTACGCATCCATTATACACTCCTCATTTTTTTATTGTCTCGAAACAAGCGTCTATTCGTTTATTGAGTATCGATTTATTTACAAGCACTCCATGTCTAATCCACTACTTATACAAATTATATTCTAAATCAATGTAATGTACCTTCTCCTGTAAATAAATATTATTATTATTATTATTATTATTATTATAAACTAAAGCGAACTATATGGGATAGGCCCTCTGTCACTATTCATACAATTTTTACACTTTGTAAATTCCAAGTTTTTGTTGCATTCTTAATTATTCCTAAATTGCTATTTATTATATGGCTGTTTTCAAACGCATTCTGGGCGATACTACACTTATTTGTTCTACCATATTTAAGCTGAGCCATATGCTCCTTGAATCTCGTTCGAAATGATCGTCTAGTTTGTCCAACATTCTTGTTGTCCTTACAACTAATTTCGTAATTCCCCGACTTCGTTTGTTTCAATTTTGTCTTTTAAATGGCCTAAAAGTTGTACTCATAGTTTATTTCTCGATGAATGATTCACTCTCTTGCCTATATCTTTAAAATCTTACCAATACCACGGGTGACTAGAGGGTCGAATGGGACCGATAAAAAATTCGGATCTTCTTTTTCATTTTGAAGGTTGAGATATTTCAATGTGTCTCTTATAGTTTACGTTTCCTAATGATTTTATCAACGAAATTTACAGAATATCCATTACTTACAAATTATAACTTATTTTCACTATTTATAATTATTTTAAATATATGAAAGAAATTTGCTTTTTAATGTTTCAAAAATATTTTATTATAAACTCTACACGTGTTTCGGCTTTTTAGGCCTTTGTCAAGAGTAAAGGGAATACTGAACAGTAAAATTTGTGTTCATTGCTTATATATAACCACATCTGGTACCTACTATAAAACTATTGTAAAGTATGTTTTTAAAAACTGAATATTACTTTATTTTTTAAAATCTAAATTATTTTATTTAAAATATAGTGGCCGGTAAAAATTTGTTGTTCATTCGTTACATTTTTTCTTATTCTTAACAGCCTTACTTATTTCTAATTGTTCTAATAGATCAAGTCTCTTTCCTTTCTTTTCCGAATGGAGTAATTTGACATTATTTAAATCTATAAAATGACTGTTTTCTATACAATGTGTTGACATGCCCGTACTATATACATTGTTTACAATAGATTCCTGTGTTCCTCGAATCGCTTTTTTACATTTCGTCCAGTTTGTCCAATGTATATAGCATCACAGTCACTACATTTTAACTCATATACTCCCGTTTTTTGTAGCTTTTCAGTTTTGTCTTTATTATTAATCAACATTTTACCTAAATTATTTTTATTTACTGAAATTGTTCTACATCCCAGTTTATTCAGTTTATTACTAACTCTATTGCTGATCTTAGGCCTATAATTAATACATTTATATCTCTTATTGCATTCCTGAGAAGAAGCGGCATAAAACTCTATATGTAAATTTTTCTTTTGTTTGTTTTTTATTAGTTTATCAATTAGGTTTTCTTTATAGCCATTGTTTCTCGCAATTTCTTTGATTACGTTAACTTCTTTTTTTAAAATTCTCTTCGCTTAATGGAAATGTTAATAGACGGTGTATATAGCTGTGGAATGGTGCCATTTTTATTTGCAATGATTGTTTAGATTTACTATGAATTATTGTATCTGTGCAAGTAGGTTTACGATAAATGTCAAACTCTAAGCTATTATTGATATTTTTTATATTAATGTCTAAAATGTTTAAACCCTCGTCATTTTCCATTTCTAATGTGAATGAATTTTCTGATTAAGTGAATTTAGAAAACCTAAGAATTTATTTAACTGCCTTTCCGTACCTTTCCAAATGCAAAACACATCATCTACGTAACGGGTCCAGAAAAATATATTTTCAACTAAAACGTTTTTTGTATTAAAGAGTACATGTTCAAAATCGGACATAAAAATTTCAGCTAGTAAGGGAGATATGAGTGAACCCGTCGGTAATCCGTCTAATAATTTATAAATTTCCCCGTTAAATTTAAAATAATTTTGGTTAATACAATTTTTAATCAATAAATTTAGTTGGGTTTTGATGTCACTGTCAATATTGGAATTATTTATAAGTTTGTCTATTATTTTAAATAATGTCTGCAACGGGAACTGTGAGATTTTTTTTTTTTTTTGTTATAAATTATTAGACGGATTACCAATGGGTTCACCCATATCTCCCTTACTAGCTGAAATTTTTATGTCCGATTTTGAAAATGTTCTCTTTAATACAAAAAACGTTTTTAGTTGAAAATATATTTTTCTGGACCCGTTACGTAGATGATGTGTTTTGCATTTGGAAAGGTACGGAAAGGCAGTTAAATAAATTCTTAGGTCTTCTAAATTCACTTAATCAGAAAATTCAATTCACATTAGAAATGGAAAATGACGAAGGTTTAAACTTTTTAGACATTAATATAAAAAATATCAATAATAGCTTAGAGTTTGACATTTATCGTAAACCTACTTGCACAGATACCATAATTCATAGTAAATCTAAACAATCATTGCAAATAAAAATGGCACCATTCCACAGCTATATACACCGTCTATTAACATTTCCATTAAGCGAAGAGAATTTTAAAAAAGAAGTTAACGTAATCAAAGAAATTGCGAGAAACAATGGCTATAAAGAAAACCTAATTGATAACTAATAAAAAACAAACAAAAGAAAAATTTACATAAAGAGTTTTATGCCGCTTCTTCTCAGGAATGCAATAAGAGATATAAATGTATTAATTATAGGCCTAAGATCAGCAATAGAGTTAGTAATAAACTGAATAAACTGGGATGTAGAACAATTTCAGTAAATAAAAATAATTTAGGTAAAATGTTGATTAATAATAAAGACAAAACTGAAAAGCTACAAAAAACAGGAGTATATGAGTTAAAATGTAGTGACTATGATGCTATATACATTGGACAAACTGGACGAAATGTGAAAAAGCGATTCGAGGAACACAGGAAATCTATTGTAAACAATGTATATCGTACGAGCATGTCAACACATTGTATAGAAAACAGTCATTTTATAGATTTAAATAATGTCAAATTACTCCATTCAGAAAAGAAAGGAAAGAGATCTATTAGAACAATTAGAAAAAGTAAGGCTGTTAAGAATAAGAAAAATGTAACGAATGAACAACAAATTTTTACCGGCCACCATATTTTAAATAAAATAATTTAGATTTTAAAAAAATAAAATAATATTCAGTTTTTAAAAACATACTTTACAATAGTTTTATAGTAGGTACCAGATGTGGTTATATATAAGCAATGAACACAAATTTTACTGTCCAGTATTCCCTTTACTCATGACAAAGGTCTAAAAAAGCCGAAACACGTGTAGAGTTTATAATAAAATATTTTTGAAACATTAAAAAGCAAATTTCTTTCATATATTTAAAATATTTAATGATGTTTCACAAGGAGCCAACCGCAGAATCAGTTCAGTGTATTATAATTATTTATTTTAATACATCTAAAAGTAGTAGTTGTCCCCACTTTTCAATATTATATACGAGTTTAACTGAAGTGAAACCATTGTTAAATTTATTAACAAATTTGACAATATCAGAGACTTTTGTATCAAACACTGCAAAATATTATCCTAATTCTGGTGAAATACTCGAATTCTTCTTTTGCTCTTGCTTTAAATCTGTTCATGAACAATGAATTGTGACGAGTTACCCATTGCTGTCCGTTTATGTTTGAGGAAATTATTATTGAATTGAGAGCAATTTTGTTTCATTCAAAATTTAGTGAGTTGATTATATTCTTTTACTTACATCTTGATTAAGATTGTTTGATTCGAGTAAATCCTCAAGGCAGGTCAAAGTCTGTAGTATCGGAACATTTGGAAACAATGAACAAACGTTAGTTCAGTATATGTTGTTTTCTCGAAAATCACGTCAGTATTATTTGCTATATACAGGGTGTTCCACCTAAGAGGGATTCTTCTGTAACTGTGTAACTGTAAAATTTATAAAATAATGGTTTCAACAAAAGTTGTCTGGAATCATATGGGCCATGTAAAGAAAATATTTTTAGCTTTACAGAGTGTTCCATTTCGCGTGGGCGTTACATAACTTTGTTATTTTAAATAGAACACCCTGTATATTATTGCATTTTTGAATTCTTTGGTTAATATTAAGTAGAGTTTATTAAATGTACATGGTGTGTAAATCTTACCGTTTTCGAGATATTCAGTTGTTTTTGAAAAAAATTACGATTTCAGCTCTCTAAATGAGGCTAGATAGCATCTAAACCGTAAAAGTTAGAAACGTGCAGTTTTCACAATTCGTTTTGGCATAAATTACTCTATCTTTTCATCTATGAGCAAAACGTGTACGTTATTCAGATTCGGAAATACTGAGACCTACATTTAGTAATCTTACGAGTTGAAAAACTTTTTTTTTCAAATTCGTATTAATTGTCATGGGTGAATTCAAAATTGAATGCCCTTTCAACTGATATAAGGTTGTCCATATTTATCTCTAACAGTTTTCCAGAAAAATCAGGTTCTTTTCTAAAGTCCGAAAAAAGTAGCTATGTAACAGCGTCAAGAAGACCTTGCAAAACAACTTTTCCCTCATATTTTATCAGACTTGGGACTGACAGTGTCAACATTTACTGGCATGTTTAAAAGTGATTTGACAAATAAAAGTAAACCACTAACAACAACTAAAACAAAACTCAAAATGAAACAAACTGAAACTCGGAACACTACAAGGAGAAGAATTATTAGACCGCTGATTTACATCAACTGCTCGAAGTGTCCTCCATTTTGATTAATACACAAACGAATTCGGTTTTTAAAAGACTGTTCAACATTGGTCAGCATGTGTGGCGTAATTTCTTGAAATGCTACTGTAATGTGCTACCACATATCTTCTGCGGTAGTTGGTGGTGTAACGTAAACTTTACTTTTTATAAATCCCCATAAAAAAAGTCGCAACTTGTCATATCTGGACACCTTGAAGGCCAAATCACTGGTCCTCCGCGCCCAATCCATCTGTTGGGAAAAGTTTCGTGTAAAAACTGACGAACCGCAGCGGCATTGTGAGGTGGAGCACCATCATGTTGCATCCACATTCTTCGAAGTGTAGCTAAAGGAATGTCGCCTAACAAATCTTCTAGAGTGTTTGTTAAAAAGTTTAAATAAACTGCTCCAGTTAGATGCTGGTCAAAAAAGAATGGTCCAATGATATAGGTTCCCAAAATTGCTCCCCACGCGTTCAAAGACCATCTGTGTTGGCTATGAGTTGTTCGGAATTGGTGAGGACTTACTGTGTCATAATAATGGCAATTATGACGATTAACGAAATCATTTTTATGAAAAGTAGCCTCATCGGAGAACATGACCCGTTTAAAAAAATCATCATCTTGATTTAACATCTCAAGTGCCCACTGACAAAACTCCATTCTCCGCTGAAAGTCTACTTTTAGCAACTTTTGGTGTAATTGGTTGCGATAAGGATGATAACTGTGCTTTTTTAAAATCCTATGTATCGACGTTGTACTAATACCCGTTGTGTGACTAATTTGTCGCACTTATTTGCAGGTTTTCCTGAATACACCGCAGCACAAAAAATTCATTTTCCTCCGTAACTACAGTTTTATGGCGATTTCGTTTTGTATGTCGAATATTACCAGTATTTAAAAACCTATCAAGCACTAGTTGAAAGGCTTTACGCCGTGGATGTGGTCTGTTTGGATAGCGCTGTGCATAAATTCGTGATGCCAATAAGGATTTCTTTTGCACTCACCGAGGACAAAAACCATATCAATCATTTCTTCCTGCGTCAGCGACATTTTGAAAATATTGTAATAAACTTTTACTTTGTACTTATCAAAATAACTACAACGTCAACGTTAATCAAAACTAGAGTGACATTTAATTTGCTTTGTATGTCAAATAGTGCAATAGACATTGTTTGCAAGGCCTTCTTGACGCTGTTACATAGCTACTTTTTTCGTACTTTTGAAAAGAACCTGATTTTTCTGGAAAACTGTTAGAGATAAGCATGGACAACCTTATATCAGTCGAAAGGGCATTCAATTTTGAATTCAGCCATGACAATTAATATGGGTCATTCCATTTGAAAAAAAAGTTTTTCGACTCGTAAGATTATTAAATGTAGGTCTGAATAACGTACACGTTTTGGTCATAGATGACAAGATAGAGTAATTTATGCCAAAACGAACTGTGAAAACTGCACGTTTCTAACTCTTACGGTTTAGATGCTATCTAGCCTCATTTAGAGAGCTGAAATCGTAATTTTTTTCAAAAACAACTGAATATCTCGAAAACGGTAAGATTTAAACAGCATATACATTTAATAAACTCTACCTAATATTAACCAAGGAATTCAAAAGTGTAATAATATACAGGGTGTTGTATTTAAAATAACAAAGTTATGTAGCACCCACGCGAAATGGAACACCCTATAAAGCTAAAAAATTTTTTTTACATGGCCCATATGATTCCAGACAACTTTTGTTGAAACCATTATTTTATAAATTTTACAGTTACAGAGTTACAGAAGAATCCCTCTTAGGTGGAACACCCTATATAGTCTTTTATTTAAAAATTCATGGGAAACCATGTTGAACGCCTTAGTTTAATCGAGGAATGTAACTAGATTTTCTTTTGTTACAATTAAAATTATTGCTTTACTTAACTAAGTATGTTTTTTATTACTATTTTGCTAACATTTCTAAATTACCACTTGCATTTTTTGAAGCAAGGTATAGGAACAAATCAACTGAGGAGCAAAATTTGAAAACAGGTTTTAACAAAAAATTTTGGTTACTGAGATATGGCATGTCACTTCTCTTGCTGAGGTTTTAAATGACGTTTAGTATTTTTATAATTTAATAACGAAACAGCTTGCCAAAGAGTTTTTTTCAAATCTGGCTTTTATCCAAAATAATAGCGTGATAATTTTAATTAATTAACGTGATTGATTTCCATAATTATGTTAAAAACACTACCTCATCATTTACTAAAGAAATCCGATCCGAATACAAAAATTATTATACAAAACAAATAATAAAGTACATAAAAATTTTGGCTCTCCTGTAATATTATGTCAAATGTATAAAAGTCATTTTGAAAGTTTGCTTCTCAACTTCTTTCAGTAACTACGTTTCGTGTCTCTTGAAACTAACATGAAATCTAGTAACGTCAGATATGTGGGATCATACTGTACACATACCTTACAAAATGAGGAACTTTCTGAGATTGTATCGAACGAATAAAGCAACTTTACGTTCCAGACATTTATTATACACGTATTTTCCGGCGCCCCTGGGATTTTGCATAATACATTCTTGTAAGTGGGCGTTTAGCAAGATGAGTATATCTTGGTATTTTGATTGACTATATTTAAATCATATTTATAAAAAACAGTCGGGTACACATCAGAATAAGATTTTTGGTCACGACCGATATAAATGATAATTATTCAGCTTAATAGGTTAGTCCTTTCATCATTCGCATTGAGATTAAATACAACAAAAGTTAAGGTTGAAAAGTCGGCTCTTAATTAGAAGTCCGTCCTCGCAACGAACAAGAAAAATAAACTGCCATAAATAAGGATAGAGGTACGTGGTGTAAACCTTTTTATCTTTTTCAGTTCCGAGAAGCCTAACATATTTTTTCTTTGTTTCAGTTTTACCAAAATAATGACAATTTTAGTTCTTCTTTTTTTGTTGTAAAATCTAAAATAAAAAAGTTTTTTCTCTTGTAAAAGCAGTCCAGGGACATACTGTATAGTTTTCAATTTTTTTCTTAACTGTTGGTATGTTACTTTACTAACAAAATTTGTAACAACAAAACCTTAACTTATTGCTAACTTCCCTTGTAATGTGTCACTGAGACTATACGTATAAACAGCACACTAATATCTTCTAATTATTTATTTAATTTTTAAAAATCACATTATAGTCTCGTTTATAGGGTCGAAAACTATGACCTTTGGTTTCTCTAGAAAATCAGCTACCAACTTCATTTGTTGCCTATTTTAAAAATATATTCTACTGACCTAAACTCTATTCATTTTAACTTTACAGTGATGGGTTGGACTTAAGTGAGTGAAACGTCCAACGACCAATGCTTATGAAATTTTTATTTCATGAAAATGAACCGCTATTATAGGAACTTTGCACTTATGTACATCTGCTTGCTGTCTGCACCACGAATCAGAGTACATTTTTGTTTTCTATCCTGGCTAACACTGCAAAGTTAAAGTGAATAGAGCAGTGTTGCCATCCGTATTACAATTGTAATAGATCTATTATAATTTAATCATTTCTATTACCCTATTACCCAAGCCTTCAAATCTGTTACATTTCATAGAATTTTGTGATTACACAGTTTTTTTGTAAATTATATATTTTATAATGGAATTTAACGTAGGAATTTCCTAATACCATATCGTTTGTTTGGTTACAACCCATTGAAATTACTGAAAAAGTAAAAGCGACGCATTACCAAATAGACATTTCCCGCGTTTGTCAAGTTGTCAACAATATGTAAGCGGCAGGTTATACAAGATCTCTGGTTAGCCGAGTTAGTTCTTTGCTTAGCAGCAAGAACTCATAAAATCAAATAAATGTTATGAATATATGCCCAGTAAGGTCAAATCTATTACAATCTATTACAATTTCCTCACAAATTTATTAGCGCAAATTTCTTTGAGTTGGCAACACTGGAATAGAGTATAGTAAACTTTCAATAAAGGGACAAATTTCTTTTTTGTTTTGTTCTGTTGCAAAACATTAAAATAATATACGTGCGCCTTTCTAAAAAAATCGTAAAGCTCTTTCATTTCTAAATGAAATTTGGAATTTGTAAAAAAAATACATACGAGTATGATATAAAACGCATTTTATGACATACAATTCAGTTAAACAAATTCCCTCCCATTGGCTGAAATGATTTCATGATTTCCTAACCCTCATGTTAATAAACAAACAAGATTTTGAGGTCAATTATGTGTACGCTATGGCATATGGTTTAGAGTCTCATAGGAAGGACTACATACGATACATGAATGTATTTAAAATTTAACATTAATAGAATAAAATGCTACAAATTTCATAAACAATTATTTAAAAACTATTTGATTCAGTCATTTGATAATGATTAATATCAGTATATATTAATCCTTAAAGAAAGTGAAGGAAGAAAGAAATATCATGTGCTGACTTGGGGATTTAAAAGACATGTTCTAGATGGCCTACCCTTAAAAGTAGAATGAAACTGCATTCCAAAGGATGTTTCCCATACTTAGGTATACTTCACCACTGGGGATCAATACAATTTATCGAAATTTAAAGAGCCGATAGGCTGTTCTTGACTTTTAATGTGGCAGGAAATTATATTTTTAAAGAATTTAGGCGCCGCGCCGCTGCATTTCGTATCCAATTTGTTAGAATCAATTTTTATATGTGCAAACAATACACCATTTAATTAATTATAATTATACAATACTAATAGTTGGCTATACACTTTTTTCAGTGAGTTTAGATAACACTGGTAAAAGACAGGTCTTACTATTAGCTCCGCCAACTCTGTTGCTTTTGGTACTTTAGCATAGGTTTTTGTTGCTTTCTTCAATATTGCAGGTACAGATCCAGTGAGAAGGGAAAAGTTAAACAGAAGCGAAAACAGTATTTAACATTCTGAGGTTAATAAACTCAGCTTCATACGCTTTTGATTTTATATTGACAATATTTTCTCTAAATCCATAGCATTTACGTACCCAGCGAGTTAATAATATTTGATTGAATGTTATCAGTGAAACACGATACAGTCTGCAGTTATGTTGCTACCAATATTAATAAAATAATTATTAACATCGTCTACCTTGATCGACTCATAATTCTTTTAGGAGTATTTTTAAATATGGTGATATTTGTTCAGAATGAATGTAGTTTTTTCTTGTCTAATCGCAAAGGACACATATTTCTTGAAGTCTAATTAAGTATGATTGTTTAATTATGACAGATTATATATTCAGTCTTAGAAGAATTACACAGGCCTACAAAAAAAATGTTCTGTCCTAGAGATCAGACCCAACTTTTACCATGTATTTTGACACGTTGAAACTGAATTTGGCAAAAAAAATTGTTGACGCGTCCATTTTTCTCTACGACCCCCTTTAACCTTGGAGGGAAATTTTTTGAAAAATTTCTATAAGGGTTTTTTGGATCGCTGATCACAAATCTGAAGTCAAAAATGATTTTTGACATAATGACAGCTGTCAACAAGGTGTTAAATTTTCTGAAAAATGTAAAAAAGTCAATATATCAAAGTTCATTTTTTGATTTCTGATTCATGCATCAGCAGCCCAAAAAATTGATTAATATGCTCCAAATATTGATCTTTTACATTTTTCATGAAATTTGACAGCTTGTTGACAGCTGTCATTATGGCAAAATTTATATTTGGCTTCAGATTCGTAATCAGCGACCCAAAAAACATTTATAGAAATATTTTCAATAAATCTCCCCCTTAGGGATTATAAAAGGTTAGTAGAGAAAATTGACATCTCCAACAATTTTTTTTTACTAAATTCGGTTTCAGCGCATCAAAATACATGGGAAAAGTTTGATCTGATCTCTAAGACA
This sequence comes from Rhamnusium bicolor, assembly GCA_029963845.1. Lineage (NCBI taxonomy): Eukaryota > Metazoa > Arthropoda > Insecta > Coleoptera > Cerambycidae > Rhamnusium > Rhamnusium bicolor. Next base: position 432,246 of record JANEYF010003368.1, on the reverse strand, counting down.
CTTTTTTTTGTAGGCCTGCGTTATTATTCAAGTGGTAGAAACACTCCAGAAGAAAAAAGAAAAATTAAGATAATGCCGCAAATAATTTAAAATTGGTTTTTGGCCAGCATTTTAGGAATTGAGACCCCTGGGCGTCAACAATGCACTGGCTGACCTCGTCGGTGACCTGTTGCAATGGCGGCGCTGAACAGCAGCGCACATATCTACCAGACCATTGCATTGGCAATGTTTAACATGATATATTATAAAGAAATGCATTTTGATACAAAAAGTTTTCTTTATGTGATATACCGATCAGACTTCACAAAAGACACCCGCATGATTTAAATGAAATCAAACAATAGCAATAAATCGCAGAAAATTTAATTCCTTCCAATAATTCTACAACAAGGTCCATTTATCTAACTTTTTGTATGGAATTAAAATGCAAACATGGCAAATATTCTTGAAAATAAAGCAATTTATTTAATTCATATAGAAAAACCATCAATCAAAAGCATTAATGGTCGGCAAAGTGCTCTTATATAAGAACATTGTATAAAAGACAGGTTTTAAATCGCTTTCTCGGTGGGTTTATCTTTAATTTGTAGAGGTATAACGGTTTACCGGCGTCTGAGAACTGAGAACTATCTAAGGGCTATTTCGTCAAAGTTAAGGGTGGGCCGAGTTGGCAAGGTTAGTGTTTGGGTGGTTAGATCTCACACATTTATTCGAACATTCGAACATTCTCAAAGAGCTGGAAATAAATTTAATTTCAGTTTTGAGAGTTACTTTATGATAAAATTAACAAACATGAAATTATAGTAATCTGATGATCGACAAATAGAAGGTAATTTATGAATGAAAAATTAATAAAATTCTTTATATTGGCCAATAAAATATTTTACAATTATTGTAATGATTCTTAAAGCCACTTACTTCGTGCAATATGGACAAATAAAATCTTTTACAACCATTTGAGGATACCCAAGGAGAAAGTTCCATAATACTAGGGCGGGACAATAGTTCAGAATTACGATTTAAGCTGAAAATTGTTAATTTTTTTGTTTGCGTATCGTTAGTTATATATTCTCAAGAAACATTATTTAAACGACAAATATGAATAGGAACAACAAGAAATAGGCAAAATATTGAGGACTAATCAACTAATCTGTCATCTGTCAAAAATTATGAATGAAATTAGATTTTTTATCCAATCAAAAAGAATTATTTTGACTATTTTCCCTTGTGGGTATTACACTGATTATATGACGTATGGTCAATATGAATGTTTTACATACAAATTTAATTTTGAAAAATAATTCTGCAGAAGGGAATTTCAGAAGTATTTTTTTCTCATTTCCTTCAGAAAGAACAATACAACTGGAAGTGACAGTAGAAGTAGAGGTTATAATAGTTACAGTATTTGCTACATTTTCCTTAATTGACCAATAATACTCTCATGATGTCCGTCATCTAATTGCAGATAATTTTTAATATAATTTACATTGCTGTGACCAGTGATTTTCAGTAGTTGGTGTTCCTCAACACCAGCTTTTGCTGAAGTTGTACACTGTAGATGATCTTACTGAGTGGTTGGATACATATTTTTTAACATCCAATCCGACTTGTTCAACTGAATATATTATTTCATTAATTTTAACGGGAGAATTTTTGAACAACCGCTTGTTTCTGATTTCTTTCCATAAGGATTTGGTGTGAGGAACATTCGGTTCGTCTTAATATTTCCTCCTCTTTTGGAAATAAGTTTGTCGTAAAATGTGAATGAAAATAAATATAATAATTTACCAGGAAGTAACACCTACCTCACAGGATATAAATTAGGATTTTCTTTATTTTCAATAAGCCATTTGCTTATAGAAAGTGGCTTAGTGTGTTAGACAATGTATGTGTCCCTTCTCCACCTCGCCAAGCAAGTTCCAAAGATGCTATAAAAAATTTTTTTTCTGTAAACCTTCCGTGGTATCTTCGCCGAAACTGTGGAAAATATTAGCAAACTCTTCTACAATAATAGTTTCTGCATTTTCAGTTCATTGTTCCGAACAGTCTGTAATTTTCTTCTCATGGCATCTCTAACCTCTCTCACAGATTTAAAAACAACATCGCAAAAAGAGTTTATCACTATTTTCCACTTATTAAAATACAGTTTTTTCAACATTTTAAATATTATTTACCACTCCTTCTTTATAGTCAGTTCCATTTTGTTTCTTCATATTACGTGTTCAAGATTTTAACAAGGCATTAATTTTAGCAGATGTAGATTCATTCAATATGCATTTTTTTCTGATAAAAAGTGACACTTACAAACATAATTTCGAGTTTTTTGTATTTTTTTGGAATATTTATCTGAATTTCTGCATTAATTTCACTTTCCGATTTGTCACTTTTTGAATTACTCTCCGAGCCCAATTTTCTAAATTAGCAAACATTTATGTCGTTACGAAAATAACTATCAACCTCGCACTGTCGCGCTCTTATAATTTTGCTCGTTAAAGATGATAGAATTAGAGGTTTTATAACTTAGATTAGATTGGGCAATTTACGACCAAGAAGTTGGTTTGAATTGTACTCAATCAAAAGAATGTTTTCGCAATGTTTTTGACTGTGTCATGACAACTTTCAATTTATAGTATATTACAAACAATAATATTACTCCATCAGAGTGAGAACAACATTTTCACATGCAAAAACCAAGCATACACCACAAACTGAGGTTTCCACATGAAATTAGGGAGTAAGAATAAATAAATTCCAATATTGAGAAATAAACATCACCGTATATATGCGTATTTATGTACAATTTAGGTCATATTGTAATATTTCTCCAGACTCATGTGCACACAGTTTGCAACCTCAAATTAAAAATACCACGTGATCACTTATAAAGTAATCAGGGAAAATCATATAAAAATGAATGTTGAGCAACTTGAGGTTTCACTGTAATTTCTTATTGTTCGCGTTGTAAGAAAGTTTGCTTAACTTCAAATTATATATGACAAAGTATTCCAACTAGTAGGTTAAAAATGTAAAAATCAATAATTAGTTCTTTCTTGCTCAAAATTAATCAATCTGTTCAAAGGAAATTTCAGTTGTAAATTATATACAGGGTGGGGCAATATTGCGTCCGACTTCGATATCTCGAGTTCTATGATAGCTAGAAACTTGACTTAACAACATAAGTAAACTAGACAAAAAAATCTATAACAGGAAATTGTCAAGACGATTCTACATGGTCAAGTAATTTTTTTTTAAATGAAAAGCCATGATGTGGAGCAGGACTACCCGATATTTAGTTTAATTTTGTTATTTAGTTTAATTTTGTTTTGTGAGTATGCATGGGTGTATGTGTGTGTATATATGTGTGTATATGTAAGCGTGTGTATGTATGTATGTGTATATATGGATGTGTGTATACATGCGTGTATATATGTATGTGTATATGTATATGTGTGTATATGCGTATATGTATGTATATGCGTATATGTATGTATATGTGCATATGTGTGTATATGTTGCATGCATGCGTGTATGTGTGTATGTATGTGCATGTGTGTATGTATGTGCATATGTGTATCTATGTATGTATGTTTGTATATAAACTGGTTTGTCATATATGTGTTTTTATTTATACAGTTATACTAACCATATATTACTTACTATAAGATAGTCCTTGTTTTTTTTTTCGACAATCGTTTGGTATATGTATATACAGTGGTTATTTAATTTTAATTTCCTTTTGACCTCTACTGTTTTGTTTTTAGTTTATATATTAGTTTGTGCTTCATGTGATTGTATTTATATACATCAAATCTGTATAATATTTTAAATTTTATTAACTATAAGAAAGTTCTTGTTTTTTCGACAACAGTACCAATCTGTATATACAGTGGTTTTTACTTTACTTTCACTTCTACTATTTTGCTTATGGCTTATGTATTTGTATTTGTGCTTTGTATATTTATATATATCAATCTTGAATGGTCTTTAAAATTTTTTTTCTTTTAATTATAAGATTTTTTGTGCTCTTACTTGCTACAAATGTACAAACCTGTATATAATGTGATTAAATAAACGATATCTATCTATCATGTATATCAGAACAGTTTTTGAAACCTCTTTGTGGCCTCCTTTTACTCCTGTATTATTATTGACTTTCTCTTAATCACTTGGATGTAATGATTTTTTTTGTTAAAATTATACCATTTACACGTGTATATTAAAAATATCACTACAATCACAACTACCGATTTTAAGAAAAAATATCAGTTATGAGACATCTGTATGATGACACTCAGCCATTTTCACTTCCTAAAGGTATACAGGGTGGCCAAAAAAGATTTTTAAATTTACCACTTTTTTGAACTAAATTTTCTCAATTTTTTCAAACGGAACACCTTGTATATTTTTGCACGATGTGATGTAAGAGTGAAAAACAAACATATTTTGTACGTACATTCCTATGGCTATTTGTGACCATTTTCAATTTATTGAACAATAACTGCAAAATTCAGCAATAAAAAAATAAAAATGAAGGTTTTTTCAAATAATTCAAGGAAAGGTATTTATAATAAGCATGTTACATGATGCCCATAAAAACATCACACCAATAACAACCCAAAATGTGAAGGAAAGGATAATAAATGCTTTTAGAAGTATCACTCCGGTAATTTACCGAACAGTAGAAACCTGATTCCAAAGACGCACAGAAATGTGTGTCAATCAATATGGGCAACATGTGAACCACTTTTTATAATATCTTCTTTCGAATTACAAAAAAATATATTTTTAATTTTTATTGCTGAATTTTGCAGTTATTGTTCAATAAAATGGTTACAAATAGCCATAGGGATGTACATACAAAAAATGTTCGTTTTTTAATTCTAAATCACATCGTTCAAAAATATACAGGGTGTTCCATTTGAAAAGATTGAGAAAATTCAGTTCATATAGTTGTAAATTTAAAAAAATTATTATTAGCCACCCTGTATACTTTTATAAAGTGAAAATGGATAAGTGTTATCACACAGATGTCTCATAACATATTTTATCTTAAAATCGAAAATTGTGACTGTAGTGATTTTTTAATATACACGTGTAAAAGGCATAATTTTAACAAAAAAAAAAAATCATTACATCCAAGTGGTTAAGAGAGAGTCAATAATAATACAGGAGTGAAAGGAGGCCACAAAGAGGTTTCAAAGAATATTCTGACATACATGGCATTCCATTCAAAAAAATCTTAGTTGACCCTGTAGAATCGTCTTGGCTCACACTGTATATTCTAAAATAATTTCCGGTTACAGACTATTTTGTCTAGTTTATTTATGTTTTTTAACACGCTTTTATTAGCTTCACTTGTATGTTTGTTTGCTTGCTTGTTTGCTTGTTTGTTTGTAACCGACTCTTTGGACTCGATTTTGACCCACTTTAAACGGACAGATTTAATTGAAACTTTGTACACTTACGAAGAACCGGTAACAATACAATAATTTGATAAGTTTATGTCATTATCCTGATCAGGATCGCCAGTCCTTTCCTCACGTATCCTCTGCGTGAGAGCAAAGGCTTAATATGTAAATACATTCCATAATTGTTAGTTAGCTCGGTGGTCGAGCGGCCTAAGGCAGTCGACGCGAAACGACAGACTCCTAGGGCGTGAGTTCAAATCCCACGGCTGAAATAAAATTTTTTTTTCAGAAATATCTGTTGGATCGTAATATGTTATATCAGCATCAATAAGCAATATAAATATTGTTTAAAAAGCTACAAAACACGCTTTCATATCACATCAAACTAAAAAGTGAAAAATAAATATAGTTTAAAAAAACTAAAAAACACGCTTTTAAAGCACATCAAACTAAAAAGTGAAAAATAATTAATAATATAAACTGAAAACAATAATGAACGAAAAATACTAGTATTATTGTGAAAAAAGCGTGGGGCGCTTTGTGCCATATTTTTCGTATATCGAGCAACCCACGCTTTTTTTCACAATAATACTAGTATTTTTCGTTCATTATTGTTTTCAGTTTATATTAATAATTATTTTTCACTTTTTAGTTTGATGTGCTTTAAAAGCGTGTTTTTTAGTTCTTTTTAAACTATATTTATTAAATCAAATTTCTAGCTATCACAGAAGTCTACATATCGAAGTCGGACCCAATACTGCCCCACCCTGTATACTTTTATTTAAACCTGCCAATTACAAAACAAATCTGTAGACAACAAGTTTTAATAATTTGTCAGAAAACTTATACAATATTCAACTATTTTATTGGAGAAAAGTATTCTGAGAGTATTTATGTACTGTCCACAATACGCGTATAAATATTCTAGTGAATTTAAAAGGCTGCTATTCACCTCAGTTGTACCGGTTATGTCAGTTCGTCACTGAGGGAGTCTCAACTTTATATTCCAGACAGCCTTTCTGTTCCGCGGATGTCTTGTTTTAAATTCCCAACTACTGGCCATTTTCTCCTTTTATTCTCCCACGACTTAACAGAAAGTGTCGATTTGTTTGCTGTTGTTATTATTATTCAATATGGAAACATATTTTTTTAAATCTACTGTATCAGCTAACTGAACATCTTGAAGAGAGATGGAACCCTTCATGTACATCAAAACTTACATATAACAAAACGATGCACACTACACCTGATGCACATTTCACGGACCAAGTTGCCATTATGTGAAAGTGTGTTAAGGCTAAAATTTAAGAATTATAAAAAAACACCATAAATTTGGCAACCCCCAAATCTAAAGTCGCAGCTGCACGGGCGGAGAGGTTACAGCAATGAAAAACACAAAACCGCTCCCCTCTACCTTAGCAGGGGTTTAGTTTTTTCGTAAAATACTCGAGACTTTAAAAACTGTAGGGAACATTTTGACATATACGTCAGTGTCATCAATTTATGACTGTTCGTGTTTTACACGTATTACTTTCCATATCTTTAGTAAGACTAACAAATCTTAGGAGAGAACAATGAAGTAAACACGTACTTATAATAATACTTTGTGTGAAAATATATAAAACATCATATTTATACTAAGTGTTTTTAAAGCACTGAACGTTTGCAATTAAAAAAAAATAAAAATTAATAAATATAATTACCGCTAAAAGAGCTGTTTTCTTATGTATACGGTTCATATTGTTTTCATAATTCAATTTGTTTGATATATTTTTAAATATTAGGTTGTTTCTTCTGTTCCATTTCAGTTCAATTAGCAGTTGTGATTTGGTACTAACGGTTGCGCCACTTTCGTCTCTCTTATGATATTTAATTTTACATGTCCTTGATCTTTGACCAATTCAACTTGCTATACAAGTGCATGACAATCAGTAGACATCTGCAGTTTGTAATTCGGTTGTTGCACTAAGTCAAAATATTAAGTAGAATCTGTATTAAACAATAACATTTTGTCTTAAAAAAATCATTGAAAACATGTAAAAGTTGAAAATAAAATCTTATATTATTACAACATCAATTAATAAATTACATGCAAATGTCGATGACATCACAACGGCAGTCTGCAAGAAAGTTAATCGTAAAACAATAAAAGACGGCTGCGAAGTTATCATCTCGCTGCTAACGTTGGAGGAAGAAGATGTATTTTCCTTTTACAGATTTCAAATACCATCAGATTGCAGATGTAACATTCCCCACAGTCACATTTAAAATAATTAGGCCTATGATATATCCTCTTATGTTATAACAGGCCTGTTAAAACTCTTATCCAATAAGAAACCGCCTTTTTGAAAAATCTTTATAACTGATTGGCTATAATTCTTAACAGCCGTGATATAATAATGACATCATAGGCCTGAATATTTTCATATTTTTGAGAAAATTTGATTGTCCTAATGAGTGGGGTTATGCTTCCTGCTCTGATTTATTGGTCAACCTCTTGATCTTGAGCAAATTTTGCTGATTTATAAGCAGATTGCTCAACACAATAAATGAACGAAATCAAATCATTTGCTTCGGCACAAATAAACAGCATTTTTATGCTATTACTGCTAAGATCTGCTTCTAACAACACTAATGAACATATCTCTACTTAAATGTCCACTTATCTATTGACGGATGAGAGATGAAGTTAGTTTGTTTATTGTCAACTTGTTCGTCTTCTTCTGTTCTGCATATCACTTCATATATAACTACCGATATGATGTCACTACCGCTTTCGCGGCATATTCAAATAGCCGAAGTTTAATATTTTTTTAAAAATATATTGCGCTTAGAATTTTTCTTCCAAATTAAATCTAAATTAATGCCTTCACTATTTAAAAATTCTTCAACAACCGAATTTTGGCTCTATGTCCTAACTTGTTGATAACATTTGTCAAATTCTCTTCAGAGCTCTCTATTTTTCCTTGAGGATTTTGCAGATTTTCTGTGATATCTTTAAAAAATGCAAAACATATCAGAGCGAGTGGTTGTGTCCCATATCACAACTAACAACTTTCAGAAACAAACACTAAAGATTGAGCATGCAAATATCTAAACAAAAAAATTGTAAATGGATTTTACAAATGTGCTGCAAATAATGAACAGTTTAAGGCAAATAAATTTGTAACAATTAACAAAATTGAAGAAACTAATTTGCGTCTAAAATTATACAGACTTTCTTATTTAAATTTGTCATCTCATGTATCTCTAGGAAGTTTTATTAGAGTTAATGTAGCGGCATGCACAGTTTTATACATTTAAAAGGATTCGTAGGACGGTTTAAAGAATTAAAATAATGTTTATGCAATTTAAGAAATTGTTTATTTCCGGTAAGCCGGAAGCATTACACATTTTATTTGCTACTACATTGTACTTGGTTAAAAGTATAAATTGTTGTTTTATTACGACACGACAAATACTATAGAAAACTGTTTTTTTTTACATGCAAATATCTGTATATAATTGAGAGGGTGCGTTTTGTTGGTATAATTCTGATTCTGGAAGAGTAGGAATGGTCGTTTTGTGGTGTGTAAATTCCTATTTGGGGCTATTATACATTCGATCTACCGAAGCGGACGAATTCGGTTGGGGTTGTAATTTAAAATTAATATGGAATAAATTCTGAATTTTACTTAAAAGAATTACAATATTACTTCCAAAAAGCACATTTAGTAGTCTACGTAGTAGCTACCATCAATGGAATTTTAAAGGTTTCCGCAACTAATGACAGTTACGTAATGGGAACGATCCTATTACCAAGCATTCACTAAACTAGGAAATAGTTATTACGTAGCAATTACCATTCCACCACCATTTTGTCCTCTCTCTCGTTCGAATAGCAAAATATAATGTATTGCAATAAGTTAAATCGATTGAATGAAATATATGTTGTTTTGCATTCACTCTGAGCGTGAGAATTAAAATGACTACTTGTTTTCTGTAAAATGTTACCATGATACTTCGATAAAAATGACGCGCGCACTCTAGATTACTGTTTCTCTAAAAAAAAAAAAAAATTCAAAAATTATGTGTACAATTGATGGAAAAATTGTTTACAGGGTGGGGCAATAGTGCGTCCGACTTCGATATCTCCAGTTCTATGGTAGCTACACACTTGACTTAAAAACATTAGTAAACTAGGCAAAAGAGTCTATAACCGGAAATTGTTTTCGAATATACAGCAAAGACGATTCTACAGAGACAAGTAACATTTTTTTAAATGAAATGCGTAAATTTTTTGAAACCTCTTTATGGCCTCCTTTCACTCTTGTATTGTTATTGACTTTCTCCCAACCACTTGGATGTAGCGATTTTTTTTTTTTGTTGAAATTATACCATTTACACGTGTATATTAAAAATATCACTACAATCACAACTATCGATTTTAAGAAAAAAATATGTAAGTACCAGTTATGAGACATCTGAGTGATGACACTCAGCCATTTTCATTTCCTAAAAGTATACAGGGTGGTCAAAAGGGATTTTTAAATTTACAACTTTTTGAACTAATTTTCTCAATTCGTTCAAATGGAATACCCTGTGATGTAGGATTGAAAAACGAACATTTTTTATACTACACTTCTATGGCTATTTGTGACCATTTTCAATTAATTGGACAATAACTGTAAAATTCAGCAATAAAAATTAAAAATGCGGGATCTTTCAAATAATTCAAGAGAAAGTATTATAATAAGCGTGTTACATGATGCCCATAAAAACATCACACCAACAACAATCCAAAATTTGAAGGAAATGATAATAAATGCTTTTAGAAGTATCACTCCGGCAATTTTATGAACATTAGAAACCTCATTCCAAAGACGCATAGAAATGTATGTCAATCAAAATGGGCAACATGTGGAATATTTTTTATAACATCTTCTCTTGAATTACAAAAAAATATATATTTTTAATTTTTATTGCTGAATTTTGTAGTTATTGTCCAATAAGTCGAAAATGGTTACAAATAGCCATAGGGATGTACGTACAAAAAGTGTTCGTTTTTCAATTCTACATCACATCGTCCAAAAATATACAGGGTGTTCCATTTGAAAAAATTGAGAAAATTCAGTTCAAATAGTTGTAAATTTAAAAATTATTTTTGGCCACCCTATATACTTTTAGGAAGTGAAAATGGCTCAGTGCCATCACAGAGACGTCTCATAAATGGCACTAAATTTTTTTTTCCTTAAAATCGATAATTGTTACTAGTGATTTTTTTTAACATACACGTGTAAAATGCATAATTTCAACAAAAAAAAGAATCATTACATCCAAGTCGTTGGGAGAGAATCAATACTAATACAGGAGTGGAGGGAGGCCACAAAGAGGTTTAAATGTTCTGATATACATGGCATTCCATTTAAAAAAATGCTAGTTGACTCTGTAGAATCGTTTTGGCTCACCCTGTATATTTGAAAATAAAATCCGGTTATAGACATTTTTGTCTAGTTTATTTACGTTTTCAAATCAAGTTTCTAGCTATCATAGAAATCGACATATCGAAGTCGGACGCATTATTGCCCCGCCCTGTATACTAATGTGATTATCTAGATTTTGATAACATTAAAATAAATTTTGGTTAACTTGCAGAGACAAAAAACCACTAAAGTAAATAACATAAATATTTAAAAGGAAAAGAATGGTACGACGTGATAAGATTGATACAAAAAAAAAACAGAAAAAAAGTGTTTTTTGGTTAAATTTTGGTTTGGATTTCTAGCAAAAAATTGTTGAATCTTGTATTGATAATTAATAATAAATGCCATTAAATAAATAGCTATTTTATTTTAAATAATGCCAATTTTTCTTTTTTTGCTGTCCGCTTCTTTCATTTAAATGAAACAAGTTGACAGTGGGTTCCATGTATCTGCTACATGAACACCCTATACCCTATACACCCTATTATACCACAACTGGGACTTAAATTTAAATTTAAGAGTGCCAATATTTACACAAGTACTGATCCTTATTTCTTGATGTAGGTGATTGGCTTTGCTATACCGAGTTTAATGAACAGAAATAGTTAAGCCACGCCCCACTGGTTGCGCGGAATAATGTGCGCAACAACCATTGTCACACGCTACAAATTAATAAAAGTGGGAGTTGAAAAACTATTTAATTTGATATATAATTTCTTGAGGAATCGAAATGCGATTTCTTGTGTTATAGGTTTTAGAAATACGACTAATAGAAAAATTCTATTCAAATATGGCGCGCGTTTGTGAGGAGTTGTTTAACTGCGACATTAAATATAAAAGATTAAGAAGAAATTAATTGAGTCGTTTACATAAATGTTACCAATGGATTGAAAAAAGTCCTTGTGAAATAATTGCTAAGGATATCGGTTATAGCATCGATTACTATAATGTTGATAGAAGTTATAATATGAAGAAGCGAAAACTAAAAATAGCTAAAATATCCATCCAATTACCTCAATCGCAATTTTACAATAAAATTAGAACAGGTTAACATAATTAATAAGTAATTCCAATTTTATCTTTTATGGCAATATTTTCACGTCCAACTAAATTTGTGTAAGATACCAAGAATTTAAAAAAATAACCTTATTATAAATGCGATCAACTTTTTATTTACTTTTTTGCATTATTTTATAAACTGGTTTGATGAACATGAAATTGCATATTTCATATTCGCATAAATAGGTTTATCCAGTTTAATAAGAAAAATTTTAAATTAAACTGCAAATTGATTCCTTATTCCTTATAGGGGTCTTCAATGTATGCAAACATAGTTAAAATGAAAAATGGAGTGTCTTAACTTATGAAATTAATTAACCGATTTACTTTTCTATTTATTATTAATTTACCACTAATTTCTAAGGTATCTTAAAACATTTCCTTATTTTGTTTTCATTTTTGTAACGCAATTTGTGGCCCTCATAGACGGATCATTCATTATTACACTCATCGACAAATTTAAACTTTTTTTTCTGTTAAAGGAAAATGATGAGCTGATTCCTATGATATTTTTTGTGCTGATTTCAAATCAGTAAACACAATTTTTCTATCGGAAATAGTTTTTCAGTAATTAGTTAACATTTTTTTGTGGCAGCAAAAAAAAATATTTTATTAGATTATCTAATGTCACATGAATTTTATGTTGCCCTAAAATGTATTTTTTATAGATTTTCTGTTTTATTTCGATTGAGGAACATCCCTCTGAGTCCAGTAGTAGTCTGCTAATATTTTCGGGCTTCAATTTCCTTGGCAACGCTTTTCCATGGTAAGTATATTCAGATGGAAGCGTTCGCCATGTACGTCGCTTACAGTCCTAAGGTTCTAGGGAAAAAAGTCCAAATGCAAATCTAGCAAATGTATTTTAGGAGACATATTAAATCCAAGATTTTATAATATAGTATATGCCTTCGTGGTCACTCGTCCATTCAGTAAAGACACTTGCCACTCACCCTAGAGTTTCGGGTTCGATCCCCGGTGGAGATGCTAGTAAGAAGGAAGTAGCACCGTAGTATTCTGCTACCTAAACTCGATTATAGTTTGGAAAGAGACAAACATTTCAAAGTACAGTATGAGCAATAAAGACAAATAGATATTTAGGCATTTTTTATCAGTGCAAAAATCTACCAAACCAATTGTTCCAGTAGAAATTAGTGGCGCCATCTGGACTAGACTGGCAGAAACAATTTTTCGCGGAACACAACCAACTGGAATGAAATGGCTTGCAATTTTATTACAAATTATAATTCAATCTGTACTGATATTAATATATTTAATTTTAGCCAGTGATTGAAAATCTACTAATGAAAGTGGCTAATCCTGCATGTTTGTTTTTCTTCGCTTCAATAGTTATCTATTAAATATGTGTTTTGATTCTTATTGTTACAAGAGGTCATTTTAAATTCAACAAGTTTTGGGAATTTAACATATTTAAAAGGACATATCTTGAAAAAATTATCTAAATTTCCTCCAAGTACAAAAAACTGCGGTATTCTTAAATATGAAAAAGGTTATTAAAGAGCAAAACTCTTTATGTGTATTGAAGGGTCCGATATTATTTTTACAGGTAAGTCTCTTTGTTCGAGTACATAATTATTCACCCAGATGTTTGTATATGTAGTTACTCTTATAACGCTGTGGTAGTAAAACGAAAGTTATTATATACTGACTAAATTATTCAATTGCAATATTCCTGTTTAGATTTTGATGTATTTATTAATAGATCTTGTGTTGGCCTTTGTCTTGGCTGCGCGAATGATGTATCCTTTTCATAAAGTAAAATGAAATACATTGTATGTATAAGTTTATAGTTTGATATTTTATTTTGTTTCTTTACAAAAGGGTGCGATGAAGAAACAGAATGTAGCAATGAAAGATAGGACGGCGTCAAATCTGCAGTTAATGCCTACTTTATAGAGGATGTATCCCTTCAAATCTGTTTGACGTACCGCACTTCTTGTAAGCCAACTTCTTAATGGTCGCTCGTTGGAATTCCTGACGCCTGCAGGTCAAGGTTTGCACCTTCGTAGAGGTAGCTTACCTATATAACATATCACGCCCTATTTTTTATCCCAGACATGGCGCTTAAATCTTTAGTTTTCTAATTAATCAATTTCAAAATATCATCTACGTCATACGATTATGGTTGAGGAAAGAGAAAAGGAATGATCAATTGATGTTTATAAAAATTTACATTATAAAACTTTATAGACTGTCTCTAACTGGTTACAAGAAAAGAAGTTTTTGTCTTCGAGATCGTGTGAAAATAACAAAATGAAAACTTCACTTATTAATTCATATATCCGCGAATATTATACAGGGTTCTCTTAAGAGGCGACCTCATTCAATTCAAAGAACATACTTTTTGTTACAGATTTTGCTTAAACATAACTGCATATCTTGTCTGGTTTTTCAGAAAACAACGAGTTTTGCCCACGTATTAATTATTTTTTTCCAAAATAAATTGTTTGTGATCTCTGGTGAAATTAGGTGCAATACAGGATTCGAATATCCTTTACAACAAAAAATACATCATTAAAATTTTTGATTTTTAAACGGTTCAATATTTGGAGAAAATTTTTAAATCGATGTTTCTTACAACCAATTTTAGAAAATGAATTTGAAGTTGAAACTTTCTTTACATGAAGATCAAGTCATAAAGGCATATTTAGTTTTTAACATACAAAGTGGAAACTTCTGCATTAGTTACACAGGCCAACATTTAGTTTGACAAAACACCGGACTCTACCTAGGTGCCCAGGGGTTTTTGGGGGCGCTGATTCCGATGCCTCTATCACGTCAGATTCAAGGTTATTTTAAGGTCAAACTAAGAAAGGGTGGTTGGAAAAAATGTGAAAAACTTCGTACATTGGTTTTTGGGGTCTCTGAGTCCGAATCCGGTATTTGCTTACCCTTAACAGGCATTCACAGCTCATTTCAAGGTCATTCTGAGATCATCTCAAAGTTAATTTGAGTAAACAGAGGAGAAGCTGTCAAGAAATCTGAAAAAATTCATACATAGGTTTTTGGGGTCGCTAAGTCCGAATCCGTTGTCGGTTGACATCTCATGTTCAAGTTCGTTTGAATGTTAAAGTAAGAATAGGAGGTGAAAAAAATTGGAAAAAATCTGCCTACTTATTGTCTGTTTCAAAAGCTGGCGGACGAATGCAGGTTCAAATCAAAGTCAGTCGGGTATTGTAACTTGAAGGTGCGGATCTGATAAAAAAGTCATCTAAAAAACTGATATTTGGACTTAGAATCCCGAAAAACCTTCAGATTTTTCAAGTGTATCAATTCATCCTCATAATGACCTTAAAATGACGTCTAAGCGACCTTAATGGACCATCTCCGGATTCAGACTCAGCGACCCCAAAAACCCATGGACGAATTTTTTCAGATTTCTTGACAGCTTCTCCTCTGTTTTTCTCAAATTAACCTTGAAATGACCTCAGAATGACCTTGATATGACCTATGGATGCCTTCTAAGGGTAAGCGAACACCGGATTCGAACTAAGCGGCCCCAAAAACCTATGTATGAATTTTTTCAGATTTTTTCAACCACCTTTTCTTAGTTTGACCTTCAATTGACCTTGAACGTAATACAGCGTAACCGACCTCGGCATCGGAATCAGCGACCCCAAAAACCCCTGGGTACCTAGGTAGAGTCTGGTGTTTAAATAAGGACTATCAATTCACAGATGTTCAAAAACGTCAAAAAGGAATTTTTCTTTCGACTGAGTTGCTGTTGAGAAGTAGAAGTTGTTAATTTTGAAGAACACTAATTAACTTTAATAAACTGAAAAAATCCGTTTTTACCGTAAGCCCTATTAAAAATTTAATTTTAGAATTTAGGTACTTTCAGGTTTATAGTTATTAAGGTATGAAAGATGTTGTAAGGATATTAACGCACCGAGATCGGCAGTGTCCTTCCCGAGGGCCTCTGACCCGAGTGAATGTATGCCGACTGAGACCGTCATTATCCTATAACATCCGTGGAGCCTTCAATGATTAATATCCTACAAGTCTGTTATTTAATTCGAAAATTCTTTGACATTTACGATTGATTAATTTGACATCTGTTATATTCAGGACGATTTCATTTTAAAGAAAGTAATAATCAAAATTGTTTGTAGACGCCGTAACTATGCAACACATTTTGTTTGCCAATAACGCCATCACCATTTGGTTGTTTTCTGTTGTAGTGAAAATGTTAACGCGTTATACATTTATAATGCCCTAGGTCATTATGCATAATCATAACGCCCTAGGGCGTGATGTGTGTCAAAAGATGGTTTTTATTACAAAATAACAGACTAGTAGGGCATTAAAGAAATTATTGAGTTTAACAGATTATATTTTATCGAAGAAAGATTAACCGTATTCAAAAATTTAAAACCAAAGTATAAAGAATTAAAATACATTTCAAACAAGGTATAACTCAACTACTTGTGCCATTTACAATTTTCGAAAGGGCTGATCTGTAGAGGAGGAGGACGAAACAGAGTATGGAATTTTTATGGCAAAAATTGTCGTTTTAAAAACAAAAATGAACCTATCTGAGAATTTTTTCCATAAAATTTCTGTTATCGAAATACAGAAGTTATCACATTATACAATCGGTGTGACAGAACTGAATTGCCTAAAGTACCGTATGATCGATTTAATGCGATAAATAGAATTCAACTGTGCAAATAATTTTATTTCTGGTTCATTTGCATGAAAAAAAAATTCTTATGAAGTTTTCGTTTTGATCCTCATCTTATTATGTTTTTTTTGCTAATATTTTGCTTTTTATTTGACTGGCTGATACTTTCATAAAAAAAAATAAATTTAAATAAATCTTAAAGTATCTAATCAAGATTTTTGAAATAAAAACAAAATATATACAAAACTTTATTATAAACGCGGACATAACATAGGTAGCGATTGGGAAAATGAGTCACCTTCGTGTGCAATATACAGGGTCGGGTAATGGTGCGTCGGACGTCGATATCTCGAGTTCTATGATAGCTAGAAATTAAAAAAAAAATACAAGTAAACTAGATAAAAAAAGTATATAACCAAAAATTATTTTCAAATATACAGGGCCCGCCAAGATGAAATTACAGAATTAAGTGCCTTTTTCATAAACGGAATACTATGTATATCAGTACATTTTTTGAAGCCCTTTTCTCGATTCTATTCATTCCTATATTGTTGACTCTCTCCTTACCATTTGGATGTAATGAATTTTTTTGTTCAAATAATGCCATCTGCAGATGCATATTGAAAAAATCACCAAAGTCACAATTATGGGTTTTAAGAAAAACTTATGTAATACGAGACATCTAACATCACATCCCGTATATTTTTCAACGGTGTGATAGGTATAGAAATGAAAAACGAACTTTTTTTGTAAGTACTATACTATGGCTAATTACAACCATTTTCGTTTTATTGAGCAATAAGTACAAAATTCAAGAATAAGCTTAAAATATAGAGGTGTCTTCAAATAATTCATTAGAAAAAATTATAAGTTCTCCACATGTTGCCCATTTTGATTGACACACGTCTCTATGCGCTTTTAAAATGAAGCCATTTAGTGGGACCATTTCTTCCATCCATTAAAGTGGGTCAATAGTATTTAAGTATGGTCCGTTACTGTAATAGTTGTTTTGTTATTCGACAAGCGATAAAACCTCAGTTTAGTATAAATTGTCTTATACAAACGAACACTTATCGCACTTATCGGTCGTCAGTTATCATTTATATTAAATTTAAAATATTTCCAGTTTTACAAAATGACTTTAATAAAGCGGAACTTGTAGACATGCCTTCTGTTTTGGGCGAGTCAGACAGAAATTGTTTGCTTGTTGTATCCTGAAAGAAGGATTCCTGATGTTAGCAGTTTCCAAAATCTTCTCGATAGATTTCTGGCAAACTGGAAATGTCGAATATAAAAAAAGTGAAAGAATAAAACATGTAGTGAACGAAGAAGTGTGCTCATTAGTAGAAATAAGTAGAATCTTAAAAACAAAAAAGTTTCATGCATGTCATATTCAAATGCACCAGGAACTATATGATGACGATTTTCAAAGGCGTCTACAGTTTTGTAATTGGGTCTGAGATAAAATGCAAGATATCACCTTTTCCAGTAATGTTTTATTCACTGATGGCAACTTTTCATAAAAATTGATTTGTTAAGGCACAATTTCCATTATTATGCCTCGGAAAATCCTCACTTTTTAGGCTAATAACTAGCACAGATGGTCTATAAACGTTTGGGGAAGAATTATTGGAGAACATGTAATTTCGTTGATCATACATTGACTAGAGCTATTTATCTTCATTTTCTGGAAAACTATCTGCCACAATTATTGGTTAATTTTCCTGAAAGGATTCGAAATAGGATGTGGTTTCAGCAAGATGGTGCTCCACCGCATTATTTAAATGCAGTTAGGGGGTGTTAGAGACCACTTAAATAATACCTACCCACTTCAATGGATTGGAAGAAATGGACCAAGTAAATGGCCTGCTAGATCCTCAGATCTTACAAAAATGGATTTCTTTTTATGGGGATGCGCGAAGAAAATTGTTTATAAAAACACACCAACAGGAGTACAAAATATGAAGGAAAGGATAACAACTGCATTTAGATCTATCACACCGGCAATTTTAGGAACAGTAGAAACCTTATTTCAAAAGTACATAGAGACATGTATCAATCAAAGCTGGCAACATGTGGAGCACTTATTATAATTTTTTCTAATGAATTATTTGAAGAAACCTCTATTTCTTAAGTTTATTCTTTGATTTTGTACTTATTTTCGTATTATAAAACGAAAATGGTTGCAATAGGGAAGTGCTTACAAAAAATGTTCATTTTTCATTTCTACATCACATAGTTGAAAAATATATAGGGTGTTCCATTTGAAAAAAATTGAGAAAATTCTATTTGAAAAGTTCTTAATTGAAAAATAATTTTTGGCCACACTGTACATTTTTAGGAAATAGAAATGATTCAAAAACATTAATTAGATGTCTCGTAATTAGTATTTACATAAGTTTTCCTTAAAATCCATAATTGTGACTGCTGATTTTTTCAATATACATTTGCTGATGGCATTATCTAGTTTACTTGTATTCTCTTTAATATCTAGCTATCATAGAACTTGGGATATCAAAGTCCGACGCACTATTGACCCACCCTGTATAATATTCCCATATAAGGAGTTTAAGTGTTAGCCACACCAGATATTTTGTTTTTAAACACAAAATAGAATATTTATATACAGGTTTTCAAAATATCTATCGGTACGTTTATTGGAAATTATATCGTAATTCTAAATTTTCTCCTTGCTTTGTAATTATGGTTTCGAGTCATCCATTCCTGATAATTTTTTAAACCTCAATGGCTAATTCAAGTATCACAAATCATGAACTTAATGTCCAAAATGCTGTTAGTATAGAATTAAAGAATAATTTATTGAGATACAACTGTAAGGGATGCCTTTTCCAACCGATATTCACCTCCCTGACAAATATCCCTATCTTTTTTCTTTATGGCACTATTTTATTCTGAGAGAACGGAACACAACAATATAAAATATTAAGTAAGAATTTTTTTATTATAGGTACCATGATGCCGACAAAATTCTCAAGATATTTTTCTGGCAAAAAATACCAATATCAATATATTCAATTTTTAAGTTTTAAAGGGAATATTGCTGATGAAAATTAAATTTATTATTTGTAAATATTTCTTAATATATTAGACGGTACATACAGATTTCTCTCATCAAATAATTTATTTATTTATTTAGATACACTGTTCAACAGGTAAATAACCCAATTACAGAACAGGAAAATGGGCAAAAAAACAAATATGAACATAATAAACACCTACATTAAAAAATAATTACATATAAGACATAATAGATGAAAAAAAAAACAAAAGGTAATGTGTACAACATGTCAGTAGGAAAAGCAAGTTATTACTTGAGATGCAACACTTTTATGTCATTAAGACTGCTATTAAATATATCTAAATGGATGCCGGCTGCATTACAATTATTACAAACAGCACATATCGGAAAAAAGGATATTTTTCTTTAAACGTCACAAAAGTCATCATTTTTAATGGTAAAATCTGACATAAAAATTGATGTTTTTGTTACTTATATAAAAATGTCAACACTTTTAATCCTAGGATTAAAAGTATTTTAGTATTAAAAGTATATTTAGGTAAAAATTAAGCATTTTCATATTAATTCAGTTTATTTAAATTATTATATGAAATTCTTACAATCTAAAATTATTAAACAATGAAATGAAATACAAAACTTATTGATTAGGCTAGATATATAAATTCATTCAATTATTATTATTTATTGATAGTAATATTGAAAGTGCAGTTTGAGCAAGTTGAATAAAAATTAAATAAACCAGAAGAATCGACACTGTTAACATTTTTAACGGTGGTGGTAGCAATATCTGAAACTATTACACTCTTAGTGGTATCGTAGGAACATATTTCTTGATTAATTTTTCCTTGATTTTCTACATTATTGCAAGCAGCTGTATTATCAAGATTCAAGGAATTGATACCATTATACGTACTAAGTCCACTGGTGCTAGTACTAGGTTCATCGAGTCGAAATATTTTTCTTGCTGTACTTTTTTTATTTTCTATAGATTTTTTTTATATACCCCTCTGCAACAGTGTTCGACCTCCAACCCCCATGTCTTTTAAGACAAGTGACATCACCACCAGAATCTACAAGAAATGTGGCAGAGGTTCGACGTAAGCAGTGTCCAGTATATTCATATGCATTTGGTAAATTTAAATATTTTGCCACTTCTTTTGCAACACTACTAATTTTATGAATACCGACTACTGACCATTGACATCTTCCATTTTGATACTTTATAAAAAAAACGACTTTCTTCAAAACCTATTGGCCGAAGAGCAGCGTATTTTCTGTAAATACTCAAATATTTTTCTCCAAGAACCATAAATGACCGACCCTTACCGGTCTTACTATGAGGAACTTTTATCATGTCAGTTTTTAAATGAATTAGTTCATCAAAAAGACATGCGCCCGCAATTTCCATTATCAAGGCAATTTATAAATAAAAATTCACAAAATTTGCCTACTTCATTCTTTAATTTTAAATATACCTTCATCATTAAATAATGTATGTTAGGAGCAGCATCCAAAAACTGTTCAATATGGTCCTTCGTTAAAACCCTAGCTTTTTTAGGGGTATATAACCATTACTTTGCCTTTTTAAAAATGCATTCAACTTGGAAAATTTACTTATATTTACGCCATTCTTAAGAGTCAGTGTCAATTTCACCATTGAATACTGTGACCACAAAGTGGAACATTTCATTTTTGAGGACAGACTGGCAGAATATGCCAATAAAACCCTTTCCGAATACGATTTTATATTCTTTTCAGAGCACCATTGCATAAAACGATTATATGAGCACTCGTACACTTCACGCGACATTGGTGGTAGAAGATTTAAAGTCACTTCGTTAGCAATTTCAATCACCTCTGCTGGTGTACTCGACAAATCTTCACAATCAGACAATTTTTTCTAATAATGGACTATAATAAATCACAATTTATTTGCTTAAATAGAATGTTTGTTTATATTTATTGGCATCCCTAGCAACCACACAATATCCATAGCAATTAGATAGTATTTGTCACAAGCAACACGATAAAACTGTTATAAGTCGTATAATCGAAAATAATTATGTATGCACTTAATGTTTAAATATTTCGAATTTCTTTTTGCGTTTGAAGAAAAAATAACATGTTTCATTTGGATTTAAAGTGTCTTTGTTTGACTCGCAATTTTTGCGTTCGCTCGGCTACGCTGCGCTTCGCCTCGCAAATACAAACATAATTGCTCGTCAAACAAAGTGTCACTTTTAATCCTAATAAAACAATATACTATTGTACGAGGTATCGGGAGGTAAAATGTTAATTTTTTTCTAGAGGTTACTCTAGGCACATTCAAGTTTAATTTAAATAAAAAATCTTCATAATTAGTGGTATTATGAATAATTTTAAAAAGAAATACTTGAGAAAAATATTTACGCCTGGTTTCAAGACTTACCACAAGGTGTTTTTCCAATAACATACATTATGGAATGCTAATAGGCGGGTAAGTGCCAACAGCTTTGATGCTCAAAAATGAAAAAAATCGACGTTGAACAGATTTTAAAATATTGATGTGTGCGCTGTAGTGGAGACCATACAAGAGAAGCATACTCAAGCGTAGATCTTACAAAAGTAAAATATAGTAATTTAATTGCATTAACGTTGGTGAAATCTCGACGAATTCTAACTATAAATCCGTACGTCTTTCCAGCTTCTAAGACTATGTTTGTGACAAAAAAAGTTTATTATCAAAAATAATAGTAAGATCGCAAAAAGTTGGTGGACGATTTAGAGTGATGTTAGATTACAGTCATAAATAGTATATATTGACTTCGTTTAAAATGACATGGTGTTACATTTATTAGCATTTAAGGTCAATTTATTTTTTTGACACCAGACATTTACATTATCTAAGTTATTCTGAAGACAGAGACAATCATTAAAATCGTTAACAACTGAATAAATCTTTAATAAACCATTCTACGTAAATATTAGTGGATCACTAATAAAAAAAGTGCTATAAAGTGTACCACTGTGTAGTAGATAATCTTGCTTAGCTGAAGGATGTAGGATATATGATTTTCCTGTTGTTCACGCCTAACGCAATTTTTTTAACGGCAAATCCGTACTACATGCAGGATATTATTTAATTTATGTTTTAAATTTAGTGCAATTTGAATATTTGGATGGATGTCAAGTTAATAATTTTATTAGTGTTAGTTTGAATTTAACAATTAATAGCGATATAAATAAAATGAAATGTGATGATGTTCATATCATAAGAAAAATCGTTCAAAAAATGGCGTATGCAGCAGTGGTAAACAATGATATTTTGGGCAATTTGGACCCAAATATCTCGAATAATACAGGTGACTGGCTAAATTTTGACTTTAAATCCGTGTTCTGCAGACAAATATATGTATATTGGGAAAAAACATGAATCGAACGTGTCAGTTGACGTAAATTTGACTGTACTCATAACATGTGACGTAAAACATAATTAAATAAAACTTAACGTTTTATAAGTAACACATAACAACTGGATTTGAATCCTATCGACTGTTTATTACACTTACGAATATTATTAGCTGAAACTTCTCAATAAGTAAATCTGTTAAAGTTTTTATCCAATTTATGATGAAAATGGTTAATTAAATAATGAATATTTATCTTCAATTTTCTTCCCATAATATTTCCAAAGGCTTCACCAGGTCGTTATCGGATTACTTTATTTATACGTGCTAGTCATCTCACCACCATATAAGTGCTTAATATAATAGATCATAATTAGTTATACACTGGTGCTTGCTTGTGGGATAATTATTATTGTATAAAAGCTGAGCAAACAGCCCCGCATTTAATGAAGTGCTGTATTTTGCAGTTTTCAGTTCTCATGTCAAGTTTGAGGCGCCCTCCCACGCATCCAACATGATTACCCGCATATATTTTAGTTCATTTTGGTCGGGACGATTGTAGTCCGATACTAGCCTGAATTCTCAAGTTACTTCATAAAATTTACAACAAGCGAGTATCTGATGAACTGAGAAAAGAACCTGGATTCGCGTATTGTTCTTTCAAACGGTATGTCTTTTGTTTCGGTTTGGATTTTAACCGCGATCTTAAGATAACGTTTGAGAAAACTTCAATGGTACATAAACACACTGGACCTAGATGCAGTTCTCGGAAATAGTTACAGCTTTCTTAACAAAGCTCTATTAACAGGAAAGAGATATAACAGGTTGCCGCCCTTAAAATAATATAATTAATATTCTTGTACAGGACCCTTCAAAATTTATCTATTTAGCAATACTAAAAAATATCACGAAAAATGCAATGGAGTGTTAAAAATGTTGGTGTGTTTTGCAAAATGTTACAATTTTCCAACAATTTTTTTATGTATTTCTAGAAAGAATAAAATAATTATTGGATATTACAAAAGCATTCTTTCAAACCTAATATGATAATAACAATAAATACATATATATTTTTATTTGTTATAGTGACAGTCTTATCTGAATGTGATAGTATAAAAATTTTAGGCATATAATGAATCAAAAACAACACTTCCAATACATTTTATTATAGAAATTATTAAAACAACTACTCAGTCTAGGAGCAAGAACTGCATTAAATTTAATAACAGTGTCTTCAGTATTAAAAGCAAAAAGATATTGGGTCTGTTGGATAAAATAGAAGCATTTACTTGAAGTAAGAAGTAACAGCAAAAGCAAATGCTTCGAAGCAGAAGGTAGTAGTAAAAGAAATTGCTTCATTTTCAATGAATAATATTTTGCTTTTGCTCATAGGAAATACTCAGACTTTGTAGCCAATGCTATGTTTCAACAAGTCTTATAATGATATTGTTACGCCACTGGACTGTGCAGACTGGTTAGATTAGGCTGGAATTGTACACGAACGGCCGGGAATATTCTGGAGTGCTCTAGACCGGGAGAATAGATGTATAAATAAGACGCACGGTGGGCCGAGATTTAATCTTAAGTTGAACGTGAGCGAGTAAAGAAGTAATAAGAAAGAGACTTATAAGTGTTCAAGTGTAATTATAGTTAAGACAGTAATTAGTCTATTGTTGTTAATTGTTATTTAATAAATAAAGTAGTGAATAAGTGTTACCTGGACTTTCAATCAACGAATCTACGAGTATAGGTGTTTGTGTGGATAGCAAACACGTAACAATTTGGTGTCGGAAGTGGATTGGAAGAGAAATTTCTGGAATATTCGAAAAGGTTCTACAGTGTTCTTCTCAGAAATTAGTGGTAACACGGAGAATTAAGCTACTGGACAGTGTTTGGAGGACTATTTCTGGACTGAATAGTGACTTTAAAGTGAATTTTCGAGAAGTTTCTAGAACATTCGATTTAGAAATAACTGCAAATACGCGAGTGCCGCTAGTAATAACGTGTTGTAGACTGAGAAAAAGGGCTACTAGTGCAATTTCGGGAAAATTCCAGAACATTCTATTTGGAAACTACAGGAGATACGTGAATTGTGTCGACAGGAACGTGTTGTAGACTCAAAAACGAGACTATAAGTGACTTTTAGTGACAATTCTAGAACATTCGATTTGGAAACTACAGAAGATACGTGAATTGTGTTAACGGGAACGTGTTATAGACTCAAAACAAGACTTATTAGTGATATTTCGTGAAAATTCTCGAACATTCCATTGGACAATTAGTGGAGATAAGTGAATTTTATCAACACAAAAGAAGTATAGACTCTAAATAAGACTTTCTAGTGCTGTTTCGCGATTTTTCTGGAACATTCCATTATTAAAATAGACGTGATATCAACATTTTACGGATTTTATAGTGTAGTAAACTTTATTTTGAATTGATTTACGTGTCGTGAATTAATGCCAACAACAAGAAGCATGGCGGTAGAAAGATTAGCCCATCTAGCCTATCCTGATGCACCAATGGAATTTCAACAACAGTTAGCAGTTGGTACATTTATTGATGGAGTAAGGGACCAGGAAGTTAGGCGAATTCTTAAGTTAGCCAGGCATAAGCTTAGTAGTGAGGCTTTAGTACATGCACTGGAGATTGAGGCTGCCTATAAGGATACCACCCAATCAAATCAGAGAGTACGAGCTGTGAGTGTGGAGGAAGACAAGCCAGACAACACAACACAAAATCTGATATCTGATATACACAAGATGATCACCCAACTACTCACAAAATCGAACTCCCAGCAAAGACAAGACCAACAACAAAATAGTGGGAGACCGAATGGAAGCATCCGTTGTTATAGGTGTGGCAAAGTGGGCCATATCAAGAGGAACTGTCGTCAACGCAGCCCAGAAAGGGTAAATGCTGCTGTGGTTGAGGAGCTACAGGAAAACTAAAGATGGCTGGCAATTTGGGGGCTGCGCTGGCCAAGAAATGTTGTGACCCCCGAGAAATAAAAGTTTCCCAACTTCGGAGAGTTCAAAGTAGTCTGTTGTTGGAGGGTTATGTAAATAAGAAGAAATGTGTGTTCACAATCGACACAGGAGCTACGTCATCAATAGTACGGGCAGGATTCATAACGGGTTTCAAAGTAAATAAAGGACAGAATGGATTAGTCATCCGGACAGCTACGGGAGATAGGGCGGCGGTTCATGGGGAAGTCGACATGGCTGCAGATTGGCCGCTTATGTTTTAAACACCAAGTTATTGTAGCTGACATTACAGATGACTTCATTTTAGGATTAGACGTTATGGAAAAATATGGATTTGTACTTGACGTTGGAGAACGAGTTCTCAGGATTTGAAATGAAGAAATTATTTTGTCAACGGCAGATGAAAAATTCCATAATATTAGGCTACTAACTTCGAGGACAGTAAAAATTCCTGCACGAACAGAGAAGGTAATTGAGGCAGTCCTGGAGGAAAATTCTGTGGGATACCGCTTTGGCCTCGTTGAGAAGGATGACTCAATTAAAATGACAGACAATGTAATCCTGGCAAGGACGTTAACACAGACTACAGACAAGATACCGATTAGAATGGTTAACCTAAATTCACACTCAGTGACGTTCAAGGAAGGCGAAGCAGTTGGCACCTACGAACCAGTCACATGGATTGCGAGATGTGAAGAACAAATCATTGGAGCTTCGTCTACAGATATGGACCAAGAAATTGTGAAGATGTTAAATGCCCAGTTAGACCATTTAACTCCTGATGAACATAGAGAAGCTTTAAAATTTTTGAAGAAAGAAAGTACAGTATTTGCAAAGGACACAGAAGCTCTTACAAAGACCAACATAGTGCAACATCGGATAAATACTGGTGAATCAGCTCCTATTCGTTAACCACCTAGGAGGCTCCCATTAGCAAAACAAGAAGAGGCTTCTGCAATGGTACAGAACATGCTTAAAGACGGAGTTATTGAGGAATCAACCAGTCCTTGGTCGTCTCCAGTAGTTTTGGTTGCTAAGAAAGATGGAACTTTAAGATTCTGTGTTGACTACAGGAAGCTGAATGACGTCACTAGAAAAGACAGCTATCCGTTACCCCGAATTGATGACACACTAAGTACGCTGGCAGGTTCACAGTGGTTTTCCACTCTAGATCTTCGAAGTGGATATTGGCAAGTGGGACTTCATCCAGATGACAAAGACAAGACAGCCTTTTCGACAGGAAGTGGCCTTTATCAATTCACTGTGATGCCTTTCGGCCTGTGCAATGCACCAGCAACTTTTGAAAGACTGATGGAACTGGTACTACGAGGACTAACTTGGAAGACATGTCTAGTTTATCTTGATGATGTGATGGTTATGGGACGGGATTTTAAGGAGCATTTGAAGAACCTTCAAGAAGTGTTTGGAAGAATTAAAAATGCACACCTGAAATTGAATCCCAAAAAGTGCCTAATGTTCCAGAAAGAGGTAAAATTCCTAGGACATGTCGTGTCTTCGGAGGGGATAAGAACAGACCCAGATAAGATTTCCTCAGTACGAGATTGGCCCAGGCCTTCAAATGTTCACGAAGTACGAAGCTTCCTTGGCCTATGCACTTATTACAGACGATTTGTGGAACGATTTGCCGATATTGCGAAGCCACTACACCGGCTGACAGAAGAGAAGGTTCAGTACCAATGGACACAAGAGTGTGAAACATCGTTCAGAACACTAAAATCAGCACTGTGTTCGAGTCCGGTTCTATCATACCCAGAACGGAAAGGTCTGTACGTATTAGACACGGATGCCAGTAATTCTGGACTTGGATGTGTTCTTTCCCAAATTCAAAATGGACAGGAAAAAGTAATTGAGTACTTCAGCAAGACGTTGTCGAAGCCAGAACGTAACTATTGTGTGACACGGAAGGAACTATTGGCCATTGTCAAGTCCATAGACCATTTTCACAAGTACCTATATGGACAACACTTTAAGGTTCGGACCGACCATGCTGCATTAAAGTGGTTATTGCAATTGAAGACTCCGGAAGGCCAACTAGCTCGCTGGATAGAAAAACTGCAGCAGTACGATTTTAAAATCGAACATCGTCCTGGAAAATCCCATAAAAATGCAGACGCTCTCTCCAGAAGACCCTGTCGGGAAGACTGCAAGCACTGCCACCGGGTAGAAAAACAACAAGGGATAATAATTGTGAACACCGTTAAAATTGATGTTCCTAACGACTGGACAAGAGAGACATTAAGAGAAGAGCAGTTAAAAGATCAAGAAACTGGTCCTATTCTGGAATGGAAAGAAAGAGGAGCCCGACCAGGCTGGAAGGACATTTCAGACAAGGCAGTGGGACTGAAGGTTTTGTGGGCACAATGGGATTCCCTTAGAGTAGAGGATGGACTGTTGAAAAGAGCTTGGGAAAGTCCAGACGGGAAGGAAATTACTTTGAGATTGGTAATTCCCAGGTGTCGCATACCAAAAGTACTCCAGGAAGTGCATAATGGAACATCTGGCGGACATTTTGGCATCAACAAAACTCTCACTAAAGTACGCGAACGATTCTACTGGGTGAACAGCCGCCAAGATGTGGAGGCTTGGTGCCGCAAATGTGAAGTTTGTGCGGCAAGTAAGGGGCCACGGACAAGAAGTAAGGGCCAAATGAAACAATATAACGTAGGGGCTCCTTTTGAGCGAATTGCGATCGACGTAGCTGGTCCATTCCCCGTGACAGATGATGGGAACAAATACATCTTAGTTGCCATGGATTATTTCAGTAAGTGGCCTGAAGCTTATGCCATACCCAACCAAGAAGCAGCCACTGTCGCTCAAGCTCTGGTAGATAATCTAGTATGTCGATTTGGCGTGCCCCTAGAATTGCATTCGGATCAAGGAAGAAACTTTGAATCGGGGGTGTTTCAGAAGATGTGTCGCCTACTGGGAATTCATAAGACAAGAACAACAGCCCTACATCCACAATCAGACGGAATGGTGGAGAGATATAATAAAACCATGGAGGAGCACCTATCCAAAGTGGTTGAGAAACATCAGAGAGATTGGGACCGTCACTTACCTCTTTTCCTTATGGCATACAGGGCCTCCATTCATGAAACAACAAAACAGACACCAGCTCGCGTGATGTTTGGACGTGAGATTAGACTGCCATGTGACTTGGTGTTTGGCACACCGGATGAGGAGCGACTTTCCGTAAATGACTACGTCGATGAAGTTGGTGAACGGCTAAGGAACATTCATGAGCTGGTACGAGACCGAATTGCCATAGCAAGTGATCGCATGAAGGCTCGTTATGATCTTAAGGCGAATTCAGGAGGGTTCCAGGCTGGAGATTTGGTTTGGCTATATAACCCGCAACGAAAGAAAGGCAGGTCCCCGAAGCTTCACCCGCCCTGGGAAGGTCCTTACACTGTGGTCACCAGACTAAACGACGTTGTATATAGAATTCAGCAAAGTCCAAAATCCAAGATGAAGGTGGTGCACGTAGAGAGACTAGCCAAGTATGCAGGGAATAATGAATTGCCTGATCGGGACGTTCAGGCTTAAGGAGGGGGCAGTGTTACGCCACTGGACTGTGCAGACTGGTTAGATTAGGCTGGAATTGTACACGAACGGCCGGGAATATTCTGGAGTGCTCTAGACCGGGAGAATAGATGTATAAATAAGGCGCACGGTGGGCCGAGATTTAATCTTAAGTTGAACGTGAGCGAGTAAAGAAGTAATAAGAAAGAGACTTATAAGTGTTCAAGTGTAATTATAGTTAAGACAGTAATTAGTCTATTGTTGTTAATTGTTATTTAATAAATAAAGTAGTGAATAAGTGTTACCTGGACTTTCAATCAACGAATCTACGAGTATAGGTGTTTGTGTGGATAGCAAACACGTAACAATATTAATGCCCAAATGTTTATTTACACCATCAGACGCAGCAACCTTTTTAGAAAAAAAGAGGTAGGTCAATTTTCGTTTAAAAAAAGTTACAGATCAATAAATGAAGACATGCCAAAATCCCATGAAATCCAAATCTTCCATCACCGAGTTTAGCAAATCCCGATAAAAAATTTAAATTTCTTTGATTTTTTTTTTAAATTCTCGACAAAAAATATCTTCTTCAAAAAATGACATTTCATTGAAAACAATTTATCTTTCGAAAATTAAAATTTGTTTATAAAATATTTATTGTTGGTCATATGAAGGAAGATTCCCTAAAAAGATATTTTCTTCGCAATTCTATAAAAAAATACCATGTACCAAGAATCAAAATAAACATTTAGGCTTTTGATATACAAGAAGTCTTCATATATCTAGTAAGATTGTAAAGGAAAAATGACTTCATACTAACTGAAAGTAGTAAATTTTGCAATAATAATTTAAAACCGTGACTTAATTTTATAAGTTTGTTTGTGTATTAGAAAGCCATTTGTGTACACAAAAAACGATAAATTTATCGAATATTTATTTTATAACAGTTAAATTATTTTTATCAAACAAGGAATAAAATCTCTTTAATCTAATCTCGCGTCACAAAATTAAAGCTTATAATATTCCCATTCTCACCGAGAAAGACAAATAAGTACACGTCATACAATTTTAATATGTTTCCCTTACATATTCATTGTTACTTATATAAACTACATCGTATGTCAAAAACGGGCAACCACATATTTCAACATTTCATTATCAAATTGTGGTAAATCATTCGTTTTTTTTCCTTTTCTGAAACGAATTTTTAGGCAAATTATTAAGAATTTTTGTACCGTGGCAAAATATATATCTTGCCTCGTCGAATTTAGTAATGATGAAACACATATCGCTGGCTTGGAATTACAGGCTTCTATGTTACAATAATAATATATTACAATATATAACTTTGTTGTCTCAGATATGAAATATGCCTAAAAGGATTTATATAGGCTACAAAGTCGTATATTTTAATAAAGAAGCAATATCTAACTGTGAGAGTTAAATTAGCTATTATATACACAACACATATCATAACTGCTTGGGATTTTTTTTCAATTAATTTAAAAATTGACCAAATTGTAACATAGAAACCTTATAATTTCAAACCAGCGATATGTAACATATTAGTTAATAATGTGTTGGTTCATAATTGCAAATACTTACCTCCTCATTATTAATCAGAAAATTTTACTGGAATTTGCATACGGTAATATTTCACCATCGAATTACATTTTACGATACTTAATTGCAACTTATTTGCACCACACTAGGTTGATAGCCGTTTGATACCAACTTTCTATTCAGCACAGTCTTCTATACTAGGGCTATACAGCTTTAAATCATCAG
This sequence comes from Rhamnusium bicolor, assembly GCA_029963845.1. Classification (NCBI taxonomy): domain Eukaryota; kingdom Metazoa; phylum Arthropoda; class Insecta; order Coleoptera; family Cerambycidae; genus Rhamnusium; species Rhamnusium bicolor. The sequence goes on along the minus strand of JANEYF010003368.1, from coordinate 400,931 downwards.
CATACTAGTCCTGCATTGTAAATTATTAGTGATGTCATTTATAAAGGTATTAAATAATAAAGATCCGAATACGGAGCTTTGGGGAACACCAGAAGTTGCAAAACCATGATATTGTACACTCAGTTGTCTATCATTTAAAAACGACTCAAAACATTTTAGGAAGGATTTTGTTAAACTAAATGCTGACAGTTTGCATAACAAAACCGTGGTCGAGCCTATCGTACGTGGAGATTATAAATCATGTCTACCATATAAAGCTAATAAAATATATTTTCCAAGTACTTAAATAAAGTTGATGTAAACTGAAATTTTTTACACATTTGACATCACAAAATGGGGTTAGGATAAATTTAATAGTTTGACATTTGAAATGTCTAATTTAGTTACAAAAATGTCAATAATAATAATATAATAATAATAATAATATTTATTTACCAGAAAAATATATACAAATTTACCAGAAAACTATATACAAATATGCGTAATTAACTATAAGTAACATTTGATCTAGAAATAGAATGTATAGCATACAAAATATATATCTAGTAAATAAACAGAGAGAAAAAAAAGCCCATAAAGGGTTAACCCTGCACATGGGCTTAGTTTACTGTTATTTCTTTTATCAAGTAAGCATTTTGTATTTATAGAAAAACTTATAGCTTTGAGAAAGAAAGATAAAATGAAAAAATAAGAAACAATAGCAGTGAACAAGAGTATGTTGAAAGATAAAAGAGAGAGAGAAAGTGATAGTTTGTATACAAGGCAATTTAGCTATTCATTTACACACGAGAATATACATACATTTACATAAAATATAAAACAAAAGAAAAAGATAAATACATTGATGTAAGTGGTAGAATAGATATTTTCTTGTTTTCATTATTACTTAAAAAAAATACCTATATATTACCTATATATATTACATAATATATCAATTTTAATTTTAAGTTAATTATTATTATTTTTTTTTTAATTATTTTCTGTTTTCTATTAGTAACGCAAACTCATATTTTATTTATGATGATATGCCGCAAATAATCAGCCTTACTAAGTTCTATTAGCAGAGTACATCATTATTGGTAAAAGTTAGTTATAAACATTTTTCCTGTCTATTAATTGGTGAATTTCCTTCCTTGGCGCATTAAATAGCCAATCCTTCAATTTATTTTTAAATAAGCCAATCGAATGGATTTTTCGTAGACTATCTGGAATTTCTGAATATGTAACTGGACCTAGGTAAGTGTGGCATCTTTGGCCAATCGTTTTTTCTGTTTTTTTTATAAAAGTGGTTTTAGATTTAAACCGCGTTTCATATTTATGGTTTATAGGCCTAAGTGTTTTTTTCTGCTTAAAATGGTTCAGTATTAAGCTTTGAAAATATAATTATAAGAAGAAATTATTAAAATATTTGACATGAATTATAATTGACAGTGTCAAATGACGCGGATAATTAATTATTTAAAAATTTGAATGAAATATTTCAAGGTACGTTATTAAAATTTAATTGTGGTAAGTGAAAAATTAAATAGAATGATTATTTAGATCAGAATGATATATGCTGGTATAAGAAAGTTGTGCTGGTCACATCAGATATTTTTTCTATAAAATGGTTGTACCCTTTCTTTGCATTTTTATTTATTTATTATTTTTATTAATTAGCCCCCTAAATTGAGAATGCGTGCGAGTTTTTTTTTAATTCTATAATTTCAATTTCAGAAAATTAACCATCTTTTAAAACTTTAGTGATATATGTTTACAAAGTTAGTAAAACTTAAAAATTTACAAGTTCCCACCCCTAAGGGGCGAGGTTTAGCACTACCTTTACACGAAAGGGGCATTTTTCTATTTTTCAAATTTTTAATCGAAACAGTGTCCTATGCTTTCCTATCCTTTGCAGAAATAGTTTCGAAAGAAAAATATTACTTAAAAAATGTCCAATACAAATTTATTTTTATCATAAATTTTAGTTGTGAGATGAAATATCCCTCCACTTTAGCAGCTTATAACTCAAAATCTATTAGATCTGTCAAAAATATGGCAAACCCCAAAAAATGCACCATTTTGAAGGGGTAGGTGGTGAAGCTCGCCCTTTAGGGGGTGGGAACTTTTTAGTTTTCAAATTTTGCCTACATTCTGAACAGCTCTAAATCATTTGAGCAAAAACAACAAAGTGACTGAACTGGATACCCGGCCACTCTGGTATGGAAGGTAATGAAATAGCGGACTCCTTAGCCAGAGAAGGAGCGGGATCACGATTCATCGGACCAGAACCAATACTTGGCATATCCTCAAGTACTGCCAAGATGGCTATCTCAACCTGGGCTGAAAGGAAAACTCTCCAGTATTGGCAAGAGTTACCAGGATTAGTTCATTCGAAGGCGTTTACAAAATAACCTTTGAAATCAAGAGCTAAGAAACTTTTAGAGTTAAACAGGGTAAACCTGAAAACTCTAACAGGCCTATATACCGGGCACAGCCGACTAAACTATCATCTGCATAAACTCGGCCTAGCGGAAAACGCCGAGTGCCTCTATGCCTGGAGGATGATGAGAAGGCAGACCACATCTTATGCACCTGTCCCGCTGTGGAGAGGATCCGGTTCTCAATATTTGGCAAGGGGCAACTGCTGCCAGAAGATCTGGACATATTCTCACCCAATAAAAATATCAGTTTCATTAAGAAATTGAACTTATTGGGTGAAATATAATAAGGCGTGAGCCACAATAGGCCTGCTGATGGCCGCAGTGGAGGGTCTACTGAGACCCACTCACAACAAACCTAACCTAATCTAACTTAACATTCTGACCATGTCACCACAATATTAATTTCTTTCGATTCAATTTTTTTTCAACCTAACACATTAATTGTAAAATTCTGTTTAATGCGAGGTTTAATAGTCCAGTCACATTAGAGGTTTCACCTCGGAATGAGAGATAATAAGCTGTAAACTTGTATAAACCTTTATTTTGGAGTTCTAAAAGTGGTCTCAAAAGTCTCATAAAATCTCGTGTCCGCGTCTTAAGATATTCAAGGTCAAAGGTCACAAAAATCGGTTTTTTGCAAATATCTCGCTTCCTATGGTTTTAATACCATTTGCAATTATCATAAAAATTGTAGAGAATAAAATTCTCTACAACTTTTGTCCCAAATATTTTTTTTATATATTCAACCGTTTTTGAGATAGAGGGCGGAGAGCGCTCCTCGCTTACCTATTCACAGCATAATGCAAGGTCAACCGTAAGTCCCAGTAAATAATACGCCGTATAAAGTCAATAAATCATTAGAAAATATATAATTATGAATAATTTGCATTGTTTACTAATTAATACATTATATTTAATAATATTTTTCATTTATCGAATATATATTTGTTTAATATTACTTACCTTTCCGTGTAATCAAAAAATTGTTGAGTGGAATACTACTATAATACTATAATTAAAATGTACTTACTCTAATCTTTTTCTACTTAAAATATAATTAACATATATATTAGAATATAATTAAAATATACTTAATTATATCTTTATTTAGAAATACTTTTTCATATATTTATTACAGTTGAAGTTCAAATGTGGGAGGTTTTTCAAAAAACTTTTATAATTAGAAGGACTTGAGTCTTAATTTTCTTCTTCTTCTTCATCGTCTTCCGGTCGCTCGAAAATTTCCAATTCAATATCATCATTTTCGTTGTCAAGGATATTTGTCTCTGGATCTTCAAGAATTTCGGGGTCAAATGTACTATCTTCATCGAGATCGCTTTGATACGGTGAAGCATTGAGGCACGTTTGCCCATTCCACTAGCCACAAGCTAAAGAACATTGCAACCCCGATTTCCTGCATCTGCAGCGTGAACCACAACCATTCTTGCAGTTGCAAAATATTAAAATATATAATATAATTAAAATATACCTAAAGTATTCCAATGAACAATTTTTTGATTACACGGCAAGGTAGGTAATATTAAACAAATATATATTCGATAAATGAAAAATATTATTAAATATAATGTATTAATTAATAAACAATGCAAATTATTCATAATTATATATTTTTTAATGATTTATATACTTAATACGGCGTACTATTTACCAGGACTTACGGTTGAACTTGCATTATGCTTTGAATAGGTAAGCAAGGCGCGCTCTCCGCCCTCTATCTCAAAAACGGTTGAGTATATAAAAAAAATTTTTGGGGCAACAGTTGTAGAGAATTTTATTCTCTACACTTTTTATAATAAATACAAATGGCATTAAAACCATAGGAAGCGAGATATTTGCGGAAAACCGATTTTTGTGACCTTTGACCTTGAATATCTTAAGACGCGGACACGAGATCTTATGAGACTTGTGAGACAACTTTTAGAACGTCAAAATAAAGGTTTATACAAGTTTACAGCTTATTATCTCTCATTCCGAGGTTGACCCTCTTTTTTGGCTTAAGTGATTGGATTAAAACGCGGAAATTTTGAAAGCTTTAGTCAAAAAGCTGTTTAACCGCATATTCCGAATATTAATGCTAATTTTACTGATATTTTAATTATCTACTAAATTTACCAATTTGACCCTACCAGTAGTATTAGACAACGAAAGAGTATGTATTTTCTGACTCTTTCATCATACGAACTCGGTTTCTTATCGAAATTATCGTCCGTAAAATCAGTTTATTTAAAATGATACTTTATTGAATATTTATTTTACAGTAAATTATTATTTACCATCTATATTTAAGTAACAAAATCTTTGTAATCTAATCTTGCAGAAATTTTATTTAAAATTACAAGTGTAAACGTATTTGGCAATCTTATGACAATAACAACATACCACCCTGGTTGTAAAGACACTTGATAACATTGTCGCCAACTTTTAAATTTCAGACTGGAGTAATATTTCGGTCATCTTAGGGTGTCGACTTTCATAATGTGCATGTGAACCTCTATGTTCAAGTGCTTCTTAGAAAATTCAGATTTATGGACTTTCGTGGAATAGTAAGCAACAAACAAATGAGAGTCATAAATGCAACATAAAGGAAGTTATTACATACTTCCGGCACTTCCGGATTCAACATATTTGCGACGAATTTTTAAATGTTTTGTAAACGCATGACACAATATGTTATTTTAGGTACAGGATGATTCACTGAGATTTCACACCCCCGTATTTTCTATTATTATAGTTACAAAAGATGTTTTTAATAAAAGTTGCAGTAGTTTTATTACTGATTACAAGTATGGAATCAAAAATAGAATTAAAATCAAAATGAAAGAGATACAAATAAAATTTTGTATTTTTTAAAGAAACACCCTGTATTTTATTGCACTGCTCAATTTAGAATTTCATTTTGATTACAACTATCATATAATAGATACCGGGTGTCAACATGATCATATGTCAGCCCGCAATTTTTTTTAAAGTGGAATAAAGTATTCAAATTTAAAACTCACTTATGAGAAGTAAATGGACTTATTTCGACGAACATACATTGTCAATACCAATTCCGGTTTCACCGGAAGTGTCATTAGTTTTGAATTTTTTAATGGAACGTATATTTTAATATATTCTGATTATGCATGAAATTTTCTATGTAAATAAATATAAATAAAAAATTTTGACAAAACCCTCAAATATGGCGGACTTATATCAGGTTTGCGACGATTTAAATCAACTTGATTTAAATCGTGATTAAAATCATGATTTAAATTTAAATCATGATTTAAATCAAGTTGTATAAAGCCAGTAAATCAAACTTCAGAAAATTCAAATTAAAAGTATAGTTTAGATACAAATTAAACTGAAAAAAAAAATCAAATAAAAAGAAGAAAAGAACAGTTACATAGGTTACATATATAAAACAAAAGTTACCTTCTTAAATGCACATTATAAATTAGGTGCCTACTTAAAAGCAGAAACATAAAGCAAACAAATTAAACAGAACCAACTCTAAAAGAAAATAAAACATGATTTACTCCAAAACAAAAGTTTTAAATTAGGTTAATTTTTGTAAAGTTTATACAAAAAAACTAATTTAGCTGCTTTTTCGGTCCCTAAACGATTTCGAATCTTACAATGAATGAAACCAAATGTCGAAAATATTCTCTTAACCGAGGATGAACTAGCTGCAGCAGAAAATAGGTGCTTGATAATCGGGAATAATTTGTCAATGATATCAATATTTCTTTGGGATTTCCACCAATCCAAGGGTTTTGTGTTTTTAAGAATTTCTTCGTGAAACATAATATCGGCAAAAGGCTCAGATTTTGCCAGAAATTTAATAATCAGTGGTAGTAAACCACTTTCGGGATATAATTCATTAGCGGCTTCTAAAGCACGATTCTTTTCACTTTCTGTTAATTTATGCTTTGTTTTCGTAGGGTTTAGAATGAAGGCTAGCCAGTGGTATGAGGTGATACACCGACCATATCGGTATGGAAATGTTTGCATTTGCCTTAAGTTAATTTCAGTTTCGTCAAAATGCGACTCAAGAATTTTAAATTATTCTACGACATCTGATAAAATTGCATCGTTTCTTTGAAGCCTATCAAGTGCAACTGATACAAGTTTTAGTAGTGATAAGTAATCTTCAGCAGTTCTTTTTTAAATAAATGTTCGATATTTTCTGTTTTACTATGCTGTCAATTTCATTTTTATGTTCCTCGCTAATTTTAAAAAAGTGTGGGCCCTGATTTAAAGAAATCCTCTAAGCAGTTGGCAAGTGAGTTCTATCTTACGTAAGAAGGAAAAGTAAGTTTTTTTCTTCCTTCTTTTGCGTATGTGGCAGAAGCAAAATGATTGTTTCGGAAGTATTTCACAACGAACGTAACGTGTTCCTTAATTTCACTAATTTCCAAATCCTTACATAACAAGTTTAAAATGTGTGGAGCACAACCGTAAGTAATAACATTTAGTTCTGTTGACTCTTTAATTTGGTTTCTCATAGCAGTCATATTGGCAGCATTATCCGTCACAAAACTGGTTACTGTACAAGTATAGTCAGTGTTTAGAGTTTTAATTAAGTTTGTTGCAAGTTCTCTTAAATATACAGATGTATGTGTATTTCCAGATGTGTCTATCATGTCTACTAAAAAGGAAGACCCATTTTCCGTAGTTACAGTTGCACATATTATTGGTTCATTGTGTATGTTGGACCATCCACCCAATGACAGAGAAACTGAACTTCCTAATAAATCTTTAAAACATTTACTTTTTTCCTCGTTATACACTTCATCGAGCAGTCTGTTGGACACATCATGTCGAGATGGTGATACATATCCAGGTCGTCAAAGCGTTATTGCCTTTTTTACTTCAGGTTGTTCAATACACATGAAACTGCTGTTTGTCGCATAAAGAGCTCTAGCAATTTGTTTATCTATTTCTTCTTTATTAGACTTGGTCGTACGTACAACAAAACATGATAAAGATCCAGAACTAGAGTCAGGCACTACTTTTCTTTTTTTACTTAATGGCGTAGAAGATATGAGCGGCTGTGGGGCACTATCTTCCTCCGCAACTTGTTGTAACGTGTTCAATTGTATCTGGAATAAAAAACAAGATTGTTATGTTGTTTAAATCCAGCTACACACAGACAGGCAGATACTATACTTTGTTCTTAAAACTAGGAGTGAATGAAAGTCACATTTGCACAGGGAAAGTTACTAGAAATCTAGAAAATGCACTAGATCATTTTAACGCTAAATTTGAATCTAACACTGACGTAGTTTTCCACTAAACACCAAAACACTACACACTGCACTCGACGCGCGTTTCGCCAACTAAGTTGGTATCATCTGGAGATGATTAAAACAATTTTAATCATCTCCAGATGATGCCAACTTGGTTGGCGACACGCGCGTCGAGTGCAATGTATAGTGTTTTGGTGTTTCGTGGAAAACTACGTCAGTGTTATCTTCGCATCAAAGTTTCCAACCCATACCAGGTCGTAGAAATAGACCGACGTAAAATAAGTAAATTAAAAAAAAAAAGGTTCTCTTAATATTTTGTCTTACTAAGAAGTTATAATTATAAATAAAATAACACTATACTTTCATTGGACACTGTTCCTGAAGTAGAGGGACCTTCATTATTTGTTTCTACACTTACTACATTACGCGAAGCACATTTTTTTCCAGTGGACTTTCAGTCGGTCCACAAGCCCTTGCATTTCTACATTACACTTTTTACATGTAGCTCTACTATCACTTTTTCCATCAAGCTTACTTGATTTTTCAATAAAATGTTGCCAAATAGGATTTTTTTCCTTCCACTTCTATTAGAGGACATGTTAGAAAATTATTTAATATTTAAATACTATAAATATAATCACTCAGACTCGCTTCTCACTTGTTACGCGTTACGCGGCAGATTAGCAAATAATGGCAATTCGCATCATCCCCGCGCATTATAAAGACAGGTGAATATTCAAATTCTGACAGGAATTTTCATGTATGCTCTGGCTTATTTTACAATTATAGATACAAGGTACACAATTTATTCCATTTGTAAGTTTAAACAAAAACTATCTTTGTTAATATAAGTACTAAATACATTATTAATGTCAATTATTAGGATGTTTATGTAAAAAAATAAATAAAAATCAAAAAAATCATAATTTTTTGATTTTCTTTTAAAAATAGTGATTTTTGATTTTTTTTTTAAATCATGATTTTATCATTTTTTTTTATGAAATTCAAAATGAATAATTGAAACTCTTTGTACAATGAAAATTTTCGAAGTAGGCATTGGATATTACAGGTTAATTTTTGATATTTGGGTGCAATATGAGGCAAATAATTTTTATTAAAACGAAATTATTTGAAAAATTCAAAACCACACGACCAGCAAAGACTGGTGCAAGACCGTCAATGTTTCACAGGCGGTATGGCAAGTGGCACCGTCCTGCTGAACCCACATATCGGCGAGAGCAATAACTTCCAATTGAGGCACAAAAAACAAGGTTATCATAACACGATAACGTTCGCCATTCACCGTTACTGCATTACTTGCCTCGTCTTCGAAGAAAAAGGGCCCAATGATTCCTCCAGACCACAATGCACACTAAATAGTGACACGTTTTGGATGCATTGTTTTCTCATGAATCATTCGTGAAATTTCTGAGCCCCAAGTGCGGCAGTTTTGCTTATTAACGAAACCATCGAGGCCTCATCACTAAAAATGATTTTGTCCACAAAATCGGCATTCACTTCTTTTAGTTCAAGGATCCAATTGGTGAACTCTCATCGCTGTGCATAGTTGGCAGAAGTTGTTGAGTCAATTGGACTTTGTAGGCATGGAGATGCAAATCTTTAGAGAGAATACGCTGAAGAGTGGCTGTTATACGTCCAATTCTTGTGCATGATGACGAATCGACGTCTCTAGATTCTTGGCCATGCTCTCGTGACTGCCGTGATGTTTTGTTCTGAACGAACTCGTAGAGCTCGTGTCGTGTATTTCACATCACTAACCGAACCGGTACTTTCGAATTTTCCGATTATTCTTTTCACAGTAGATGAATTCGGCGATTTCCGGAAAATTCCAGAGCTGCTGCATTTATACTACGGACAACATTTTCCAAACAGAAGACACACGCCGCAAAATTATTTCATAATATTAGAAGCTCGATTTAGATAAACTGATCCTTTAAATGATGAAAATGAAGGGGTAATTATAAACGAGGTGGCTGAAGTTAATGTATTAGCCCTTTTGAAATTGATAGGACTGTATCCCTCCGGAAAATTGGTGATGAGTTAAATATTATCCACATCTGCAAAACGGAATTTAAAGAAACACAATTACTGAAACTTTAAATATTAAATAAAGTTCTTTGAGACGCACCTTTGATATTTTCTTAACAGTCGTGTCACGATTTAATCGGGAGATCAAGGTAGATAAAAGTAGATCTTGTCGAAATATTTTTGAACAATTCCAGCAAATATATTTTGAGTCAGCTTGATAATTGCTTCTTATTCATTTTTGGCACATATCTATAAAGAATGGTAGAAAATGTGCTATCTATGCCATATATATTAACTAAACGTAATAGAGATCCAATAACACTTCCCTGAGAAACTTCTATATCAACTTCAATCAAACTCATTCGATTTTTCATTAGAGAATTCAACTAATAGTTTTTCTTATTAAATAAAATTATAGAATCATTTGGCAGTGACCGTAGAGGAACCATAGAAACAACACTATTTTTTAACAGAATGTTATGTTAATATTAATTACTAGAATGCACAGATTAGTTCTAATGCTGAGAGAAATATTACTTTCTATTGGAATTAGAACCAACTTCCACTGCAGAAGCCAGAAGCAACAGATTCATACGAGGCACCTAGATTTATTTATTTAAACACCTCTTAATAAGTAAATCAGAAACCTCCATTGCCTTTGCAGTCAAAATGGAAGTGTGTGAGGAAAGGTTAATTTTTTTCCTAACTCCTAATATTTTGGAAGCACCTGTATATATTAACAAAGGATTATTATTTATCCCAAACTCAGTTTAGTTTACATTTCTCCTGATAATTAGGTGATCGATCACTGCATTGTTTATTATGGTCATATAGAAATAATCGAAGTCCAAAGAATATTTGTAATAACGGGAAAACATTACTACAATCCTGGTAAGCTACATATAGGAGATTAGTTATTGGTTTTTAAAATTTGAATTATTAAAATATTGCTTAAAGTATTAGTGAAGATTTTAGGGAAGATAAGTTTGCTTATTGAATTGTAATATTTTTATTTCTACATATGTATCTACATATACATTACATACTATGATTTCTTCGGTGTCGTATATATTTGGCTGCATAACTATTAACTTATCTATGATAGTAATAATAACACCTCCTAGGTTAACTATAGTTTGAGTAATGTAATGTATTACAAAACATTAATTTATTAGCGAATATAAACTGCAAATTACAAGAATTACATGAAATTACATATTCTCATCGGTTTACTGTGACTAGACTGGAAATTCATTTTCAAATTAATCATTAACACCCGTTAATATATTTTTAGCGTGATGCCGCTGTCTGCAGGAAATTACACAATGTTTACGCATACTTTACATACTTATTAGATTATTAGATCATAATTAATTTGTAGACACACTGTGGAAATACATTAGAATACTTTTGTAATACGTTTAATCTATATTTTTTTAAAGAAACAAGTGTAAAAATGTTCTTAACCTTTCCGCGAACAAATAGGATCAAGATTGTCAAGTAGACAACGCCACAATTGAGAACAACACACGCACTGACAAAAGTCATGTCAATAGTACATAAAATTTGTTTTACTTATTTATTTAATTCATATACAAATTCATTCGTATATAATATTTTATCATATTTGTTTGGAAAAAAGTGATACATTTTCAAAAAATGTACAGGCACTAAAAAAACACTAACCTTAGCTGGCAGACATTTTTGCCAAATTTAACCCCCCCAAACCACCCCTGATAGGGTTAAAATAATTAAAATTTTTCGTATTTTCTACTGTAATAACATACCCAAAGGACGTTTTTTAATTTTTATAAAAAAAAGTACAGACACGAAAAACTGAAAAATAATTTTAACCCTTTACGGATGGTTTGGAGGTGTTAAATTTGGCAAAAAATGTCTGCCAGCCAAGGTTAGGGTTTTTTAGTGCCTTGTGAACCATGAGCTGGCTGGGCAGACGTTTTTTTTTTAATTTTAACTATTTTTTATCAACATTTAAAATTTTGATCCATTTTTCGCCATTTTGATGGCAAATTGCTCAAAAAACCGACCAATAGAAATGTCTGGCACTATAGTACTGAAAACACCAAAACAAACATTTTGCGCTAGGTTTGGTTCGGTAACTTAAATTTTTTTTTTCCAATTTCCGGTTACCGAGCGCCGACCGGAAATTTTGTCTGCCAACGTAATTGGGGTATGTGTAGTACATATACTATTTACCTATGTGGACAAATATCGGTAACCATTCGATTAAGAAAAATGTTTCTCCCTCCGTATCCTGCAGCCATACTAAAAATTTAAAAAGAGAAAAAAAGTATGGTACTCATATGGTTTCTTTGATTACCGACTGGCAGACAGTAACCTTTCATCGTCGAATTTGCACGCTATTGCTTAGACTAGACATGGAATTAATAAGTAGAGAGCAGAAACATTTAACAAATTTTCCATAAATAGAAAAAAAAACAGTGTCGCACAAATAATCGAAGTAATTCCCTGGCAATCCTAGGATTTTGTGTTAGGCAAAGGTAGACGGGGCCCTACAGTTTATTGTGAAGTCCACATCGGCATCGACAATTTCCTCAACCAGTCAGAAACGAATTACAAATAAAGTGTCTAACTTGCTCCAGGATGAAATTGAACCTTCGGTTTCGAGTACACAACTATAAGCGCTTTACCTACTCGTTTACCATGCTTATAATCTTAAAATCCGACATATATTAATTGAGATACAGGATAGACAATGGGAATTTGATACATCCTGTATATTTTCAGATAGTCATAATATAAAAAGGAATTCATAGAAAGATAAACATTTGTTAATATCATTTATATATACATTAAAGGAACAGTAATGGATCCAGATGAGAGTCATGTGGCATGCCAGAGGTGGCCACGATATCACCTGAACTGATGCCATTAAATGTTACAAATTTCGATATGTTACTAATTACCTTAATAGTCACCCTGGATACTAATCTCCAAATGTTTTACTATTAGAATATTGTGATTTATTTTGCCAAATGCTTTGCTGAAGTCACTATACAACGAGTCGATTTGCATCCGCTGGTTCATGGCGGTGATTATGAACTCCGAATATAGGAAGTTGGTTTCAACAGACCTTTGCGAAACAAACATTTTGTTCTGGAATAATAGTTGATTTCAAATTGTTGAATAATTTATTTTGACCAATAATGCATACTGTTTATAATGCATACTTAGTGGCATGATAATTAGTTACCGAAGATTTTTCTCAGGAATTTTTATAATTGTGTGCCCTTTTCTATATCGCAAAGATTTATTAAACAAAAATGTTAGTGGAATGTGTAATGATTCTTTTTATGAAATGGGAGTGGGTGCCATCTAGTCCAACTCCTTTAGTTTCATCTAATTGCTTAAGTGTCAAGTACTTCTTCCGTTTCTAGTATTAGTTTATATATGTTAAGACTGTGAACACCTATTTCTATTTGAAATTTTTTGTTAAGTAGACCAACAAATATTTTCCTGAAGAATACTGTACATAATTCATCTAGAAAATACTCTTTAACCAAACGTTAACGAAATTTTAATTACAAGATGTGGTGAAAAGATTTAGAAACTGTACGTAAGCTGTTAAGGGTCAATGAAAAAACTCGTTAATATTTATCACAATTATTACCTATTAGGCTAATTTCTACTGCAAATAATTCTAAAAGCTGGTAAAGCAACATGAAACATATATTCAGTTCCAGGACTCGTTTCAAAATTATTAAATTAGAAGAATGTAGGAGTCAGTCATGTTGAGAGTCTGACCTAGTTCATTCGAAGTGAATATAGAATGTTTGTTACCAGAAACATTTAGGAAAAGATAAACTGGTATGTGAGCTACAAGGAAAGGCAAACAAAATTGTGGAAGGATAAAGTAGTAAAAATGAATATGACTAAATTTGGCCTATGAGCAACACGATTGAAATAAACTTCAGTGAGGATACTTGATATAAATAGTGGCTTCTTTTTGTTAAATCAAAAGTGCCGTCACCATTTCATCTACCGTCATCCATATTTTCTCTATTTTAATATGTCTCAAATTTTTTTAGTATCGCTTTCCGACTGGGAGTTAATTTTCGATTTTTTTGATGCTATGCAATATCCATTCGTATGTTTCATGTGTACTTAATACGTAATACGGGTTCGTTCTCTGCGACGCCGCTGAACTACCGGGAAGTTGACCCAGTCTACTCACTAATGACCTAAAAATGTACCGATTTATTGATAATGTTTATGATTGTCAAATTCTGCAAAAAACCTTGGATAGCATCAATTCCTGGTGCATCAACAACTATCTACCCCTCAATGCTAGCAAATGTAATGTCATGTCATTTAGCCGGAAGCATAATTATAATATCGATAGTGTTCTTTTACAAAGACCTGATACTATTAAAGATCTTGGCGTCTATTTTGATCCTAAATTGTCATTCAATAAGCACGTCGAAGTGGTAACTAATTCTGCTTTTAAGAGTCTTGGTTTTGTAATCAGGAACTGCAAAGATTTAAAAAATGTCAATACTCATCGTTTACTCTATGTAATATTTGTTAGATCTCGCCTTGAATATGCTTCAGTTGTGTGGAACCCAATTTATAATGTCAATGTATTATAATTAGAGAATATTTAGCGTAAGTTTTTAAAATCTGCAGTGTACACTCTTGAGGGCACATATCCACCTATTGGATTTCCACAAAATATATTGTTAGAAAAATTTAACTTGCCAAGTCTTACCAAACAAAGAATATTTCAATCAATATAATTTTTCTATATAAAATTGTTAATAATCATCTGGATTGTATTAACCGATTAAATCAAATAAACCATAAAGTATCTAGAATTTCTGCTCTTTATTTCACACATACCAAGAACTAATATTTTCTTGGCCTCTCCAATACAATAAATGTATGTCAACTATGCTAAAATCAAAGATTGTGTTGATATATTTTTCTGTAATGAAAGTGTAATTAAAAACTCTGTTTTGCACCTTGATGTTTTGTAATCTACTGTATTCTTTATCTGCATATGTATGTGTATGTATATGTACAAATACATGTACAAGGATATATTTATATGTGTATATACAATTCTATATGTTTTATTGGTATATCTTTATATATATAATTCTTCTGTCCGTGTGTATGTGACTGAACTCCTAAACGGCTGGACCGATTTTGATGAAATTTTTTGTGTGTGTTCCAGAGGATTCGAGAATGGTTTAGATACACATTTCAGTCCACTGGAAAATGTTTATTTAATTAATTTTTTTAATTGTTGTTGATCTTGGAATGTTTTACATTGCATCCGGCAGGACAACGTTTGTCGGGTCCACTAGTATTATATATTGTTACGTGTTTGCTTTCCCCACAAACACCTACACTCGTAGATTCGTTGACTGAAAGTCCAGGTAACACTTACTCACTACTTTATTCACTAATTAACAATTAACAACAATAGATTAATCACTGTCCT
Organism: Rhamnusium bicolor; assembly: GCA_029963845.1. Lineage (NCBI taxonomy): Eukaryota > Metazoa > Arthropoda > Insecta > Coleoptera > Cerambycidae > Rhamnusium > Rhamnusium bicolor. The sequence continues at coordinate 385,716 of JANEYF010003368.1, read as the reverse complement.
AATTATAATCACAACTGAACACTTATAAGTCTCTTTCGTATTTCTTCTTTACTCGTTCACGTTCGACTTCAGACTAAGACTCGGCCACCGTGCGTCTTATTTATACATCCAATCATCCGGTCTAGAGCACTCCAGAATATTCCCGGCCGTTCTCATACAATTCCAGTCTTATCTAACCAGTTTACACACTCCAGTGGCGTAACACTGCCCCTCCTTAAGCCTGAACGTCCCGATCAGGCAATTCATTATTTCCTGCATACTTGGCTAGTCTGTCTATATGCACCACCTTCATCTTAGATTTTGGATTTTGTTGAATTCTATATACTACGTCGTTTAATCTGGTGACGACAGTGTAAGGTCCTTCCCAGGGCGGGTGAAGTTTCGGGGACCTGTCTTTCTTTCGTTGTGGGTTATATAGCCAAACCAACTCTCCCACCTGGTACCCTCCTGAATTAGCCTTAAGATCATAACGAGCCTTCATACGGTCACTTGCTATGGTAATTCGCTCAAATGGAGCCCTGGCGTTATATTGCTTATTTCTTATTTGTGGCCCCATTCTTGCCGCGCAAACTCCACATTGGCGGCACCAAGCCTCCACATCTTGACGACTGTTTACCCAGTAGAAACGTTGTCTTACTTTTGTCAGGGTTTTGTTGATGCCAAAATGTCCGCCAGACGTTCCATTATGCACTTGCTGAAGTACATCTGCTACGTGACACCTGGGGATTAACAATTTCCAAGTAACTTTCCTCCCATCTGGACTTTCCCACGCTCTCTTCAGCAGTCCATCCTCTACGATAAGGGAGTCCCATTGTGCCCATAAAGCCTGCAGCCCCACTGATTTATTTGAAATGTCCTTCCAATCGGGTCGGGTCCCTCTTTCTTTCCATTTCAGAATAGGACCAGTGTCATTATCGTTTAACTGCGCTTCCCTTAACGACTCTTTTGTCCAATAATCCGGAACAACAATCTTAACGGTCTTCATTATTTGTATATTTTGTTGTTCTTCCTTACGGTGGCAAGGCTTGCAGTCTTTCTCACGCGGTCTTTTGGAAAGGCCATCTGCTATATTCCGCGAAGTACCAGCTCGCCAGTTTTCCTGTGGCTTCTCCATTACTGCGACCCTCTCAGGGATACGCTGACGACAGTTACTCTGAATATGGCCCACTCTGCCACACTTATAACAGCGCATACGTCCTCCACTCTGTCTCCCACTACTTTGCTGTTGGGTTTGTCTCGTATCTTGAATGTTGAGCTCATGACAGTTCCCCTTAATATGGCCCAATTTGCCACACATATAACAACCGATGCCTCCATTCCGCCTCCCACTACTTTGTTGTTGGTCTTGTCTCTGCTGGGAGTTCGATTTTGTCAGTAGTTGGGTCAACATCTTGTGTAGATCAGATATCAGGTTTTGTGTTGTATTGTCTGATTTGTCTGGCTTGTCTTCCTCCACACTCACAGCTCGTACTCTCTGATTTGATTGGGTGGTATCCTTATAGGCAGCCTCAATCTCCAGTGCATGTACTAAAGCCTCACTACTAAGCTTATGCCTGGCTAACTTAAGAATTCGCCTAACTTCCTGGTCCCTTACTCCATCAATAAATGTACCAACTGCTAACTGTTGTTGAAATTCCATTGATGCATCAGGATAGGCTAGATGGGCTAATCTTTCTACTGCAGCTTCGAACTCCTGGAGGCTTTCTCCACCTCGTTGTCTGCGTGATTTGAGCTGAGCCTGATATACTTGGGCGAGATGTTGGTCGCCATATCTTAATTCTAACGCTGCCTCCAAAATGCCAAAGTTTTGTTGCTGTGCGGCAGGAATTGTTTGGAGCAGGTCTAATGCTTGGCCCCTTAGTGCTAATACCAATGCTGTTGCTTTTTCCTCATCGTTCCAGTTATTTGAACGTGCAGCTGCCTCAAATTGTCTCTTATAAGTTGACCATGAACTTTGACCGTCGAAGGAAGGTGGTTGTAACCTAGTACCAGACGACAGTACTAATTGGCCACTCCTCTCCCTTAATTGTTGCTTGAGCCGGGCTACTTCTCCTTCAACAATACTGACTTTTCCCTCAACTTGACCGACTTTTTCTTTAACTTCACTGACCTCTCCTTTAACTTCACTGACCTCTCCTTTAAATTCATTAACTTGTCCTTCGACTTCACAAACTTTCCCTGCGACTTCAGTGACTTTTTCGATAACATCTCCTTTAAATTTTTCAGTGAGGGAGAAAATGGCTGCCTGCTGTTCCTCTAGGCTTCTTTTTATATCTTGGTTTTCCTCCAATCGTCTTATTTCCAAGCCCTCCATCATTTTTCTTAAGTCATCTTTTTCTTCCTGGCGTTTTCTCTCTTGAGCTTCCATAATTTTTCTCTGTTCGTCTTTCTCTTCTTGTCGTATTCTCTCTTGTTCTTCTTTTTCTTCTTGTCGTCTTCTCTCTTGTTCTTCTTTTTCTTCTTGTCGTCTTCTCTCGTTCTTCTTTTCTTCCTGTCGTCTTCTCTCTTGTTCTTCCATCCGTTGTAACAATGCTGCAAGCATGTCCTGTGTTTGTTTCTCCGCCATGCTTCTTGTTGTTGGCATTAACTCACGACACGTAAATTAGTTCAAAATAAAGTTTATTACACTATAAAATCCGTAAAATGTTGATATCACGTCTATTTTAATAATGGAATGTTCCAGAAAAATCTCGAAACAGCACTAGAAAGTCTTATTTAGAGTCTATACCTCTTTTGTGTTGACAAAATTCACTTATCTCCACTAATTGTCCAATGGAATGTTCGAGAATTTTCACGAAATATCACTAATAAGTCTTGTTTTGAGTCTATGACACGTTTCCGTTAACACAGTTTACGTATCTTCTGTGGTTTTCCAAATCGAATGTTCTAGAATTGTCACTAAAAGTCACTTATAGTCTTGTTTTTAAGTCTACAACACGTTCCCGTCGACACAATTCACGTATTTCCTGTAGTTTCCAAATAGAATGTTCTAGAATTTTCCCGAAATTGCACTAGTAGTCCTTTTTCTCAGTCTACAACACGTTATCACTAGCGGCACTCACGTATTTGCAGCTATTTCTAAATCGAATGTTCTAGAAACTTCTCGAAAATTCACTTTAAAGTCACTATTCAGTCCAGAAATAGTCCTCCAAACACTGTCCAGTAGCTTAATTCTCCGTGTTACCACTAATTTCTGAGAAGAACACTGTAGAACTTTTTCGAATATTCCAGAAATTTCTCTTCCAATCCCACTTCTGACACCAAATTGTTACGTGTTTGCTTTCCCCACAAACACCTACACTCGTAGATTCGTTGATTGAAAGTCCAGGTAACACTTACTCACTACTTTATTCACTAATTAACAATTAACAACAATAGATTAATCACTGTCCTAATTATAATCACAACTGAACACTTATAAGTCTCTTTCGTATTTCTTCTTTACTCGTTCACGTTCGACTTCAGACTAAGACTCGGCCACCGTGCGTCTTATTTATACATCCAATCATCCGGTCTAGAGCACTCCAGAATATTCCCGGCCGTTCTCATACAATTCCAGTCTTATCTAACCAGTTTACACACTCCAGTGGCGTAACAATATTTAACTCAGAAATCTCTTGTAACACTCAAAAGTGTTTATTGTGTATTTATCTATACATAATTTCAATGTACCTAAACCTGTAATTAGGCTTCTGCCTGTTGGGTTTTGTATTTAAATAAATAAGTAAATAAATGAATAAATAAATAAATAAATAAAAATAAATAAAAAAATATATTAATGCAGATATGTTGTCTGGTACATTTTCCATTTGCATATGTCACGTAAAAACGATGATGATTCGTTTCACAATTGAGTGCAAGCAGTGAACGAGTGCAGACGTGTATACGGAAGTATAGTGCCACTGTGATCTACCCGAAGTGATATCCGAAGTTAAGCAACGGTCGGCGCAGTCGGAGCTAACTAAAGTTAAGCAACGGTTGGCGCGGTCGAGCTTGAAATATTAGTTGCCTTTTTCAAGGCTCTAATATACTTTTTGCGAAAAGAATTCAGAAGAAGAGAAATATTAGTCGTCTTTTTCAAGACGCTAATATAAAAAAGATAAAAAAAGTCTCCCTCCTGGAGACACATATTTTTGTTATATTCTGTGTGTACTAACCATAACTTCTATTTTTCAGCTTTCTTTTTCAGATAAGGCTACGCATACCCAGGAGGAGGGTATGGGAAACCATAGAGAAGTGGACGAGGACTCGCAGAGTGGTAGTTCCAGGGCTTCCACCCCATGCAACATGGATGTGGAGATTGTGGACCAGGAAAAGCTGCGTCTAAGGGCTGAAAACAAGGCACTGAGGGCCCAAATAGAAGAAATGAGCCTAAGGATGGCTCAAATGCAATCAAGGATGGACAGGCAGCACGAGGAGCTCCTGAAAGCCATCCAGGGGGCCCAAGTCGGATCCACGAAGTCCGTTAATAAGAAAAGGAGGAAGGCAAACTCCGACAGTGAAGAAGAGGAGCCCAAACAGGCCAGGACCCAGGAGGCCCGGACTCCTGAAGGCACCGAGGCCCCAGAAGAGAGTACGAGCCGGCAGGAGGACCGGAATCCAGGACCGGCCCCAATGGAACCAGCCAAGACGCCCAAGATACCGCCAGTCGTCCTTAGGAAAAAGGAAACGTGGACGGTGGTAAGCAGACGTTTGCGCGAGGCAAACGTCAACTTCAAGAAGGCCCGCGTCATTGGTGAAGGCATCTCCATCGACCCATCAACGAGTGAAGATTATAGGAAGATGACAAAAATCTTCACACAGGAGAAAAGGGAGTACCACACCTACGCGCTCCCTGAAGAGAGGCTCCTGAGGGTAGTGATACGCGGCATCCCTAGTGGCGTAAGCTGCGAAGAGATCAAGAAAGACCTGGAAGACAAGGGCTTCTCGCCGATCTCTGTTCAGCGGATGACGTCGAGGAGGACCAAGATGGAGATCCCACTGGTACTGGTCCAAGTGCCACTGGACCAGGAGAAGATCCTGGAGGTAACGAGGTGCTGCTACCTGGTAGTCCGCACAGAGAGACAAAGGGCGCAACAGAGCGTCACCCAGTGCCACCGATGCCAGCGCTTCGGCCACGCACAGGGTAGGTGCACCGCACAGGCCAAGTGCGTGAAGTGCGGCGAGGCCCATCGGACAGCGGACTGCAAAAAGAAGCAGGACGTCCCAGCGAGATGCGCAAACTGCCAGGGAGCGCACCCGGCCAGCTATAAAGGATGTCCCAAATATCCCAAGAAGCCCGCGGGCCCCCAGAAGCAGGCTCCAAGGACCCAACAGCCACCGAGGGAGGTCAAAAGACCCGCCACCAGCGGGCTGAGCTACGCAAGGGTAGCTCAAGGTAACGCAGGGCCGAGCGCCGGCCCTGCCAGGCAACAACGAGCACCCGTGGAGGCCCAAAACCTCACCGCGGTGCTCAAACAGATGCAGCAAATGTGCTCAGCAATGAGCGCATTTTTTGCACAGATGCCAGGCTTTACTAATCTGTAATGTCTTTTCAGGTGAAGCCGAACTTCCTGCAGATCGCCTCATGGAACGTTAACGGGCTACAAGGAAGAAAACTTGAAGTGGAGGAACTCCTAGCCCGGTACGACATAGACGTGTTGGCACTACAGGAAACGAAGATGACGCCGCTGAAGCCAGCCAACTTCCCTGGCTACCATGTCTACAGGAAGGACTACGCTGGACCAAGGCCCATGAGAGGAGTAGCCCTGCTGGTAAAGAAGTCGATCGACCACCATCCAATCGTGCTGCCGGACATGGAAAACCTGGAAGCCACCGCCGTAGTAGTGTCAACGGCACGAAATGGCGACATTCAAGTGGTATCCTGTTATCAGCCGCCCCGATGCCGGATCCTGGACACGGACCTGGATGCAATATTCCAGGACCAGACTCAGGTGCTTGCCATAGGGGACCTGAACGCCAAGTCACAGGAATGGAACAGCAGAGTCACCAACACTCTAGGACGAGATCTGCTGAGATTCCTGGGACGACACGCTGGCAACATGCAGGCACTAGGACCGGACGAGCCGACGCACGACAATGGGATCCACCGACCGGATGTGCTGGACATCGCTATAATGAAGGAGATGACCATCAATGCGGAAATCTCTACCAGGACGGAAGGTTCCACCGAGCATAATCCGATCTTCTTGGACCTAGGAGAGAAGGATGATGTGGACACTGGGACCTTCATCAAAAGGAGGACAGACTGGGAATTGTTCCGTGCAGCACTGCAAAGGGAACATTGCACATATTCCCAGGATTGAATCCGAAGAAGATGTGGAGAGGGCCATCACCTCCCTGGAAAACCAGATCCAGGAAGCGATGGAGGAAAGCACTACAGAGACAGAGACCAGAAGGGCACCAACGCCGATGGCAAACCTCACGGAGGACCTCAGGCAGCTGATTCGGGACAGACGAAGGACGAAGAAAAGGGCCCAAAGGACTAGACTCCCTGAGGACAGGCACGCGTATAACACGCTGAACAGGAGAGTCAAAGCTGCCCTCCAGGAACACCGTCAAGAAGGATGGCAGCGTCACCTGGAATCACTGGACCCACAGGACAGGAGCATCTGGAACACCCAGCGTGCTCTGCGGAACAGGCCGAAACCAATGTCCCCAATCCACGGAGAGAATGGGATTGTCTACACTTGCCAGGAAAAAGCTGAAGCATTCGCGGACAGCTTGGAACTGCAGTGTAGGGAAAACCAACTCGATGATGAGGACGAGGACTGGGTTGATGACGTGGAACGCAGAGTGCGTCGGATGCTCCGCCTGCCAGACGATGATCACATCCGTCCGACCACTCCAGAGGAGGTCAAGGAGATTCTAAGGAGCTTAAAGCCGAGGAAAGCTCCTGGATGTGACAAGATCGGAAACATCGCCCTCAAGAAGCTACCCAGCAAAGGGGTGGCAGCCCTGGTGAATATCATCAACGGGATCTTGAGGCTCAGATATTTTCCGGACAGGTGGAAGAAGGCCGACGTCATAGTCATCCCGAAGCCAGGTAAGGAACTACTCTTTCCCTCCTCTTACAGGCCCATCAGCCTACTCTCAGCTGTGAGCAAGGTAGCCGAGCGCGTCATCTTGAGAAGAATAGAAGAGGAAACCGAAGAGCTCCAAATCATCCCGGATGAACAGTTCGCGTACAGGACAGGACATAGTACGGAACTCCAAGTGCTCAGGATCACCGAAGAAGTCACCAAAGGTTTCAACCAAAGACAGGTCACGGCGGCACTATTCCTGGACGTTGCGAAGGCTTTCGACAGGGTCTGGCACGATGGTCTACTAGCTAAAATGATGAGTATGGGTTATCCCATTGCACTCGTCAAACTAGTTAGATCATACCTGCACGGGAGACAGATGCGAGTGAAGATCAGGGACTGTGTGTCCACGTATCGACCGATGGAAGCCGGAGTCCCCCAAGGCTCTGTGCTGTCACCCCATCTGTTCGCTGTCTTCACCTCTGATCTCCCAAGGGCCGAAGGCACCGCAATGGCACTCTACGCGGACGACACGGACGTCACGGCCAGATCCTGGAGTGCGAGAACAGCCACCAGAAGACTCCAAGAGGCAGCCTCTCTTCTGGAAGAATGGTGTATCAAGTGGAAAGTCGCAGTCAACGCGGAGAAAAGCCAGACGATTCTCTTCAGGAAAGGACGCAAGGAAACCCTCACAGGACACGTCTCCATGTTCGGCGAGGACATCCAATGGCACGATTCCGTCAAGTACCTTGGCGTAATCATGGATAAAGGCCTGACATGGAGACAGAACACCGAAGCCATCGTGGTAAAGGCCAAACGGACGAGAGCTCTCATCTACCCGATGGTAGGGAACCAGAGCAGGCTCAGTCTGAGGAACAAGCTTCTGCTAGTCAAAGCACTCATCAGACCACAGCTGACCTACGCCTCCGTAGCATGGGGATACCAAGCGAAGACCTATCTGAAGAAGATCCAAGCCGTGGAAACGTGGCTATCAGGACAGCGGTGGGCGCACCATGGTACGTTAGAAACGCTGACATCTTCAGGGACCTGGAGTACACACCAGTCACCGAAATCATCCGGGATAGAGCGAAGAAACTGTACACCTTAGCTGAGGAGCACAGGAACCCGCTGATCAGGGAGGCCACCTCCTATGATCCGGCCGACGCACCGAGGCACAAGAGGCCGAAGGTACAGTTACTGGATAACGGGTAAGTATAACTAATCCTTTCCTTACAGATGGACCAAACCCACTGAAAAGACATGACACGACCAACCACCCTCCCACAAACCTTGCGGGCGCCGGTCAGTAAACCGACCAGTGCCCGTTGTCCCCCTGGCTCCGTGAAGGACGAAAGTGCTAAGAAAGCACTTAGGCCTTCACCTCCTAGAGCTACACAGTTCATCCTCACCTTGTCCGATGATCCAGATGACAATGTGTCAATTGCCACTTTGTGTACTGGCAGTCAATCCCAAGTCACAGAATATCCACACAGTCCCTGACAGACAGATGACTACCCCCGGGGGTGACAAGCTGGCGAAGAAAGAAGACGAAGACAGAAGAGCGCCAGAAGAGGCCCTAGCCAGCAGGGTTCATCAGCCAGGACCCAGCGAGGTTGACCGAAATCTTCGGCACCGCTCACATTTGTGAGTGGGGCCGTTCGTAAAGTAAGTTAACCCGCCCTGCACGAGGCCGGTCCAGGTCTACAGCGATGACTAGGGTAAAAAGGCAATAGTCCTGCCTGGCCCTAGCATCCGAGACCGTCATCATGCCAAATGGATATTGGCGCGGCGATTCGTTTCATTCGGTCGAAGAGACACATATTTTACAGTTTTAACCAAATTTAACCCGTTAAGACTGGCCCTTTGTTATTGTGAATGTTCTCGGATGTTTTGTTTTGTATCAGGAAAGAAATTTCGAAAATAGAACCTAAATACTCAACACGCTATGTAATTATGTTCACATAGAAATATTAATATGAATATTTTCTTAGGTGTAAGACATTTTTTGGATAGCAAAAAGCATTTTTTCAAAAAACTCTTTTTGGCGCAAAGATTTATCAATTTTTTTTAAATAATTTATATGACAGTGGCTTAATACCCAAAGAAGGTGAGAAGAAACATTATAGGATGCCACAAATAAACAACTGTAGACAATATAGAAATAAACTTTCCATGATACAGTTTTTTAAACTCCGTGTTAACTTACCTTAAAAGCTAAATATGTTTGGTTATCAGCTTGTAGTAAGGAATTATTGAAATATCCTCTTGTAAATACGTTTGATCGCTAAGGACGACCTCACCACTTCTGTTTTGAAGAACGCAATTAAGTTTGTATATTTGCTGATATCCACGTTCTGTTTCATTGCAATCGTCGTACTCACCACTGAACACGAACTCAGTCAGGGTAGAACATTTTTGAACTTGTGCTTTTCAATGTCGGAGCCTTCAGATTCACTCATTTTTTCCCTCACAAATACTTAAAAGTTGAGGAGAAACAACTTTTCCAGAAATTATGGTTGTTATTTAAGATTCATGTAAACAATGGTAAAGATGTTATATAATTTAAACATTTTATTTTAGCCGTATCTTACAAGAGGATTATAACAAATTTTATACGAGACATGAGGTGTCTTTTTATCACACGGCGTATTGGGACAATCGTCACGTCTAGTGATAAAAGTACCACTTTTATTTATTGCTACATAATAGCTATATTATTATTTTGTTGTTTTATACTAGTTGACAAAAAATACACTCTGACTGCTCCTTTGACGTGAAGTCACAGACTCAGGCTTATTATCCCAGTCTTAAATGAAGAGAATACCACTAATAACATTCAGACAATACTGATTAGAGTAATTATTGTAACAAAACGATTACGAATGTAAAAATAAGTATTGGCGAACCAGCGAGGCATCCGAATGATTTTTAATATTTGTTGCATCGAAACCTTGAGGAATCAATAACAGGTTTTTTTTATTATTAAGTACATATGCGTGTTAAATATGTAATTAACTATTTTTTAATGGCACAATAAGAAATACTTTTAGTTGACTTAAATAAGAACAGAATATACGAGATGAATATTATTCAAAGATTTATTTGAATAAATATTTGTTCCTTGTTTTTCTTAAATACACAATTTATGCTGAAGAAATTACAATTACGAATGGAATGATCCTTTGTTTCTGATTTCAAAAATATATCTTATGTTACCCCTACCATATACCGTTTTTGAGTTAATAAACGTCGAATATCTTAGTTCAACTAGTTACTGTACATATGGAAAAGTTAACATTATTAAAGTGAGCTATGAAAATGACAACTATTATGTTTTGATAAGTGACATTTCTTTGATGAAATAATCAAAATGGTTTACAGTGAGGAAGAAAAAGTCCAAATATTTATACAAAATAGATAACAAAGATTTATTTAGGAAATTTAAATATAAATAAATGATAACTCATAAAAGATATTCGATGTGTCCACCATTATTGTCAATGCATAATTGATAGCGTCTTCTTATATTTATAATTGCACCAGAAATGACCTCATTATTTACAGTCAGATTGTTTATTTCAGGTCGAATCCTATATTTAATGACTTGATACTATTATTATTTTTATTATTATTACTGACAATGTCTTTTAGAAATCCCCAAAAAAAATGAATCCATAGGGGTCAAATCCGGACAGTTAGGTGGCCATTTAATAGGTCCATTATTCCCTATCCATATTGGAAATACATTATTCAAATGATCTCGAACGGGTAGGACACTATGCGGAGTTGCCCCATTCTGGATCAAAATCATATCAAGTTCGGCTTCTGAAAAATACTGCAAAAGAATTTTTTCTGCTTCTGGAATAATTATCTCCAGATAGGTAACTCCAGTTAAAAGTATAATCATAAAATATAGGCCCAACAATTTGGTTTCTGACCAATCGCTAACAGTTTTTCTTCCTGATTTTTTTATTTGTTTTACCAATCTTTTTCTGTTGTGCTTGTTTTCCCACGACCCTCGATTTTTCCTATAGTCCATAATATTTTAGTAAAAAAAATCGGGATCTTCATCCAACTTTTGAATCATCTGGCGGCAAAAGTTCAGCCTTTTCCTTTTATGAGCCTCTGTTAAAACTTGTACGGGTAAAATTTTATATGGTCTGTAGCTGTTATTTTTTAACGTACGTTGGATTTTGGAATAACTTTTACCTAATTGATCGACTGCATTATTTATACTACATTCAGAATTTTCTAAAAAATAATACAATGTGTCAAAACAGTTATTCTCCAATAAATATGGATGGGCTTACCTTCGAAATGAAGCAGGATATCTAGCTGTTCTTCCTGGTTTGCTTGAACTACACGCTTTTTTCTACTAAAATTGGAGGTATTATTCACCTTTCAATATATATTTTTGAACGTATTTTCTGATGGTGTTGGACGATTTGGATACAACATCCTATATGCTCTTTTTGCTGCACGTTTATTTTTGTTATTTTCTATATAACAAGTAAATATTTTGACTTTTTGTTCCTAACTGTAAACCATTTTGATTATTTCATTAAAGAAATATCACTTATCAAACATAATAGTTGTCATTTTCATAGCTCACTTTAATAATGTTAACTTTTCCATATTTACAGTAACTAGTTTAACTAAGATATTCGACGTTTAATAACTCAAAAATGGTATGTGGTAGGGATAATATATGGTATATTTTTGAAATCAGGAACAAAGGATCAAAAAAATATATTATTTTTTTGTATCCTCTGAAATCTGCACGATACTGTACTTTTAATAGCATTTTAACAAAATTCAGTCATGACCACATAACTTTTATTTAAAGCTTTTTTTCTACAGGCAATTATAACGATGATAAGGCGTGAGTAATTTATAATGAATAACCCTGTACCTAACCAGTATTTTCTATTTTTCGTTCTCAAATTTGATTAATTCAGTTTAGTTAAACAAATAAAAGTGTCTTGAAATATTGTTACACCTAAATTTATACAAAATTATAAAATATTCAGCTCCACACAAATTAAATCAAATCTTTGTGGCGTGAAAGGTAAATTATAAACAATAATATATTTTAATTTAAAACAAATTAGGTATCATTTTCTTGGTAAAAGTTTATAATATGGAATGAAATGAAATATAATAACGCTGAAAATGTTTGCTGTTTATTATTACAGAAACTTATCGCAGATATGTATAACATGTATCTTTTTAAACAATTATTTTCCCGACAATTTGCCAAAACGCTTACTCTTCGATTATAAAAAAGACAATATGCACATTATGTTCAGTACAACTGACGCAATAATGTTATTTTTAATTCTAACTACTCTGTTCAGTAAAACTGTTGTTTAAAAAGATATATGTTATACTTATCTGTGATGAGTTTCTGTAAAAGTTAGAAAATAATAATTAGCAAACATTTTTAGCGTTATTATGTCATTTCATTACATATATTTTAGTTGTTTGAGTAAACCTGATATAACTTCTGTTAACTATTTTTTACAACTATGTTTGTTTTTAACCGATTTAAAAAAAGGAGATTTTAGGTTTTACTTGTGTATTAAAATCATTTATTACCTACCGTCTTTGCGCGTGAGAGGGGGTGGATTAATATTTAAAAAATATCAGCAATTGAACCGCAGTAGTATATAAATTCAATTTTAATAGCACAGAACACTATGCTCTACATAGCAAAATAACATAGATGCTTACCTCATGAATGAAATTTGTGAAGTGTTTATGTTAACATTCATTGAGTGATTTACCTTTATCATTATATCATACGATGAAAAGTGTACAGGTTTCCTCACTATGTTCTCCTTCATTAGATGCAAGCTGTATAGGTATAGGAAGTTATAAGTTTAGGGGAATACCTGGGATCGAACCCAAATTATAACTCACATATTTTCGGTATCGAGATTTGTACCGATAATTATAACATTTACCTATGCCATCACAAATTTAAACAAATAGGACTAACTAGATGTGGAGGCTCTTCTATCCTACTAAATAAAACAATCAAAGTTAACATAATTAATTTAGACACCATATTTATGCAAATTGCCCAAGTAATGATATAATTGGCATTAAAATCATATTAGGAGCTGCAATTGTTTCTGTCTTCGTGATCTACATGCCACCTAATTTACATACGCAACTTTATCACTCAATTTTTGATTGTTGGCTGACCTACCTAGTATTTATGGTACAGACATATTAATTTTTTACATATATATTTATTTAAAGAAGATATGCATCACCCACCACTAAATATCGAATTATATTTTGAATCACATTACAAACAATCCTCCAAACAGAGCTCGATGTCACGCAATTACAAAAAGCTGACTCTATGTCACTCTATACTGAACTAGTTGAGATAAGTTGGAATAACCTCTATAAAACTGATAATGCTAATGAGGCTGTGGATTATTTACACACTGTTATCAATAACAACGTATCTAAATTTGTACCAAGACATATCCCTCAAAAAAAACATTCCTCCCTGGTTTATCAAAAACATAATTACCGATATAAAACGTAACGAGATGGCTTCTCGCATATATAAAAAATTTAATAATCCTGCTGATCAGGAAGAGTTAAAATTTGTAAGAAACAATTTATCCAACACCATGACCAACAACAACAATATCCTTGACAATCCGGATGATGTTGCCAATTTATTTGCTGATAACTTTGGCTCTTCCTATATTTGGCTGTGTTAAATACCTTTAAGAAAATTAAGCCGAAATTTACTGCAGGTCCTAATGGCCTGCCAGCGGTCTTTTTTTAAAAGACTTTTCAAGCGTATTAACTTCACCACTCCGTCACATTGTTAAATTATGTTTGTAAATAAATACATTTCATGATAAGTAAAAAGTCTCAAATATTTGCCCAATCCACAAAAGAGGCAGTAAACCTGATATACAAAACTACCGCACTATAACAATTATAAATAATTTTGGTAAGATATTTATCTTACATAACATGCTTTATCCGCAAGTCCATCGAAGCATCTGTATCAATCAACATGGGTACGCCTCACAACGATCCACAACTACGACATAGATGGTGGTAAACAGGTTGATGTCATTTACACGGATTTGTCTAAAGCATTCGACAGCATAGACCATGGTATTTTATTAAAGAAATTAGATTTCTTGGGCTCTGACCTAGAATTAATTTATTTTCTGAATACTATCTTCATAACAGGAATCAATTTGCACAGTACCAGGGTCATAGATCTATGGAATTCATATCTCAATCAGGCGTTCCACAGGATTCGGTATTGGGCCCTTTATTGTTTACGTTTATGATATTCTTAAATGATATCGTACTTGACCTCCAATGTTCATGTCCCTTTTATGCTGATGACTTGAAAATTTACCATAAAATTGATAGTATATCCAATTATAATAAATTACAGGCTGACTTAAACACACTTTATAACTGGTGCAGCAAATATAGATTGTTTCTAAATATCAGTAAATGCAATATGATTTCGTTTACCAGGAAGTTAAACAAGTTATAATTCGATTATAATATTAACGGTACTACACTGGAACTTTGGGAAAATTTTAAAGATCTAGGTGTCACTTTTAATTCCCAATTGTCTTTTAGGGAGCATACAACTAATATTCTATCGTCATTCTTTAAAATGCCTATTTTTATCATATGCAACTCCCGTGATTTTCATAACGCGACTACACTAAAGACTTTATACAACACGCTGGTATGATCTAGGCTTGGGTACGCAAGTGTGGTTTGGGACCCATTAGATTAGATTAGATTAGAAGGAAGGAGCTGGCTGATTGGCCTTGACCACCGCAACCCCTTGTGTGTCTATTGTGGAGTTCCTATTCATTTCCTTAGATCTTCCTATCCAGATTTGTCCTTTGTATCAGACTTCACAGCCTTAATAAGGGGCTCTTAGTGTAGCTGCCCACTCATGATTTTTGTTCCCCAAGTAGTTAAAACCTAAGTCTAGCGACGCCTTCACAATGGCACAACACATGAACTGAGGATTCCTCTTCCTCTTAGCAGAATCTGCATGTTGCATCCTCTACCAGACTCATCAGACTCATATGTCTATTGAGCCGAGAGTGTCCTGTTAAAAGACCCACAATTATCCGAATGGCTTTTCTATTTTGGCATAGTAGGTCTTACGTAAATTTAGCCGATCTTTCTTTAATGAACTATTTGGCCTGTCTTTGTTGCGGAAAGTCCCTCCGCCATTGCAGAGAATTATTTTGCATCCATTCCTTAATGGATGTTCGTATGCATGGCCTGGCAATGCCACAAAAGGGTTCGAGTCCCACTAGGGCCCTAGATGAGCCTTCTCTGGTCAGTTCATCCTCCTTTTCGTTTCCCTTATGTTGCTCGTGTCCTGCTACCCCCACCATAGTCAATTTATTTTGACTTCCTAGATCTTTTAGGGCATTCGCACAGTGCCATACAAGTTTTGAGTCAACCTGCATGGAACCGATTGCTTTTAGTGCCGGTTGGCTATGGGAGAAAATGGCTATCGACTGATTGACAGTCCCTTGTCTTATTATTTCCTTTACACACCACTGTATTGCGGCCAGTTCAGCCTGAATTTTTGGGACCCATATTAATACCATTGAAGATATTCAAAGAAAGTTTTTAAAATTTCTGTCATTTAAAATTGACCATATGGTATCCCTCTGTGGGTTATGATCAGCTATTATTGCTAAATCGTTGCCCATATAGTTCTATGAGCATCGTAGAGACATGCAAAATGTTGTACATTTAAACAATATGATAGACTGTTCACAATTATTGGAAAAAAAAATTTTTAGAGTACAAACTAGGCCAACTAGACCCACATCTTTATTTTATATACCAAATACGTACACAAATATTTTAATATTTTCTCCATTATACGGTATGTGACGTAATTATCAAGTTATTGAGAAATATGTTGATATTTTTAATAGTAAACTAAGTCAAATTAAGTAAAAAATTTTTTTAGTTAATTGTTCTGTTATATTAATCACCTTCATTTATATTAATTTCATATGATTTATATGTTATAAATGTATACATACATCATGTTGGTACTCTATTTTCGGCAATGTCATTGGAATTTATATTCTGTTGGGAATGTGTATGTAAAATAAATAAATAAATAAATAAATAAATGAATATATCATGTTAAATAAGCAAATGTTATGAATTCATCCTCATGGTGGCGTTACACATCTTCGTGAACCTTCACTTCTTCCATAACATCTTTCCAGGTGTTCCAGTTCAACACAAGTGTCCATCCCCTTGTTCTATTAACTATGTCGGCATCTATGTTATCTAAAAGGATTTTCTCTTCTAAGTGGTCCTGCAGATCTCTCACAGAGTCCTACCCAATATTTACACCTCAAAATTGTATCTTCTTCTTCACAGACCATTTTTATTTATTTCTAATATTTTAGTTCAATACGTTGCGTTCCAAACAGTCTCATCGCCATGTTTCAAAGTCGTATGTTACTGGTGGTTTTATTGATGTTTTATAAAGTTTGAACTTTATGCTTCTGGAAATTTTTGGTGATGTGAGTTGTGCGGTGGGTCCGAAGTAATATCTGTTGGTACGAAAGATTCTACATTTTATGGTCATTTTGAATATTGATCGACGAGCCGAAAGGCACAAATTCATTGTCAGCCTCAATTCCCTGGTTTTCTATATTTAAGGGGTATTGTCTGTCTCGTGATTCTGCGCATGCCAGCATATATTTAGTTTTGTTGGTGTTGGTTATTACTTACTAGTCCTATTTCACTTGCTGTCTCTTTCAGTGTATGCTCCTTTAACTGCGTTCTCAGATCTACATAATATGCTGTCGATGTCATCTGCTTAGGTCAGGATTAATACGGACTTACATATTGTTCCTGTCGTAGTGACACCTGACAATTACTTTCTCAAGAGCCTTGTTAAATAAAATACAGGAGTGTGCATCTCCTTGAAGAAACCGAAGAAATCGTTTAGTAGTTTCAAACGATTAAGACACACTGATTCAACTTTTTCCATCTTTATTTGTGTGAAATTTACCAAGTGGTTTTGTATTTGACTGGTTCTTTTTATGGTATTGTATGCAAACACCCAAATTCCATGACTGTCCATGATCTCCTTTAGACTAGCTTGAATTCCCCGACTTTTTTTAAGGATTGGTAGTTTGGTGGGGACCCTAAAGTTTGTAAAAGAACCGTATTATAACACAATACGTGGAAGAGAATACACAAAACTACGATTTCTGTATGAGATGGAAAATATATTTAAAAAAACGTACACGGGTATTAAGAATTTAAATATATTTGTCTAGTTAAATAATGGCTTAGTAATTTACTGACTATTATAGAATAAATACATGCTAAATGAACGTTTAACCCTTTATAGCATGTTGCCTTTGCTTGAACACTGTTAATGTATGTTAAACACAAGGTCGATGACGTCACGCATCCGGTAAATTTTTTGTATAAGCTTGTTTCAAGTCGACCTCCCCGAATATGATTTTATTAACCCCAATAGACCATCAGATAAAATATATTAATGTTACGACTTGGTTTAACATACATTCTGGAAAAGTATCTTTATTATTATCAAAGTATACATTGGCGGACATTTTATTAAAGAAGAATAATTTAACAAAGTAATTTACATTGTATAATACGAAATATAAAAATGAGGTGGATTTCTCTAGAGAAATAAATTAGGAGTAAATAAGCAAAGCTGAGTGGTTCAGTTCATATTGACGATATATTAATAAAATTTGCTGTAAATCAGTTAGGGGTCGAAACACATAGAGCGCTCAAGACGGTTAAAAGTCAAACTGCCACAAGTGCTAACATAAGTCCTGCTCCACGGAGCATATAGAAATTAGTAGGTACATAATTGTGAAAATATAGAAATCAGACTGAAATCTAACAAAGTATGCTAAAGATGGCAAGTTGTTTTCTAAACCGAAATAACACCTTGAAAATCTAGGATCTTGTATCAGGTAAAAGAGAGATGGTGCCCTACAGTTTATTGTGGAGTCCGAACTACATCGACAGTTACAGATTTCATCTTAGTAGGAAATAAATTTCAAATAAATTTGCCCCGCCGTGGAATGTTATGTAAAGTTCTGTAATTTTACTTATTTTGGGACATTCTGTACATTCGGAAATAATTTCTAAAAATCTTTAATCCTGTCTTTGGATGGCATTTTTAACTACGGAATTCAGTAATCAAAGACCAAAACGCATATGCAGAACTTTGAAGGTATTAAAAAGTGGCTTAACTCAGCGTTTTTGGTATATTGCGGATCTTTTTAAGTGTCTTTGGCAGCTTTACATTTTTTTTCACGTTACGCCGATGGAAACTTTTGTGGGAATAATTGCAAACATGCTCCTGGTTTTTCAAAGCCCTAACAGTACAATGGAAATATTATGTAAATTTTTAGGTCATACTATTAAATTGTATACCTATTTCTATTATCTAGTGACATTAAATTATTGAAAAGATTTTACTAAACCGACACCCAAAGATATTGGAAAGGTAATTTGGAAGAACTTGTTTTAATACAAATCTCTGCGAAAGCCTTGAAGTATCATCCCTCAGAGGAGTGACTGTTAATACGGATTTAATTCGTTAATATGGCGAGTGCGAGATAAGAGTTGTGATATCCCACTTACAGATGATTATGACATATCTAATCGTTATTGTTTTCCTTTGATTGTTTAAGTTTAGCTTATATATTTATTTTAGCAAACTAAATCATCTAAGCCAACAAAAATAGTTTTAAGATATTGAATGTTTTACGACAAAATTAAGACTTTTATGCCGTGTATCAAAATTTATTTGTTTATTTATTTATTTCCTGTATCAAAATCGTTTTGAAAGAAAAAACCGCTGCCAATTACTTGGAGATCAGAACTTCCTCACCGTAGCAAAACTGGACGTGTGGTGGAGTTTATAATAAAATCAATTTTTGACGTTTCAAAAACGTCACATTTTTTGACGTTTCAAAAAAGTCATTTTGACGTTACAAAAAGGGTCACATTTTTTGACGTTTCAAAAAGGTCACATTTTGACGTTTCAAAAAAGTCACACTTTGACGTTTCAAAAAATCACATTTTTTGACGTTTCAAAAATTGGGACTGATTTTGCTCATCAATGAACTCAATCTCTTCCTTGACCTCTAGAATGTGTGCACCAAATTTGAAAGCTTTATCTCAAAAACTGTAGCTGCTATCGCGATCCAGACAGAAGGACACATAGACCGAAATTTTTTTTTTCTGAAAATTTGTGTATCGTATGACGATATACAGAATTTCAGATTCGTCGAAATTCGTTCAGAAATGCAATAAAAATTTTCAAAATTTTTTTCACGAATACATAACTTCCTCACTTTGAGGGGTGAGGAAGTAAAATTGATGAAAATCTGATAATTGATAATATGTTAAAATAAAATTCTTATTTAAAGAATGAAAATTCAAACCTTCAGGTTAAAGTCTTAAAAAAAATGTAAGCAAGTATATGATAAAGGTGGAATGTGATCCATCGTCTGTCAAGAAAATAATGGAACATGAAAAATTAAATATTGGGTGGACAGTATGCCGTGTTTTTGAATATATGCGTGTTTTTCGTTGTTTTCAGTGTGGAGGATTTGATCATAAATCAAATGAATGTAAAAAAGGGAAAAATATGTTTAAAGTGTTATAAAACTGATCATATGACAGAAAACTGTGAGGATGAACTGGTAAGATGTGGAAACTGTATTGAAACAAACATTAAATTAAATTTAAATCTACCTGTTAAGCAGTCAACGTTTGATGATATGTGTTGTTCAGTATTTAAAAGAAAAATTGACGCAGAGAAAAGAAAAATTAAAATTGCATCTGAAAATTAATAGCAATCAATTAGAAATAGTGGTTTAGATATTAACGTTTTTCATCAAAATGTTAATAGTATCAAGAATAAAAAACCGCTGCCAATTATTTGGGGATCAGAACTTCCTCACTGTAGTAAAACTCGACGTATGGTGGAGTTTATAATAAAAGTAATTTTTGCCGTTTCAAAAAACTCGATGTGTGGTGGTTTGCAATAAAAGTAATTTTTGACGTTTCAAAAAAAGTCACATTGGTGGAATGTCACTAATATTTTAAAATTTGAAATCTCAAAAAAAAAATTCATCAACGAACTCAATTCTCCTTGACTTCTAGAATGTATGTACCAAAAAAAAAGCTTTATCTCAAAAACTGTAGCTACTATCGTGAACCACACAGACAAACAGACAGACAGACACAGACAGAGAATTTTTTTGTCTGAAATTTTGTGTATCGTCATAATTCGTCGAGATTCGTCCAGAAATGTAATAAAAATTTTCAAAATTTTTTTCACTTTGAGGGGTGAGGAAGTAATTGTACAATTAGAACTTTTTTACAACATAAATTTTACATTGTATGTATCTCTGAGCATCATTTACGTTATTGTGAAACAAATGCTATTCAAATTGAGGAATACTTTCTTGCTACCATATACTGCAGAGATATAAATAAAAAAGGAGGTGTTGCGATTTTTTTAAAAGACTGTCTTAAAGGTATTACCAAAGAATTAGAGTATATAAAAAAAATTTCGTTGGAAAGAGATATTGAAATTTGCGGTTTAGAAATAACATTCAAAAGAGGCCAACTAATTTTATTAAATGTTTATAGTCCCCCAAAAGCACACAATTTGACATTTATTTTCTGTTCTAAATGAGGTTTTGTATAAGGCATGCCGTAATAAAAATAATACTTTTGTACTTTGCGGTGACCTAAACATAAATTATTTAATTGAATCACTTAATAAATATGAGTAAATATGATATTATGATTAAAACTGAGCCCACAAGAATTAGGCTAAATTCCGCCATATGTATTGATTATATCTGTACAAATTATAAGTATGAAACAACGAGCGAATTTATTTATAATGGTCTTTCTAATCATTCCTGTCAAATTATCAATACAAGGTGATCTACCACGAGTGTGCCAAACTTCAGAGGCTGGTAATTTATCAAAAAATAAATAAACTTTCATTAATCAACATATGTCCTAAAACGCATAATAAGGGAGCTACAACCCCTTGAAGGGGGCTGATGAATATCAATTTTTCGATTATAAGTCCAATATGGTGGTGATTAAAGAAATGAAATTTTCATGCATTACGGCCCCGATGTAGGCGCATAAAAGTACAAATTTCGTAATTAACAGCTTGCTTTATTGAGGTAGTTTTGAGGGGTAAGGGGTAGTTTTTTACCCTAAACTTTTTTTGACATCACTTCCGAAGCAAAACTTTTAAATAACAGTATTTCCCATGCAATAACTCAGAAAAATGTATTTTTCAAAATTTCTGTCACACCAGCCGTTTTTGAATAATTTGCGTTGAACGGCAATAAGGTTTTTCACGTGAAATAAACAACATTTTTATTACAAAATTAAAAATCAATGTACAACACAGAAATAACGTACTTAATAACTATAAGAGTAACTGTTCAAAATTACCTCCTTGAGCACGAATACACGCCTCACAACGACGAATAACTGAATTATTAATTTCAGCCATGTCACCATTGTTTGTGATATAAGCTATACTATTATTGATCCTTTCCATCAAGTGCTGAATATTATTTATTTCCTCAAAATAAGCTAACTGCTTCATATGCCCCTAGAAATAAAAATCTAGAAGTTTGAGATCGGGAGAGCGAAGAGGCCATAAAACAGGACCACAGTTACCAATCCAGTTATTTCCAAAATTCCGATTCAACCATTCATTCACATGTGTTATTGCCGTTCAACGCAAATTATTCAAAAACGGCTGGTGTGACAGAAATTTTGAAAAGTACTTTTTTCTGAGTCATTGCATGGGAAATAATGTTATTTAAAAGTTTTGCTTCGGAAGTGACGTCAAAAAATGTTTGGGGTAAAAAACTACCCCTCACCCCTCAAAACTACCTCAATAAGGCAAGCTGTTAATTAGGAAATTTGTAATTTTATGCGCCTACATCTGGGCCGTAATGTATGAAAATTTCATTTTTTTAATCACCACCATATCGGACTTATAATCGAAAAATTGGTATTCACCAACCCCGTTTAAGGGGTTGTAGCTCTCTTATTATGCGTTTTAGGACATACGTTTATTAATGAAAGTCCATTTATTTTTTGATAAATTACCAGCCTCTGAAGTTTGGCACACTCGTGGTAGATCACCCTCTATACCTGTCCTGTCACTTTAAATGTAAATTCTGAAACAGAGTATGTAATTAGAAGAATATATAGTAATGACAATAGTAGTATTTTATTTGCACTGTGGATCAGGTCACTTCTGATCTAGATCAATTAGGTCAGCTATTTACATGTTTTATTTACAACTGATCTGAAATCAAAAGTGACCAAGTCAGTTTCGCCCTTGCCGATGTTGCTCCACCCCGGATGAAAGAATCACATGTGATTTTTAGATCAGATCAGTAATGTAGTGGGGGTAAGAAAAGCGGCAAACGGTTGACCGTATAATCAGGTTTTGCATGTCACAATAAATTTGCATATTTTTAATAAAAAAAATATCGCTTTTGCAATTACTGTATTTCAGAACATGAAAATAATGGAGGTCTTAGGAAATGAAAAAGGAAAATGTCAAGTTGGTTTCTGGATTATTTGTTTCCATTTTTTTTCAGGCTTTTTTATAAGAAGTCCGATGTAATATAAACATATAAAATCAACGTCTGCCTCTCAAATACGCATGCGCGCCCGACATCCGAGGCTGCTGCATGTTTTATTTGCGACTCGTGCAGATCACTTCTAACCAGATGAAATGTCATCAAGTGACCTGACCATCGGTGCAAATAAAATACTACAAATTATAACACATTCTAATACAATACAATATTAGCAATACTATATAGATCATTGGCATGATCTACAGGGTGTCCCAACCAAAAGTAGGCACCCTGAATAACTTTGGAGATAACATTTTTTTGAAAAATTGGTGAAACACGTCGACCTTGTTTCCAAGGGGGACATATTTTAATGCAATACTTGTATACCTATCATCATCCCTCTACCCTACACGGCCACCCACTCAAAAAATTCAAATGGCAAGGGGGGTCGAGTGATACATCTTTTGAAAGGTCTTTCAATTCCCTACATAACTGTATATTTTTTTAAACTTTTATCGATTCGTTCCTGAGAAATAATTGTTTCATTATTTTAGGTTCGGGAAATAAAAATAAAAGAAGCAGTTTAAATTATCGTATATATTGTTCAAAATGACCCTCACCGACTTCCATACAGTGGTATAATCTGTCTTGAAATTCTGTACGAACATTTCTGAATACATCTGGAGTCAATAAGCGGCATTCTTTCACGTAATTCTTCCAGAGATGTGGGTTTTGTTGCAAATACCTTCGATTTCAAATGTCCCCACAGAAAGAAATCCAAGGGAGTTAAATTGGGTGACCTAGTTATGTTATTTTCTAACAGATCGAGGTACCTTTCGCCATTTAAATTGTCAGGATAAAAAAACAACCCGACAATGTGATCCCCTAAAATGCCAGCCGAAACATTTAATTTCTGAGGCCTTTGGGTATGAGTTTCCATGAACAAATGTGGATTGGCTTCACTCCAATACCTACAATTGTGCCTGTTTACCTCCTCATTTAACTGAAATGTCGATTCATCAGAAAAACACGTATTGTACAGTAGATTGGCATTACCGTTTAATTGTTCACTAAAAATATCACAGAATTCAAGCCGACGATCGGGATCATCTTCGTTTAATTCGTGTACCAATTTAAATTTATATGGATGAAATTTGTAGGCCTTTACAATTCGATGAACACTGCTTCGTGATATACCGGAAGCCTCAGCTACTTTCCTGATCGATTGAGTATTATCCATCTGCAAATGACCCAGAACTGCCACTTCGACTGCTTTATTCCTAATCGGTCGCTAAGGTTCATGTTTTTTTGTTTCCTACAGAACCTGTTTCCATAAATTTTGTCAATATTTGTAAAACATACTGAGAACCAACCCTTCTATCTGGGTGATTTCTATTGAATATGCGCTCCGTAGCTCTAGCACAATTATCGTTTTTAAAATAAATGCTGACAACTTCCATTGTCACCTGAAGGGTATAAACCATTTTGAGAACTCACTCTGATAAAATGTATCTCGATTTAAAATTCGTTGTGAACAAATTAATGTTCAAGGACTATCAAATACTTATGAGTCTTTTATTATTCTAAAACTAAACGGACAAGGAAAGTGTTTTTTGTCGAAAAAACTCGTGTTGATTTGAGAGCACTAAAAAATGTACTTTTTTATAAATTCCAATACCCAATGCCATGTATTTTAAATTTTTTAAACGATTTCGATTGTGTGTAATCATCAAAAATAAAATTATTTTCCTTAAAAACGAATCGATAAAAGTTAAAAAAAATACACAGTTATGTAGAGAATTGAGAGACCTTTCAAAAGATGTATCACTCGACCCCCTTGCCATTTGAATTTTTTGAGGGGGTGGCCGTGTACGGTAGAGGGATGATGATAGGTATACAAGTATTACATTAAAATACGTCCCCCTTGGAAGCAAGGTCGACGTGTTTCACCAATTTTTCAAAAAAATTTTATCTCCAAAGTTATTCAGGGTGCCTACTTTTGGTTGGGACACCCTGTATATAGTATTGGTAATGGAAATGCGGGATTTGAAGTGTTTATCAGTACAATAAAATATCATTTTGATATTGCCTTTCCACTACAAATGACTATTAAAATAAATGGGTTACACAAGGAATTCGCAAATCATCTGAAAAATTAAAACAACTATATAGACTAACAATTAACTCGCAGAATGAAGCTTCTATAAATTATTACAAAAAATATAAAAGTATATACAGAAAAGTATTAAAGGCAGCAAAAAACTCATTAATGACCAAAAATTTCATAATGCTGGCAGTAAATCGAAAATGACATAGAGTATTATAAATGACACATTAAATAGAAAGAACACACAAAGTAGGATTTCGCGCATAAAAGTTGACAATACAGTCGATAAATCCTAAAGAATCGTTAATAATTTTAATAAATATTTTATCAATGTACCTAAAAAACTTAATGAGAAATTTCTGAATTGTAATGATAGGTTTGAGTTTTATTCCAATCGTGTGTTGCCTACAATATTTTTTGAACCTGCTACGGAAACAGAAATTTATAATTGATTAAACAATTAAAAAAAAAAAACGAATTCTTGTAGTTTGGATGGTATAAATTCGAATCTGTTAAAATATTCCATAAACTATTTAGTAAAACCTGTAACTTACTTAATAAACTTGTCTACTAGAGAATGGTAAGTTCCCGAATATATTAAAAGTTGCCAGTGTCGTACCTCTATCCAAAATCGGTAAAAATTATAACTTAGAAAACTGCCGTCCAGTATCATTATTGTCTGTAATCTCTAAAATATTTGAACGATTTATATTTAACAGAATGGTTTCATTTATAATAAATGATATTACATCCAGCACAGCATGGATTCTGTAAGGGATTATTCACAGAAGCTGCCATTTTTGATCTTAAATAAAAAAATTGATCCAATCCTACTTAACCGATAGAGAACAAATAGATGGAATCAAATCAGACAAGCTAAAACTAGAATTCGTAGTGCCCCAAGGATCTGTTGTTTGCCCACTACTATTTCTATTATATGTAAATGAGCTACCCAACATACAACTGGAGAATAACAACTTAATTTTGTTTGCTGATGATAACAGTTTACTATGTAATGAAGATATGCAAAATTTGATCAGTATCACCGAGTCATTATTAACTATTTTAATAACAACAAACTATTTATAAACAGCAGTAAAACGGTCTTCTTTAAATTTACTCTACACAAGAAAATTATTGGCCAGAGTTATTTAGTCAGGATAAAGAACAAATCAATAAAAAAAATCAAACAACAAAGTTTTTAGGACTACACATTGACAATGACATTGACTGGGGTATGCACATAAAGTCTCTATGTAGTAGGTTGTCGTGTGTATGTTTCGCTATATATAGGTTATGAGAGTTAACTAGTAGGTTTTGCTATTATCTTACTATTATGCTCAATTGGTTTTTAGAGTTACTTACAGTATTTTATTTTTAAATTTAAGTTTAAGTTTATGTATACTTAAGTTTAAGTTTACGTATATTTAAACTACAAAAAAAGCTGTAAGAAAGATCGCACAAAATTCTAATAGAACATCTTGTCGGCAATATTTTAGAGAACTTAAAATTTGTTTATATATTTCTGCTGTTTTACAGTATGTTAACAAACACCTATGAAACTTTACGCGAAACAACAATTTTCATGAATACTCCACCAGGCACGGAGATGATTTGCGAATCCCTAAGCATACCCTAAGTCTCTTCAAAAAAAGTCCAGAATACAATGGTATCATGTTATACAATGTATTGCCAAAATCCTATAAAGATATCGATAATTTAAAGTTATTTAAAAACATATTGAAAAATACATTACCGAAAAAAGATTATCCTCCGTTGATGAATATCTAAATAATTAATTCTCTTGTCTTTATATCTAGTAACATATAATAGTTAAATTGAATTAGTTTTTATGTCTCTTTACTATTGTTTTTATTTTAAATCTAAATTTTTTGTGTGCTGTTTACTATTATTTTTACTTCAACTGTAATTATTTTGTCTATTTAGTTTTAAATGATTTTAATTAGTAGAATATAATTTTGTTCAGGATCATCCGATCCTTCCCTGACGAGTGTGATGCCAATGTACTCCCTATACCGTTCCTTTGGGAAATCTATCTATCTATCTATCTATCTTTTTTTTGCGGGGCCGTAGGAGTAGCAAGCTACCCATAAGTGGCCCCCCCTGACTCCGGAGCACCACCCTGGGACCGCTCTCGCATTACTTCGGAGTGGTGTCCATATTCAGCCATTTCCCTACATCCCCCGTCTTCTTTCGAGATTAGGGATTCAGGAGCTGGGCTTCTCGCTCTCTGTTGGCCTGTTCCGCCTTTCCTTTGCCCTCCATGATATTCTTAATGTAGGCCGAGAACGCCGTCCAAGCCCTCTCGTTTTTAGCATGGCAGGAACAAGGCCTTCCACACTCAACTCCTCTCCAAGTGTCTGGTAGAGTTTGGACCTCTCACTTTCCGTTTTAGAGCATTCGAAAATTGTGTGCTCAGCGTCGTCCAAAACATGACCGCACAGCAGACGCGCAGCGCTCTCAGTCTTCTTAAATCTGTGCAAATACTGGTTTAAGCATCCGTGGCCAGTAAATGCCTGGGTGATGTGATAGTTCACTTCACCATGAGCCTGATCGTGCCACTCTGTAATGTTGGGGATTAGACGGTGCGTCCACCGACCCGCCGTTTCCGATTGCTATCTTGCTTGCCACTTTTACATGAGGCCCTGTCGCGCCAACTTTCTGGCCTTCTTTTTTACTTGCGTTGCTCTGGTTGCAAGCTTCGGAAACTTCTCGCCTCTCCCTGATCATAAGGTCGATCGGTGGTGTGCTGGCTAGCACCAGCACCGCTCCTACCGAGACAGTCCTGAAGGCCGACGTAATGACGATACGCCTCTGCACGGCCACCAATCTACGCCGTACCGTTTCTCGTTCTAATGCCCCCGCCCAAACCTCCGCTTCGTAAATCATTTTTAAGTGGACAACTCTGTTTAGTAGTCTCCTCTCTTGTTCCTTGGGGCCGCCGATATTTGGCATGAGCCGTGCTGCCGTAGATGCGGCGTTATCTGCGGTCCTTAAGACATGTTCCGTATATCTGAGTCCGCCGTCTACCCGCACACCTAAGAGGAATATTTGTGGCCAGTCTGGCACTAGGATATGTTCCCCTGACCTGGAGGTCAGCTAAAGTGGTCTTCATCCCCAAAGTGGGAAAAAAGGACTACACAGCTGCCAAATCGTTTAGGGCGATCAGTCTCACGTCCTTCCTGCTAAAAGCATTGGAAAGGATAGTGGACAGATATCTGTTGGAAGGGGACCTAGCCAGGTACCCATTCCACAAGAATCAGCACGCATATAGGCGAGGGAGGTCCACGGAGACAGCCCTTCACGCCGTCGTGCATAAGGTAGAAAGGGCCCTCCTGCATAAGGAGGTCACCCTAGCAATATTTTTTGATATAGAGGGTGCCTTTGATAAAGCAAGGACTACTACTATCTGCGATGCCCTTCGGACTAGAGGTACTGCTCCAGTACTGGTCAGATGGGTGAAATCTGCGCTGGAAGAGAGACGAGTTAGTGCTGCTTTAGGAGACTGCCAATTGGACGTCGGGGTGAGGGGCGGCTGTCCACAAGGCAGCTGCCTATCACCCCATCTATGGTGTCTAATAATGGATGGTCTCTTGGAGCGCCTAACTTCGGAAGGATTTTATGCGCAGGCATATGCGGACGACGGGCTGGTCCTAGTGACCGGCCGCTTCTTAAATGTCGTTTGCAACAGAACGCAGGTAGCTTGTAGAATAATAGAAAGATGGTGCGGCGAAACAGGTCTCTCAGTCAATCCATCTAAGACTGAGATGATCCTATTCACCAAGAGAAGGAAAATAGATGATTTTAGGGCACCAACCATGTACGGTAAACCTCTTGCACTTGTGCAGGAGGTTAGGTACCTGGGAGTGACCCTAGATAGCAAACTGTCATGGGGGCCGCATATCGACAACGTCATCAAAAAGTCGACTGCGACCTTCTGGCAATTGCGCCGAGCGGTAGGTAGGAACTGGGGCCTCAACCCACGGATCCTACACTGGCTGTACACGGCGGTCATCAGGCCTAGGCTCCAATATGGATCCGTGGTCTGGTGGCCGAGTGTGGACAGAGCGATGACGTCCCGAAAGCTGGCAAAAGTCCAGAGACTAGCCTGCCTAGGGATCACTGGCGCAATGAGGACGACACCGACAGTTGCTCTGGAGGTTCTGCTAGGCCTGCCAACGCTTCCCTCGTGGATAAAGAGGGAGGCTATGGCGGCCTATCTGAGAATGCGGGATTCTGGGAGCTGGCAGTGTTCAGGCAGAGCTGAAGGTCACGCAGCAATTGCCGGACTGACGGAGAGGGAAATCCCTCTCTCTGTCCTGAAGGTGAGAGAAGCGAAAGATCAGCTAAGGTTGGAAAGGAATTACACTCTCACTCTTCCTAGTAGGGAGGAGTGGAGTGAAGGAAGAATTGATTTCCGCCCGGACTCTCTGGTGTGTTATACAGACGGATCTCGGCTGGCCACTAGATCGTCTTCCGGGGCGGGAATATATCTGGAAGGCAGAGAAGTACAGGAGAGCTTTGCTCTAGGCTCGTACACCACGGTCTTCCAGGCA
The DNA here is from genome assembly GCA_029963845.1 of Rhamnusium bicolor. NCBI lineage: Eukaryota > Metazoa > Arthropoda > Insecta > Coleoptera > Cerambycidae > Rhamnusium > Rhamnusium bicolor. Next base: position 356,306 of record JANEYF010003368.1, on the reverse strand, counting down.
GAGGTTTACGCCATCCTAGCGGTGGCAGGTAGGGCTGAGGTTAGGAATGGGGCGGAACAGATAATATATATCTGCTCCGACAGCCAAGCTGCTCTAAAGGCGGTGTGCTCCCCCAGGACGAGATCAGCTCTCGTCCAGGAGTGTGGGGATGCCCTAGAAGAGCTGGCCAGGCATAAACAAGTGAGACTGGTATGGGTCCCGGGACATATGGGAGTTCCAGGCAACGAGAAGGCCGATGAATTGGCTAGACTCGGAGCCGAGGAACCCTGTCACGGGCCTGAGCCTATGTTAGGTATTTCAAGAAGGCAGGTCACAACGGCCCTCAATGAGTGGGCCCACGAGACACTGAGGACGCACTGGAGGACCAACAGGGCCTGCAGGCAAACCCGAGATTTTGTGACGGGGCCGAACAAATCGAGATCGGCCTGGTTGCTGGGACGGAGTCGTAAGACTCTGAATCTCTTAATCGGTGTTCTGACAGGCCACTGCAGACTTAAGAGGCATCTATCATTGATAGGTATTGAGGAAGACCCTACATGTCCAAGATGCAGGAGTGATGAAGAGACATCTTACCACTTCCTGGGACAATGTGAAGCGTTTGGGCGCCTGAGGCACTGTATCTTCGGTTCTGAGGCGCTTCTAAGGGAGGAGATGAGCTCCCTCGCAATGAGTGACATCCTGACCTTCATCAGAAGGTCGGAAAGATTCGATGAGGGAGCAAGAGAAGCACATGGCTGAGGGGACAGCTGGGGGTTGGTAAAAAGGGCCCGTCTGTGGCCTACTTGCCAGGCGTCAGCCTCCCCCACCATTACCATTACCATTACCCGCACACCTAAGTATTTTACGGATATACTCCACGGTACAGTCTTGTCCTCTAAAGCTATCATAGGTGGTGTGAACGACCGCTTGTTCGTAATGAGTACCGCCTCCGTCCTGTGCACTACCAACTCTAACCCATTGGCCTTGAGCCAAATGTTGGCTCGACGGATGACTTCATTCGCCAGCAACTCTAATGTGCTTGTCATCCTTGCAGTCACAACCACCGCCACATCATCTGCGAATCCTACGATTGGCGATCCTCTTGGCAGGTCCAAATTAAGTAGCCCGTCGTATAAGTTGTTCCACAGAAACGGGCTGAGAACCGATCCCTGGGGGACCCCAGCTGTTACTTCATACTGTTTGTCTCCGTTCTCCGTGTTATAGATAAGCGTTCTGTCATCTATCTATCTATCTATCTACCTATCTATCTATCTTCATTAGTGTCTGGGCATTTTAGGAGAAATAACTAAGCACCGAATTCAGTTGTCATTTTAAATATGAGTTATATACCGAGTTTCGAAAATTATAAGTTTTAAAACCTAAACATTGTCAAGAGTTTCATTTGTATGAGATAAAGTCCTTAACATTTTAAATTAGATGCGATAATCAACTGAGTTAATAGTTTCTTGGAATATATGGGTCAGTTATAAATACACTTCATGTGCATGTAAAAACTAAATATAAACTTACGTATAAACTTTAGGTATTTTAGGCCAGTGAATCTGGTAGAAATAAGTCGAAATATAGCATCCAATTGTTGAATCTTTGTAGACATATAATAAGTGATAACCTTTTTAGTCAATAAATAATCTCGACTTGTTACCCATTCAGAGGCCCTGAATATGATTGTTGATGTTAAAAAAATCGTTTTTGATAATTTACAAATATATTAAAATTGGTTCTCACTCGTTTGTTTTATTGACAGCACTTACTGTTATAAAACTTAAAAGCTTTGGGGGGATTAATACTTTGGAAAACATAACAGGGCAATGAGTATCATAATTTTGTTGTTTATAGCAGAAATGATTTCTACAGGTGTTCCTAAAGGATGTTGATTTTGGTCTCGAACAAAGACAACCCAATTTCAGTCAATGTCTATTTCTGTAATTGTCATTAATAAATTTGTATAAATGTACGAGGCCTAGCAACTATATGTTGGGACAGAATGTTATTTTTCAGAAACGTGCTTGATTACCTACTTAAATATGCACGATAATTCTTTTTTAAATTTTAAAGCTGCATACAGCAACATATTTAGTTTCATTTTAACTTAGATTTTCCCAAAACCTTCTTATTTTTTTATTACCGTTAGTTTACTTATTTAATATTGAAATATGCTGACAACTAAATATTGGAACAAGTATAAACGGTATTTGGTATTGCCGGATAATATTTTCACGTACTTTTTATCAGTAGCTTTACCGCATCCCATTCTTTCAACAAGACACTGGCTAGTAGCTACAACAATATAAAAGCCATACAAACTGCGAGTGGCATTTGAGTTCTGAGTTATTGTCAAGTTAAAGCACCCCTGTATTGTGTCGGCGCCTACTTGTACATGTATTAGAGATACTCATTGGTACGTTAAATACCAAACACCGCTTATACTTGTCCCAATATTTAGTTGTCAGTATATTTCAACAATTAATAACTAAGCTAACGGTAATAAAAAAATAAGAAGTTAAATTTGAGAAAATCTAAGTTAAAATTAAACCAAATATGTTGCTATATGCAACTTTAAAATTTAGAAAAGTCATTGTAAGTATTTATGCAAGTAATCAAGCACGTTTCTGAAAAATAACAGTTTGTCCCAACATTTAGTTGTTAGGGTTCGTAATACCTATACCCATTTACTTGTATCAGGTTGGTAAAGTAGAACACGTTACATTCGTTATTCATTCAAAACAGATGTTTTGAATTTTTTTATATAATTTTATTTTGATATTTGGTGCAATTCCAGGAAATAAATGTAATTTTTCACCACAAATAAACTACAATCAGTATCATTTATATAACGAGCATAACAGGCATGGTATTAACAAGCATCCCAGTGGTAACTTATCATGTTTATTACGACATTGGAGATGACTTTTTAAATTTGACTTTAGCTGTCTCCGTTTTCGAGATAATTCCAAAAAAAACTGAAATGGTGCATTTTAAAAACCTCCCGTATGTTTGCAATTTGACGACCAGTGATTTTTTACTTTCTTATACGTAATATAAGGAGGTAAGTATAGTAATCGTGATTTTTTTCTACCTCGAGATACTGATTGATTTATACGTTTTGAACCTTCCTGAATCCATTCTGACTATTTTCCGAATGATATCTGTCGGTGCGTGTGTGAGCGTGTGTATGTGTGTATCCGCGATAACTCAAAAAATACTAATGGGAGACTTCCCAAATTTGGCAGTTAAGATTGTCAACAACATTTTAGGTGACACATTAAATTTGGTGAATGTGGTACCACCAGAGGAGACACAATGAACGAAAGAAGAAAAAAGGTACAATTTCGGAAAAAAAAATTAAAAATTTGTATTGCATTTCTGAACGAATCTCGACGAATTATAACGAAAAAAAAAACATAACTTTATGGAAAGAAATCTGTCTGCATGTCTGTAATATCGCGATAGCAGCCACAGTTTTTGAGATAAAGCTTTCAAATTTGTTACATTTATTCTAAATGCCAAAGACAATGATAAATTCGATGATGAGTCAAATTGGCCAGCTTTTTTGTATTTGCCTTTACAAAAAAATATATTCTTGATGAAAGATTATAAATCATGTCTCCTCTGTCAAGCGAATAAATATATTTTCCAAGTACTTAAATAAAGCTGATGTAAACTTAAATTTTGTATACATTTGACCTCATAAAATGGAACATAAATTTAACCGTTTTACATTTGAAATGTCTAATTTAGTTACATGAGAATTCGCAGAATTTACTAATGAACATGTTGTGTATTGATTTTACAATTGTTCCCGACAAATGTTATCCTAATTTTCTCAATAAATAAAAATCAATTTTACTCAGATCAGGTGGCATTGCTGGACACAATTGCGGCTCTCCTCTCCCAATCCACCTATTTGGAAAAACTATATTCAGAGTTCCCTTACTGCTAACAAATAATGAACAGGTGCTCCATCGAGCTACAACCGTACTGTATTACTGGCATCTGGCAATAACTGTTATAGAAAATTTGGCAGAATATTCTGTAGAAATCTGAGCTATTTACAGTAATGACCATTAAAAAAACTAGTTACACGATCATCAATAATATTACCATTATGTTTAGAGACTATCTACGTTGGCTATAGATATGACATTACTGTAAAAGTTGGGAATATGTCGAATTTTACCTTATGCCCAGTTACAGAATTCAGTTCGTTTTCATAGTCAGCTTCATAAAACTTTTGTTGAAATTGATTGTGTTAAGTGTGAAAGCGATTTTTTTAAAATTTGTTGGAGAAATTTTTCGCTCTTTGGTTCACATCGCCGCTTTTTCTCAAATATTCACATCCTCATTTTCATAGTTTTATGAAAATGATGGCATTTTTTAGTGTTTCACGTTTACTGTGCCAAGATTTAAAAGAATAAATTGCATTATAAAATAATTATCCAGTTTGATTACACAGTTTTTTAAGAAATTAATAAAAATATTTAAAATGCTTTTTGGACAGAAATTCAAAAATTTTTGTCTATCCTATTTGTCGTTATACAAACCCATTTGTCAGAGAACGATGCTCATCATCTGTCTATTTTATTTACCCTCAAAGAAACCTGCCCTAAATCCTCATTTATGTTTCAGAGTATTTCTTTGAACTGACCTCCAATGTTGCGGTAGGTAAATTCTTTTCACTAGTTGCAAAGTATCTATAAGACATCAAAAAACATGTCACATTAGTCTTAAAGGAATAAACCAGGTACCAATATAACAACTTGCTACGAGAGTTTTTAATATCCCTTTTTAGACTTTAAGTATCAAATGTCTTGAATTTGGATATAAATACTAATAATTCATTGAGAAAAGAGAAACTGTTATGTCAACAAATTTTGTAATGTTACTCTTTGTGTTAATTCAACTACTTTGTTGTTAAAATAATAACAGATTACTTTGTTGTTTAAATAAATTCAAATACAAAACTTTGATAACCATACTGTTTTGATTTTAACCATGTTTCTAAAATTTCAATTTTTAATTCTACTTTGGACTTTCTTGATAAAATAAGTCTTTATTGAACTAATCTTAAGAATTAACTTTCTTTAATATATCTGATCTCTAATTGAAAATGATATTATCGTTGAACAAAACACACTACAACTATTGAACGAACAAATTCTGTATAATTTCGACACAATTTTTCTTGCGTCGCATATTCTGCGTCGCATATTTTACACAGAAATTAAAGTAATGTATTTGAATGTAGTTATTTAAACGAGCGTAAACGAAATTACTTCAATTTCAGCGTAGAATACGCGACGCAGATTACGCGTTTAGTTTCGCTCTTACTGAATACAAGTCGCTATCTTAGAATTACAAAGTTCCCACTATGCAAAGTATCTTTTTATGAACTTTAAATAACAGACTTTTTTATAACAATGTAACGTCTGTTTAATAGTTGTATCAACATCGCCTTAACGTTGTTTCACGAAAATTGAAACAATCTCTTGTTTGTTCCGTCGATATAATGTTTCAATATTAAGTTAAAAAAAACCTCACAGATTGTACCATTTGTAAAAAAGAGGGCGCATGCGTGTTAAAATGATTTTAAGGTGCATTTAGTGCAAGTGAATTTCCTGATAAAATAATTTAGTTTACTACAATCAACACCACAGCTCTGCCATTCCCACCTAAACTTAGAACTTAGAACTATCGGGTGCAGAGGGGGGGGGGAACGAAACAATTAAAAAAAAATCAGGGTAAAAGTGAAACAAGCCTGTACTATACCGTCCACGAGGTTTTTTCTCACACAGTGTAAAAAGTTACAAAATAAATTGAGGTTTAAATTTTATATTGATTTTGTACAGAGTAAATAGATCACAGATGATAATGCCCTCTTTGTTTAATTTTTTGGCAAATTAGTTTGTTTTACTCGTTGAAACTTTTGGGAAAAAATTAAATATAAATTTGGGAAAATGTGAAGCAGCGCTGGGAAAAATATTAAACTATTAAATTGCGAGATTCTGCAGGTGCAGGTGCAGTGAAAATGAAATGGAATTGTATAATAAAGAGACGGAAATAAAAGTTGGGGACTATGTTTTAATATCATTCACAGGTGAATAAAGAAATGCTTCTTTCTACAAACATGTGTGCATTGTTTCAAAAATAGACGAACCTCACAACATTGAAGGGATGGGATTACAAAGCTTGATTAATAAAAGCGAATTTAAATTGAACGAAAAAGACATTTTTGTGGTGGATCGCGAAGCTGTTTTAGGAACTCTTCCAATTCCTCGAATTGTGCAAATAAGTGCCATTATAGTGAAATATGTATTTCCAAAATCAATGCCAGTAGTTGAAAAAAAGCTTTCAACGTGTTGCATTTTCCTCTCTTTATTTTATTTTATATATTTTTTTTTAAATAATGTCTTTTGTTTGTTTTATATTAGAACCTTATTTGCAGGTATTTATTTACTCTAGTTAAACTGTTTTTTTTCAATAAAAATCACAGTGCTTTTTAACCGTATTTGAGTTTTATTGTAATTTTCATCACCATCCTATATATATCATTTTATTCTGTACTGAAATATAAAAATTAATATGGTTGCGGCACATGCTTTTTATTTAGTGTTTCCCGCTTGTTTCATTTTTACACCGCAATCTTATTGCCTTGAATAGTATAGAAGTTACAGGCTTATTTCTCATTTTTCCTTACCTGTTTAACTTTTTTTCCCAAAATAGAGGTTTAAAGTGAAACACAGTTTTTATTTATATTTCATTTGTTTAGATTATATCTAATTAAAAAAAAACATGCACTTTTGAAAAGATCAAGTAACACTGTTTGTAATACATAAATGGGAAATTTCAATTTGTACTTATTTGTATTTCGCTGATAATAAATCTAAAATTACGACAATTGCTTGCTCCCTGATTTCCGGAGGAGTACCAGGAATAAAATATTCCTTACTACACTCATTTTGTTCCAAATAATAATTATTGTAAAGTAGAATGTGTCAAATACGACGTTTAAATCGTTCAATATTTAGTTGTAGAAACCAATAATAATATTGGTTTCTATGGAAACAGCAATGATACGGAGGGCATACAAAAATAAAAGAATCTGCATCATCACTGACAGCCAAGCAGCCCTCAGAGCTCTGGAAGCAGTAGAAATACGATCTAAAACAGTAAAAGACTGTCTGGAGTTCCTGGAGAAACTTACAGAACACAACAGTGTACAACTGGAGTGGACACGAGGACACCAGGGAAATACGGGAAACGAAAAAGCAGACATGCTAGCCAGAAAAGGCGCTAAATCAATTCTAGCAGGTCCCGAACCGACCTCTGCGGGGTATCTTATAGCACCGCGAAAGGATCGGTAAAGGAACTATTAGGACAGAAACACTACTCGCAATGGATAGGGATGCCGTGAATGAGGCAGTCACGCTTGTTCATCGGAGAAATATCTAGAGCAAGGACCAACGAAATGCTAAAGCTGAGCAGAAAACAGCTGAGGTGTGCAGTGAGAATATTAACAGGACACTACACACTAAACAAACACCTAACCAACATGAGGGTGAAAGACAATCCAGATTGTAGAATGTGTGGTGAAGAGGAAGAAACTCTCCACCACATCTTATGTGAATGCCCAGCCCTAACGGCAATGAGACTAACACACTTCGAGGGACCCCTTGTAACCCCGGAAGAGATAGCCAGAGCTTCCATAAACCATACACTCGCCTTCTGGAATAGAACAGGTCTTATGGAGTAATGAGACTATGGGGTACAATAAGCTTAAGCTTCAGTACAGCGGGCAGTCAAAACCGCAACCCGTAAGAAAAAAAAATGGAAACAGCAATATAATTAAGTCATTACGACAAGGTAATTTTCAATTTGCCGTATTTTTACAAAAATTATACTGTTTTCTAATTTCGAATGGCGATACAAAAAATTTTGTATATAACTCGAGACTAAAATGTGTTTTCTTTTACTCGTGTGGTTTAAGCACTCGCCTTCGGCTCGTACTATAAACACCCCACTTGTAAATAAAACACTATTTTAGCCTGTTGTTATATAAGATACTATTAGAAACTTTTGACACCTTGCGTTTCTGGCACCGTACGTTTTGGTACCACAGTTTTTTGGTAAAGTTTTTTTGTACAGTGTATAAAATTTATTTCAATATATAAAAACAGAAAATGGGAATATAAAAGAAATATAAAAACTGCAAAGAAAAATTACTATAGCAATAAGATAAGTACAGCAGAAAATAAATCTAAAGATACCTGGAAAATTATAAATAACAAGGTAGGTACAAATAAAAATAAAAAAAGTCAAAACAAAGAACTATCTCTAAATATCAGTAACAATTTAATACTTAGAAATAAGGTTGCCGAATCATTCACAAAGTATTTTACAACTGTTGCAACTGACAAAATGGAAAAATACTTTGGATATAACATACCATTGCCTTACACAGTTTTCAACTATATTGAAAACTCAATATTTGTTCCGCCAGTTATCAAAAATGAGTTTTTAGATGCTGTGAAAAACCTAAAAAACAAGAAATCATCCGGTTTTGATGAGATAACTGCTCAGTTGCTTAAAAATATTATTGAAATAATAATTGATTCCTTATTATACTTAATTAATTTATTGCTAGCGAAAGGAGTGTTTCCTGACATATTAAAGAAAGCATGTATAATACCTGTGCACAAAAAAGGTTATTTAAATGACATTGAAAATTACCGGCAGATATCCCTATTAAGTGTCATATCCAAAGTAATTGAAAAAATTTTCTCTATTTGAGTAGTGTCCCATCTTGATTCTGAGAATATACTTACCACATATCAATATGGCTTCAGGGAAGGGTGATCAATTGAAACTGCATCCTGTCAGTTTTTAAATTATGTTTATAAGAAGTCATACGAAGGCAACTATGTGGTATCCATATTCTTCGACTTATTAAGGGCTTTTGATATGGTAAATAAAGATATGATCTGGGTCAAGTTGGACAATATTGGTATAAGGAGAAATTTATTAAGTTTGATAAACTTTTATATGCAGGGCTGAAAATTTTTAGTTAAATGCAATAATACCCAGTCACAAACCTATGATATAAATCTAGGAATTCCGCAAGGTTCGATAATAAGACCGCTACTGTTATATGTTATATACAAATGACTTGCTAGTTCATATAAGAGATGGTCTCACTATAATGTCATCTATGCAGATGACACAACTGCGATGTCACTTGATGAACTTCATTATAAAATAGACATCGGTATTGATGATATGAAGGCATAGTGTGATCGTAATAAACTTATGTTAAATGCTACTAAAACTGTGTATGTAAACTTTAACATAAGAAGAACATTAGGAAACTTTAAGTTTTCTGATGTTACTAAATTCATGCTCTACTAAATATTTATTATGCAATGGCACTTTCACATATATCTTTTAATATATTAGCAAAGGGTAAAAACCTAACCAGAGTTTTTATTATACAAAAAAAGAATAATTCGGTTATTATTTAATATGAAATTTAGAGAGAGCTGTCGTGTTTTGTCTATTTTTAACATGTTTGACGTGCCAAATGTACAAATTTTGTATCTATGATTGGTAAACCTATCTATCTATCTATCTATACCTTATTCTTCGATTAAAATTTGGATATTGGTTATTAGATTTTGGAAATTTGGCGAATTATTGGCAACTAAATTTTGGAGATTACATTATACTGCTTGTCCCTAGTACTGAACTCATAAAACTATTGTGTTGGAAACTTTTATATATGGTATTCACTTAAACATTCACGACGATATCCTAGTGAAGGTTTACGTACTCCACTGTAGTTGACTTTTGTCAAGTCAGCTCGAGCAGAATACTTTGGGTCCTGGAGCTGCCTGCTCTGCTATATTTTAAGATACGTGCTATAAATTGTTTATTTGGTATTTTTATATTGTGTATTTCATATTCTTTTGCTTAGTTCTCATTCTTAATTTTGTACAACTTGCTGTCAGTTAATTTTTTTCGTTAATTTCTATTGTATCTGTAAATTAGTTAAAATTTAGATAATTTTAGTACTCTTGAACCCTAAGCATCATTTTATATTTATTATTGCAAGATTTTTATTGCCTAACATTAAACATTAAATTTTATTTATATTTTAACTTTCTTGGCTATTTATTTATTTTTCTTACAGCAAGAAGGATCTATAAGACTTTCAGGACCATTTCAGGATATCAGATCTTATACTACAATTTATGATCGTAATAACGTTCGTCCATGAGCTGGTCTTAGAAAATGGCGAAGTTATGTAAAGCAACCTTGTATGAACTGCTTATAATATCCGTTAAACTAACCATATAACCATTCACATTATCTTAACGGAAATGTTAGAATGTCATTTAAAGCGAATTAAATCCTTGTTCAAAGGACGTTGTGATAAAGAAGTACCGATTAGTCGTGCTATTGATGTTACAATTATGGAAAATGTCTTTAATAAAACCTATTCCAAAGATAATTGATCCCAATAATTTTACTAACCTCAGGCCCAACATTATCAAAAATATTGGAGAAAATAGTCCAACCTCAAATTTATAATTACGTCATCAATAATAATATTATTTCCCCATTACAATCAGGATTTAGAAAAGGTCCACCTCCGTTCTATCCAACATAGCTGACAATATTTTTAGGTCCTTAGATAATGATAATGCTACTGTTTTGACTATTCTTGACTTTCTAAAGACATTTGATACCTCAGATCATAGTTTGTTGTGTGCCAAGCTGGTTTATTTTGAGTTTGACGATACCTATGTCTGTACAATTTTTTAGGCCTTATTTAGAAAGCCGTTCCCAAGTAGTTGCTTTTCATGATTAATATTCAAATAGCTGTCCCGTCACACCCGGAGTTCCGCAAGGCTCCGTGCTAGGACCGGTACTTTTTCTAATCTACACAGCCGATATTTTTACCTCCACTAAGTTTGGTAAACAGTGTTATGCAGGTGACACTCGATCAGAGTATTATTTTCGCTACAGTGATATTAACAATGCATGTATTAAAATAAATGGTGATCTGGTTCTATTTCACAGTAGTACTCGAAGGATCATAATCTAAAACTGAATGCTGACAAATGTGCTGCTATTGTATTTTGTTCAAACAAAGTTACAAATAGTCGTAGTACAAATCTAAAATTGAAAATAAATAATCAACTGCTTAATATTGTTCAAGGTAAAAAATTCAGGAATAATTTTTGACGACACCTTGCACTTTAAAGACCACGTGGCTATGCTAGTTAAAAAATCATATGTTGCATTAAAATTGTTATACACAAACATTAAAAAATTATGTGAATCTCTTGTTCTCCCAATTTTAACTTATAGTAATACAGTCTATTATTCTTGTCTTGATAAGCTAACGCAATACTGACTTCAAAAAATTCAGGACAGCTGTTGCAGATTTGTTTACCGATTGAAAAATTTTATAGTGTTAACTAAAATAAAGGAGCTTGGTTGGCTTCGAGTTGAAAACTTGTACATGTATCACTTATTCGTATTTGTTCAGATTATTTTAATAGCTGATTCTCCCCCTTACCTCCGAGAAAAGTTAGTTTTTCGGCGCAATATTCATGAAGCAAATCTAAGATTTATTAATTACCTCTCACTACCAAGATATCATTTAGCCATGTTTCAAAGATCGTTTTCCTATAATTCTGTAACCATTTACCATAATATAACACCTCAGTTAAAGTCTCTCCCTGTATGCAATTTCCGGAAAAAATTTAGTTTTTTTCACTTCAATAATCTCCTGTGAATTGTCAGTTAATAATTCCCAATTCAATATAATACCAAAAAAAGTTTTCTTTCTTATTTATTTATTCATATTTTTTGTACAATTAATATGTAAGCACATATATGCAGGCACTACGAAATGTTTCATGTATGCTCATAGGAAGCGAATATTATTATTTTTTGTCGATTCCTAATATGTATTTTTCTGCTTTTTAAAATTGTACTTTTTTGTAATTTTTACTGTTTATGTTGTATATTTAAATTGTTAGGTTAAGTTGAATAGCCATAGGCTAGCCTTCGCCTTTTGTAACAAAAATTGTACAATTTCTCATACAATAAAGATGTAATTATAACCTCCACCTTACGTTGGTTCCGCAGACAAAACCTCACTGTAAGTGATATTAAAATTTACCTCCGATTCAAATCCTTGTTCAAACGACTTTCTAATAAAGAAGTACAAATTAATCGTTCTATTGATGTTACAATTCATATATTTTTAGATGGACCTTTTTAAGAAGAAAATCTACGTTGTGTGAACGGTATGTGATGTTTTATGTTTAGTGGATTATAACTCGAGGTCGGAAGGTAGCAATAAAGATGTCAATTCCAGGGTTGACTCTAGGTGACACATCGAGTAAATATGTTTATGCATATATGAGATATTTGGCGACTTTCGTAACATCCAAACTTAATACCCAAAGGGTTGAAAATATTAGTGACTGTAACACAAAACACGATCACACACAGCGATCACAAGAGTAAAAGTGTTTTACTAATATTAATGCATCCACTAAAACATTTGCCACCTTCCAGCCACAAACATAGGTGCTTTCATCCTCACTAATTTCGACGTATTTGTCATACAGTTCAGAATATTTTTTTTTGTTTAGTACTGTCACATCTCGGTGATATAAGCAAACGGATCAAGAACCAGAAACCTACTTATGAAAATAATTATACTAAAAGGTATTTCAGTAAGAGCGCAAGATTTGAATTGCGCGCCAGTTTGGTTGTCATAATGTCACAAGATTATAACATGCCAGGTCGATAAGAGACAGATGGGATGTGAAAACACACGATACGAGTTCGTAGAGGTCGATCAGAACAAAACATCACGGCAGTTCGCGGGAGCGTGACCGAGAGTCCAGGGACGTCGATTCGTCATCGTGCACAAAAATTGGACGTTACAACAGCTACTCCACAGCGTATTCTCGCTGAAGATTTGCATTTCCATGCCTACAAAGTCCAATTGACTCAACAACTTCTGCCAACAGATCATGCAGAGCGAAGAGAGTTCACCAGTTGGATCCTTGAACAACAAGAAGTGAATGCCAATTTTGCGGACAAAATCATTTTCAGAGGTGAGGCCCATTTTCACCTCGCTGTTTGGTGTGCATTGTGGTCTGGAGGAATCATTGGGCCGTTTTTCTTCGATGACTAGGCAAGTAATGCAGTAACGGTGAATGGCGACCGTTATCGTGCTATGAAAACTTAGTTTCTTGTGCCTCAATTTGAAGATATTGCCCTCGGCGACATGTGGTTTCAGCAGGACGGTGCCACTTGCCATACCGCCCGTGAAACATTGATGGTCTTGCACGAGTCTTTTCCTGGTCGTGTCATCTATCGGTTTGGTGACCAGAATTGGCCGCCACGCTCTTGCGATTTAACACCTTTGGATCTTTGGCTGTGGGGTTATCTGAACTCACAGGTTTATGCCAACAAGCCCGCGACCACCGAAGCATTGAATACCGAAATTAGACGCTATATCAACGAAATACCACCACATGTATGCAACACCGTTATTCAAAATATCGCCAAAAGAGCACGCATGTGCCAGCAAAGCCGTGGCGGCCATTTACCAGATGTATTATTCTATACAAAACTCCCAAATGTCTACATTATAACTCAAGAAATATTTCAATACTTCGCTACAGAAAACCATGTTTTATTGAACCTTGATATACTACGCTCTTATTGAAACACCCTTTATATTTAGAAATAACAGCATATTTAAATATCTAAATAATTCGAACATCTAAAGGAGCATGCCTTTTGTGAAGAGACAATAAATTTGATATAAATATAAAATCGACCACGACGACTAAAAGAAAGTGATTGCTTTAGCAAAGTTTAATGAGTTGAAGATATTCTCAGTCAAGATATAGTAAAAGAATATCTTCAACTCACTAAACTTTGCATGAAACAAAACTGTTTTCGATTCAATGATAATTTCCTCGACAACATGAAGGAACAGCAACGGGTAACTCTTTGTCACCATTCATTGCCAGTCTCTTCATGAACAAATTCGAGACGGAAGCAAAAGAAGAATTCGAGTATTTTCCCAGGGTTTGGCTTAGATATGTGAATGATATTTTTGCATTGCTTGATACAAAAGTCGCTGATATTGACAACTTTGTATCTAAATTAAACAGTCGTTCCGCGTCAATTAAATTTACATATGAAATTGAAAACTCTGGAAAACTACCATTTTTAAATGTATTAATAATTAGAAATAATGAAATAAGTTGGAATCTGACATATACAGAAAAGATACCAGTACTCTAAGATATATCCCTAAGGACTCTCACTATTGTGTTCAACACAAAATGGTGAGTTTTAATTTTTTAGTCCATCGTTTATTAAGGAGAGGCTTGAAAAAGAAAAGGCATTGATTAAAAATATAGCTATGAGTAATGGATATTCTGTAAGTTTAATTGATAAAATAATCAGGAAACGAAAATTTAAAGAGTCGTTTCAAAATTCCTCGACCTTTCAAAATGAAAGAGAAAACCCGAAATTTGTATCGATTCCATTTGATTCTCGATTCACCCGCGGTATTGATTGGGAAGATTTTTAAAGATGTAGTTTTATTAGTCGGTTTGGATAAAATTAGTAAAGAAAACCTCAAATTCTCATTTAGTCGACGTTTCGACAAAATTTATTGTCTTCTTCAGGACTAATGAGGTCTTTGGTTTTCAGTCAACATAATCATAACCGTCAAATAAATAAATAACGTCGCTTATAATAATAGGATTCTTGAGTCAAACAATGACCATTGGGCAATAAATTAATGGTTTTTAACTAGTTTCAATGCAGATCGATATGAAAAGAGTGTAAAGGCAAAACAGAAAGCGACGTTATTTATTTATTTGACGATTATGATTATGTTGACTGAAAACCAAAGACCTCATTAGTCCTGAGGAAGACAATAAATTTTGTCCAAACGTCGACTAAATGAGAATTTGAGGTTTTCTTTACTAATTTTATCCAAACCAACTAATACAACTACATTAAGAGATTGTGGATACGAAACTCCTTAGCTAAAAATTTTTAAAGATATAGGTATGACAGTGGTTCATTCATCAGGAAACAAACCACAACAACTTTTAGGCAATCCAAAACACAAAATTGAAACAAACGAAAAGTTGGGGATTTCCGATATTAGCTGTAAGGACTGTAATCAATAATATGTTGAACAGACTAGACGATAAATTCAAACTAGATTCAAAGAGCATATGGCCCATTTCAAATTTGGTAGAACAGATAAGTCTAGTGTTGCCCAACATGCGTTTGACACCAACCATAAAATAGATATTAGCAATTTTAGATTAATTAGGAATGAAGGAATGTAACAAATACTAGACAGATGGATGCATTTGAAAGTTTTTAAATCACAAAGGGCATATCCCAAATAGCCCGCCATATTAGTAAGTGGAACCGTGACAACAGTTTAGGTATATCTAGGGTAGATTGTTAGCATAAGTTTAGTTTTAATCATCTCCAGATGATGTCAACTTGGTTGGCGAAGCGCGCGGCGAGTGCAATATATAATGTTTTGGTGCTTCATGGAAAATTACGTCAGTATTATCTTCACATTATAGGTTCCAACTCACTCCAGGACGTCAAAGCTGTTATATTTAGTTTAATTCCACCATAATACCAATAATAAATTCTACAATTCCACTTGTGGACGCCATTGAACGTCGAGATGGAATGTCGGCAGAATCCAAATATTAGTTGTTTATACATATTTTATACATGCAAATATTTGCAAATTTGTTAAAAATATGGAATGTTTTTGTTCAAAATCACAATAGAAACCCCCCTGGCGATGGTAATTTATCCTACAATGAAAACCACAAGCAAAAGGTAATGTAATGACTTGAAAGGTACACTTAAAACGGAAATAACCTAAGGTGCTACAGTAAGCAGAGCATTTAAAGGACCACCTAGGTAGAGTGCCTATTGACAATATTTTACACCAATTTATTACTAATGTAAATCGTAAACCCCACTTGATTAATTTGTATTGACTGTCATTATTGATATGTCCAAGTTCTAAAACCATATAAATCTTGACTTGAACTTTTAGAAAAGATATAATAAACTAGTGACAATTATGTTCCTTGTATTAAAAATAGGAATTTATCAAAGAAATAAGAACTGATTAGCTTTTTTATTATATTCATTCATAGAGAAGTGAACATACTTTAACATTTATAGATTAAACTGTCCGCGAGATTAAGTGAATCAATAAGCTCTATAAAATTATAATTTCATAAATATTTCTGTCTTTTGTTATGTTAACTGCTTTTTATAAATTTAATTCTTGTATAAAAATGTTTAAAAAATATAGATTAGGACACTAGTAAAAACTTATAAATCAATCCTAAAAAGATATGCCTGTCAAAAAAATAATCTACCGTCGTGATCGGTAATAATGTCATACAGGGTGTTTCAAAAAACATACACCAAACTACTGGTGGAGATTTATCTTATAAGAATGCTTCGAAAAGTTCTTATGAACATCCGATGATGCTTCGTTGTTGGTATAGGGTATTAAAGTTTAATTTTTTCGATTTTTTTTAAATAATTCAGAACTGACGAACTAATTATTTGAAATTTCCGTTGCCTAAGGACTTAGTAGTAAGGTCATGATACAAATACATTGGTATGCTAATCCGGCGACCAAATTTCGTTCACTTCTGCATATGACGTCAGCAACGAGGATAATTTGGCGCGAAATTTAAATTATTGAAATTAGGAGATTGTCATTGTTTTAGTGTCAAGTAGTTATCGGTGCTGTTAAGACAACTATTATGTATTTTTAAGATGTTATATAGTGCTTGTAGCTGGTTGTAGAAATTATAATCGGATAATCAAAGGAAGGGTATTTTCATTTTTTTAAAATCGAAGATCTTGTGAAACAGTGGATAGTGTATGATATTATTTACAGGTGGTATTTTACATTTGAATAATATCGAGTATTAAAAAAAATAATAATATGCCGATTCGAGTGTATAAATCGATACTACCAGACCAGGTCATAATTGTAGTGCTGTATTAAATGAAAACATATTTGGACCAACCTCTGATATCAGTTATACTTTGTGATAGTACGTTGAAGTTGAAATATTACAGATTCGGAAGTTGTAAGGGGCAGATAGATTATATCCTTGACTGATTGTTTAAAGTGGTCTGAGCCGTGCGCCTCCGAAACCGATTAATAAATATTTTATTAATATGTGGAATTCGAGGAAGAAGACTATTAAGTAATAAATACATTCTCCATCCTCCATCAAAGAATAAAAGGTTTTTCTTTCCATTCTGCAATGATTGTAGATTCTAAGCCTGTTGTTAGTAACAAAGGCATAAAATGTGAGATACATTTGTTGATAATCTGAATGGAACAATGAAACTTTACTACCTTAAAATGGAATCAACAGAGACTAGTGTATGGAAAGACAGTATTCAGGAAAGAGTTAAAAGGGTTGGTAATAGTGGCAGGGACAATAAATATATTATTTTTCTTTCATAAACAGTACTATTTTTAGGTCTTTAACAGCCTATACTGTGCATTTGTTTTATTAAAGGGACCAACTTCAGCATCATTGCAAGAATTTAGTCTCTGCCGTAAAGATCTTCTGACACTTCTACAAACGTGACGATTCTCTCTGATTCTTCGAAATACTGCGTCTATCCGTTTTAATAGTCCTTTCATTTTATTAATTGGTCTTTAACAGCCTATACTGTGCATTTGTTTTATTAAAGGGAACGATTTAGTTCTGTTCAAGCCGCTGAAAAGAGTGATGTTTTTACTAACAAACAGGAGGTCGAAAAACTTTAATTAGCATTCTGTTTCAATTTTTTCAAACAAAGAAACAACTTATACAATAAACCTTAAGATAGTGTCTCTTGATTCTGATATAAAAAAGGAAAATTTTTATAAGTAGATTCCAAAATAAATTTTACAAAAAAACAATTTTCAGAGCTATTTCGTGGTTAATAGAGACAGTTTTGGTGCGAAAACTTATGCCAAACGTAACCCAGAGATGTTTCAGAATGCAATAAGGGACATAAAAAAATGGATTCTCCTAGATGGTGGCTCAAAGCAAACATAGAATTCATCGATCCGTCCTGTACAGACTTACAAATCCCCACATCAAAAATCAAAGTGGGCAAACTATTTTGAAAGGTGTTTGATATTATAGATCCGAAACCGATGTAAAAGCATTTGAGAAATGTGCCTTAATAATTAAACTGTTAAAGAAAATATTTTTATATTTTCATCTTTATATTTTTAAAAATAAAAAAGAGTTGTCTATCATGTTTTCTTTTTTTGTTTCTATAAATTACCTATCCGGGAATTTATATATTTTAAAATGTCTCTATTTGCCACTACTGTGATCAAATAGAATTAATAGTGACATATAAATTCTTGGCTCTATTGACTCCAATCGGAGGATCAATAGAGACGCAAAAAAAGAATAAAAGATACATATCCGCAATTTTCAATCTTTCTAAAAATATGATCATTTTATGTCATTGACAAAATAAATAATTTACACTATTTGTTATATTAGTGTGTGTAATTGTGTTTTCAAAATGCAACACTGCATTTTAAAAACTATCAACCCCATTTTACGGTACCAGGAAAATGTATATCGTTTTCTGTCAGCATTATGGGCAGCAAGAAGTTGCAAAACTTCTACTTTCCTCTCTACAGCACAATTTCCTGTGAAAATCGCAGCCAAAACGGCTAAAATATCTCTTCCGCTAAACGTAGATAAATTATGAGGTTATGTTCGCAAGCAAGTTCAGTTGATATATTTTGATATTTATACAACACATTTAAAATAAAAATATATCTATTAAATTTCTTATATTATTTTAAATTATTATTAATTAAGTGTGGAAAGTTTTAAAGCGATTACGAAACTTCGGTATTTTCTCGCTACTGACGTCACATTTAGGATCGAAAGCTACGCCTCCATGCGCATTGGCATATCAGTGCATTTGTATCATAAGTAAGGTATATTTTGGCTATAAACAGTATAAACATGTTTACAGTTCAGCCAGGGGAATGCAAGCGAACTGGGACAAACTATAGGAAATGCTCAAAATGACCAACTTCAGCATCATTGCAAGAATTTAGTCTCTGCCGTAAAGATCTTCTGACACTTCTACAAACGTGACGATTCTCTCTGATTCTTCGAAATACTGCGTCTATCCGTTTTAATAGTCCTTTCATTTTATTAATTGGCGTTTTATAAACGATTTCTTTTAAGTAAGTCTAAAGGGTTTATATCTGGCGAACGAAGAGGCTAAGCAACAGGCTTACCACGACAAATCCAATGATGACCGCAAGTTTCATTTTAGTAAACTGGGACATCGATTGCAAAATGCGGGGGTGTCCCATCATGTTGAAATCACATTTTATTTCCTACAAATATAGATAGCAATTCTCGCTAATCGTTTTTTACGAAATGTAGATAAGATTTGTGAGACAGCACAGTCTATTGGCTAAAACAATAGATTCAATAAAATCATTATCAATAATTCCAGCCCAAATATTAATAGAAAACTAATATAGTGAATTTGCTAATCGCAACGAATGGGGATTCTCACCAGCCCATGTATGTACATACGTTATGAAAATTAATAATACTTCTGCGAGTACAAGATGTTTGATCGGTGAAAAGTACATATCGAGGAAAATTCCAATCGTTCCTTAATTTTCGTAAAAACCGTTGACAAAATTCTTGCCTGGGACCGAAATTCCTAGATAACAATATTTCTGGACTTGTGTAAAATGATATGGTCTTAACTGTTGATCCTGAAGGGTTCTTAGCAATGAAGACGCCAAGATATTTCCAAAGTCACTTGTAACAATTCTCCTACTTGTACAAAAAATCATTT
Source organism: Rhamnusium bicolor (assembly GCA_029963845.1). Taxonomy (NCBI): domain Eukaryota; kingdom Metazoa; phylum Arthropoda; class Insecta; order Coleoptera; family Cerambycidae; genus Rhamnusium; species Rhamnusium bicolor. Next base: position 336,332 of record JANEYF010003368.1, on the reverse strand, counting down.
GCGACTATATTTAAGATCTTCCTCAACCTGAATAGTACTTTAAGTAGCTTATATCAGGTTTCTCTTAAACATTCTGAAATTTGATTTTGGGATCAAGGTTATTAGAATATGTGTGTATTGACTTTCAATTTGTTCTAAAAAATTTTAATTTATTGAAAAAACAAAGTGAATTTAGCCTGTTTTACTTACAAATTAATACAAAATTACCAGGAAATATCATTTATTCATGCCAAAAAATTTACAAAATTAAGAAAAAACACTTTATTTGACGTAGGTACCTAAGTTCCCTTCAACATCAGTCATATAGAGAGCATACTCAGGTATCACAAATTTTTTTCGCAAATCTTATTAAACTTAGTGAGAACCTTGTGCACTGTTATTATCGTATCAATTTTTTTCATGAAAAGAAAAACCAAAGTAAAAACGGCAGTTACAGAATTTTAATATCCATACCAGGGGACCCACATGTGGATATACAATTTTAAGTATGTGGATATACTAGTATCCTACAGGATATCCACATACCTAAAGATGTCCGGATTCCCAGAGCTTTATCTCATACTCATACATTAGACATAAATATCTGATTTTTTGTTCTTGGCTTGTTGAGATTTTCTTTTAACCTTTTAAAAATAGCTTTATTTGGTTGTCTTCTTTCTGGATAGCGATAGAAATATATTTCGGATACAATATCACAATTGTTATTACTTTGAATAAAGCATTCTAGCATATCATATTTCTCGTAATTATCGTAGGACATCTTCACTTTTACGATTAAATGGGGTGTAATTATGACGGAAACAAAATTATTAATATGCAATTTACTGCCAAATAGATAAACACTGTCAGCCAAATCTCCGTTGAGATGATACCATTCTTTTAGCGAAGTTTTTCATAACGCTTTCACATAAATGCGGCTCTATTTCAGCAATTGCACCTCTGATGTTCTCTTTTAGCTCTGGAATGGTAACAGGTTTGTTGATATAAACCCTTTCCTTCAAATAACCCCACAGAAAAAAGTCTAATGGGGTTAGATCGCAAGACCTCGGTGGCCAATCGATGTCACCCTTCTATAACACGACCAGGATATTTGGTTTGAAGTAAAGTGACTGTTTCACGTGCTGTGTGACATGTGGCTCCATCCTGTTGAAACCACATGTCATTCAAGTTCAAATCGTTGGTTTCACTGAAAAAAAAACCGTTTAGCATCTCCCGATATCGTACACCATTGACAGTAACAGCGTTGACACCTTCGTCCTCAAAAAAGTATGGGCCAATAATTCCTCCAGCCCATAGTGCACACCAGACAGTGCACTTTTGTGGATGCATTGGTTTTTCTTTAATAACATGGGGATTTTCACTACCCCAGATGCGACAATGTTGGCGATTTACAAAGCCATTTAAATGAAAATGGGCTTCATCAGACAATATGATTTTTTTACAAAAATCAGCATCAACTTCTGTGTTCCCTAAAACCCAGTTCACAAATGTACGGCATTTCTGGTGGTCCGTTTCTTTAAGTTCTTGTGTCAATTGATTTTTATACGCCTTTAATTGCAAATCTTCTGTCAAAATTCGTTGAGTAGTACCATATGAATGAGCGACGAATTGACATGGTTGGTTCTTCACGCACACTATCACTTACGCGAGCAATATTTTCATCTGAACGACCTCTGCGTTGATATTGAACCCTTGGATTGTCAATAAGCATACCACTCGTTTAAAATTTTTGCACTAGATCACGAATTGCACGCTCACTTGGCACATTATTGCGTCCAAAAAGTGGTCAAAGTTTTCTTAATGTAATCGTAACTGATCGCCTGTTTTCATAACAAATTTGTACGATATTTATGAGTTGCTGCACAGTATACGGCGCCATGATGAATTTGTCATGTGTTTCGATACCAACTGTACAAATGCAAACTCTCAACGTTCACACAACGCGAATGGCGCCTAATTCAAATCCTAAAGTTCAATTTGGATCACCCATTACAACGATTGCACTTATTATGTAATCAAAAGAGCCAACAATTTGGGAAAAATATTTATATTGATTATCTTTCATTTCATGAGCTATTCAAAACCAATTAAATTTTCGTCAATATTTTATCAGTTTTAATAAAAATTCTTCTCTCTTAATTCGTATTTTCTAAAGTGAATTTCAAGGTTTTGCTAAAGAAATTTAGGCAGGAAAAATGAATGCATCATTGTCGCAGGATTTAGATCCTGCTTCGCAAAATAACTATGGATGCTGTATTTAAAATCTTTCGTAATTTCTGCTAGACGAAGCAAACATCTTAAAATTGAAAATGTTAATAGGACAACGGTGATTTATACCATCCATTTTAAAAAATGTATCAACTATAATACATAGATGCCAGATTATTACTAAATAAAATACATTTCAAGATGTTTTAAGTGAGTTCATTACAATCTCTAAGGACAATGACCTTAATCGTACTAAGTTAAAATAGTTTAAATTTAATTACTTTGCAAATTTAATTACAACTCTTGATTCAACTTTTTAGCAATGTAACCTCTATGTGTTGTAAACTAACTGATAAGGTAGCTCTAAATTGTTTTATGTTGCCTTTTATTTGCCATTAAAGTTCTTTTGATGTCTCCAATAAGAAAATAACATTTTATTTATATGGTATTTAATATGAATTTCATATTCACATAAAATGAGACAAATATTTTTATCTAAATTAGCAAGTAGTCCTCCTATGTAGTTCTGATGTATACGTCTGCAATTGGACACTGAACAAAATACAAAGTGCGCGTAAATAAATTCTATAAAATCGTTACAAAAGGTCGCTCAGGCAGGTCGATTTTTAAATACATTTCTCTATTTTTTCATGTATAAACAAATTTTTCAAAAATGTTTGTAAAAGTTATGACGGCATCAATATCCTTTTTTAAATGGCACCTCATTTTAGATATTACTCTTTGAAAAAATTAAATGTTCAAATTGTCCTCCATTTACTTCTTCCCAACTACCACCAAAATGACGACATCGGAACTTTATATGGTAGACATTACATAACTGTACTGAATTTAAAGATCTTGGAGTTATCTTTGATTCCAGAATATCCTTTGCCAACCATATCGTTGTGATCACTGCTAGTGCTTATAAAAACTTAGGTTTTATTATACGCAACTGTAAAGATTTCAAGGAAGATACGCTAAAACTCCTCTTTAATTCGTTTGTAAGGTCAAAACTTGAATATGGTTCACTTGTATGAAATCCCGGTTATGAAAGTCATAAACTTAATCTTGAAAAGCCCCAAAGACGATTCCTTAAATATCTGTGGTACAAAATTCACGAAACCTACCCGGACAGGGGTTTGCCACACAATGTATTACTAGACGAATTTCATGTGAACAGCCTAGATACTCCTCGTCGTATATATTACTCTCTTGTCTTTCTTTTCAAAATTTTAAATAACAAAATAGACTGTTTGGAATTTCTTAGTCTCATTAGTTTTCATGCTCCGAACCTACAAACTCGCTCGCAATCCACCTTGTTCTATTTGCCTGTGCCCCGAACCAATTTATTATTGTTTTCTCCATTGTATTGTATGTGCTCCAACTACGCCTCTCATCATAATAATATAGATATTTTTAATACGACAATAACTGATATTCGGAACATTATTTTTAAGCCTCAGTCATAGGCCACGACACTTCACTGTGTTGTTATTATGAAATATATTGTCATCTGTTCTAGTTTTGTATGAATAACTAAGGTACGTTTCTCTGTGTTTATATTTATTTTTATGATTCTAGCATAGGCGCGCGGTATTATATAAATACATTTTGTGTATTTACATTATGCACCGCGCGCCTATGCAAGAGAACTACGCAAGACTGACGGTCGACAACGGGTCGCTCTGCAAGCCCAGGTAAACAAGCTAGCCTAATGAGCTATAATATAATATAATATAATAAGGGAAATCGTTATTGCTACATAATTAACTCAATTCCAATAGAGAGAATTCTGATAATTAATTGTTAGATTAGTAATCCATAATTGTGCTCACACAACACCTGTCATTTGCCCTCAACCACTTATTAACAAGTTTTTTAAACGTACACAGGTTTTTAGTATTTCTAATGTTTAGGGGCAAATTATTATACAACCTTTGACCCAAATAAATAAAGCATCTTCTTCCTGTCTCTTTTTTTGCTACACATGTTTTAACTAGTTCTTTCCCTTTTTGCCTAGTACTGTAATCATAGTCTAGAGAATGTAGGTATTTTTTATTTTTAAAAAGATATATTAATATTATTTTTGCGTACACTTGTCTTAGATCCAGTATTTCAGACACACGATATAACTGGTCTGTAGAATATCTCATATTTTTGTTGAACATTATTTTTATTATTCTCTTTTGTAATACTTCCAGTGGTATTAAAAATGACTTTTTTATACCACCCCATGCTATTATACTATATTGAAGTATAGATTCCACAAGAAGCATAGTAAACTACTTTCAGTGTTTTTAGGGTCAAAAAAGTTTTTTTAAAATTTTAAATTTATATACCAAACATCTAAGTTTTTTTTATAATACTACTGGCTTGAACATCCCAACGTAGGTGGCCGTCAATCATTATCCCTAAGTATTTAATACTTGTAGCAGAAGAGATTTCTTGGTTATCGATAGGTATTGTGTTAAAATCAGGTAAGTATTTCTTGTACGATGTAAATGACAAATATTTAGTTTTACCCCAGTTCAACGTAAGTAAGTTTTTATCAAACCACTCTTTGAATTTTTTTAGATCTGCCGACACAGTCTGTCTTAATTCCTCCCAATTACCACCTTGGAAAAAGATTGCAGTGTCATCTGCATAGGAGATAATGTTTCCTTTTGTAGATAAGGTAAGTAAATCATTAATATATATGATAAAGAGAACAGGCCCTAGAACTGTGCCTTGTGGAACACCAGTTCTTTCCTCACTTGTTACATCATCGATCATAACTTTTTGTTTTCGGTTTGGTAAGTAACTTCGAAATAACTCCAATACATTTCCACGGATTCCAAGGTTTTCTAATTTTTCTAGCAAAAGCTTATGGCTCACAGTATCAAAAGCCTTTGCTAAATCCACAAATACACATATGGCTGGTTTACTGTCATCAACTGCATTATATATTTTTGAAATTAACGCGGTTATTGCATCTTGCGTAGATTTATTTTCACGAAATCCAAATTGCATATCGTGAATTACTTTATTTTTTTGTAAATAATTACATAACCGCGTTTTTACAACCTTTTCAAGTATTTTCGCTAATGCAGAAACCAGCGATATAGGTCTGTAGTTTGATATTTTTGAGCGGTCCCCATTTTTGAAGATAGGTTTTATAACGGCTGTTTTAAAGTAAGTAGGTACCTGTCCTGTATGAATACACTGATTTATTATGTAGGTAAGAGGTTTTTTAATATAACCGACACATTTTTTTCAATAACTCGTTACTAATTTGATCAAGTCCTGGTGCTTTCCCGCTTTTTAAATTGGTGATAATATTATAAATTTCATTTTCGTTAGTTGGCATCAAAAACATGGAAATCGACATCGTAAATGGTTTGTTGGTTTCTGGAATTAAGTTGTTACTGTTTTTTGATTGAATATTATTTGCTAATGTTTCTCCAATATCTGCGAAATAATTATTAAAGTTATTAGCAATTTCCAGTTTGTCATAAATTTCTCTATTATTCTGCAACGTGATGTTATTCATAGTATCTTTTTTTATTACAATTCATATTTAAACATTCGTTAACAGTTTCCCAGGGGATGAGGTATGGACATCCGTTTAATTTCCGATATTCGATCAGTGAAGTTAAGCAGCACTGATCGAGTTCGGCAATTGGATGGATGAACGATAGCTCATCTAACAGTCGGTAGGCTGTCAACCAGACAATCCCGGGAAGGCCGCTAGCCTGATGCAGACGGAGAGGCAAGCCCGGGTGGAGGGTCGAAGAGACCTACCCAGGAGGTTTGCCACTCTGCTAGCGGTGCAGGCGGGCAGGCCCAGGCGGTGGGTTAGTTGACAGTCGAGGACCGTGGTTCGGAGTCCACGCTAAACTGTAGGTCCCTAGGTAAAAAGGGCCCGTTGTGGCCTACTTGCCTAGTAAAATAAGTAGCTACTACTACTAACAGTTTCCCAAATATGTTTTGAGGATTTACTATTTCTTTCAATTTTATTTTGAAAATATTTATTTTTGGTTGTTTTTATTAAACAATTTATTTTATTTCTGTATATAGTATACTCCCGTTTTTTTGCTTCGTTTGCAGGATTTTTTATATATTCCTGATATAGTTTATCCCGAACCTTTATAGATGTAATAATTCCATTAGTACTCCAAGGTTTTCTCTTAATAGTTTCTTTTATTCTGATATTTTTTTGCAGACTTAGTAACATATTCATTAAACTTATCAACAAATAACTTAGTTGCATGTTGTACGTCATCAGATGTATACACCACAGACCCGATCTCATTTTTTTAAAAGTTTTTTTAATTTTGTGACATCAAGTTTCTTTATGGTTTTGAGGTTCCCATTGTAATAATTGGCATTTAAATTTTTTATTATAGCACCTACTGAGTAGTGATCCGTGATACTACTTTTAATTATTGCTGCAGAAATATTGTCAAATTGTTCTATGCGAGCTTTCAAAAAAAATATGATTGATACAGGATTTAGAATGTTCTGTGACTCTAGTGTGTTTATTTATTAATGATTTAAATCCGTTTTCACTCATTACATTTAAGTATTCAGCGACGTGTTCTATATTTTCAGAGAGTATATCAATGTTTAAATCACCAATAAGAATGTTATAATCAGCATTTTTATTCTTTAAAAACGTCGATAAATTTTGTATAAAGGATAGTGGACACGTAGATGGAGGCCTGTATATACCTAAAATATTTATCATTTTATAATGTTCTAGCAATTCCAAATGCTTTTCACCATTTAGTGCCCTCAATAAAAAATTGCCTCAAAATTTTATTATCTACAATTCCTGCCCGGGCGTTAAGTTTTTTGTGGAAGCTGGATATAACCTTCCATCAACCAGTGTGGATTTTCTGATGCCCAGTATCGACAATTCCGCCTATTTATATAGCCATTTAAACAAAAAGCGGCCTCATCCGAAAAGATTAACTGTCTCAACAATTATTAATGCATCGATCCATCATGATTTGGCAGAATCAATTCTACGATTAAAATCATCCTCATTTAGACTGTGAACTAACTGTATTTTGTAAGGATGCTATTTGGTGTTTCTTAAATATTTCAGAACTGAGGTCTGACTAATTACCACCACTGACGCAACTTCTCAACTTGGTTTATCAGGATTTTCCTGTAATGTCAATAAAACGTTTAACTGAACGTTTTCTTCAACTGCAGGACGATCTTTTGTGTAATCATCCCACACGACCCAGATCTTTGATTATTTTTCAATCTTGCTTATTGTTGACCGCGTAATAAATAGGTGATTGATCTGGGTACTTATTATTAAACAATTCACAAATCGTAATTTCTGTCCGAGTTCTGGCTCTATATCCAATCATAACTAAAATTTCGATTCGTTCTCTCTCGCTTAAACGAGACTTTATTTCGAAAATTTGCGAGTCAGCAAAAATTATGAGGTACAAACTAAGATTTAAATGGCAGTTTGTAGCCTAATGTGTGCCGCTAAAAAAATAAAAAGGCAAGAAATTCGATAAGCGACATACATGTAGAGTTTACAAAATAGGTCTGTATATAGGGTAGGACTGTAATTAATTTAACAATTAAAACTAATTCAAAACCAATAAATTTTATGGTATTTAATGATCATTTTCTCTAAAATATTATTGTGTAATATACTATAATTCCTTGTGATTCACATAGAAAAATGACACCATCTACAATGGAGGTTGCTATTTAAAAAAAAATTATGTCATAATTTTTGCAAAAATTAGTTTTTTATACATGAAAGAATAGATAAATGTACTAAAAAAATAGAACTATCTGAACGACTTTTTGTCACTTACTTTGTAACGATTTTTTTCCAACCTTTACGTGAACACTGAATGACTTACTATCGCTCTATTTTCTGCCAATAATGAGGCAGTTTTTATTTAATTGCCTATCTTTTTGATACCAATAGTATAAAATCTAAATTAATACTGTATGTACCTTTAAACACAAAAGAACAATATACAACATGAATGATTATCACTTATTAGTGGGGCTCCTGAAAGGATTCTATCGACACTGTGAGTTAAAAGCAAACAAACCTTGAGGCGGTCGTACCTAATGTGTTATGGGAACTCCAGGGATCCAACTGTTGGCCATGCTTTGAACAATAGAAAAACTGCTTTTGATTTTTTCGAGTTTCTTGAATTTTTCTTGAAAATTGTAGGTATTTCTCAAAAAAGTCAAGAGATCAAAATTAATGAGCACAAAATATGCATTTTAGGATCTGTAACGTTCGTACTTAGTACTGAAGGAATATTTTAACATGCACACTTAAAAGAAAATATATTTGACCAACAAAAAAATCAATAACACCAAAAAAAATCTTTGTATACCGTGTGTCCCAAATTCAACGCTCACCATTAGGATCTCGGAAACGGTAAGAGTAACAAGGTCTGTTAAATGGGATGAGTTTTAGCAAATTTTATGCTTATTCTAAATCCGTTAAACAATTATGGCTAACTGAAACCGTTCTTGGGTTGGTTTACATTATTAAGACACTTTTTGGGGACTAATCGTTTGGTGGAGAAACGAATGCTCGATAGTCTTTTGGTTTAGAGATACCCGAGGTAACTTTTGTTTTTCCTATGGCAGCCATATTGAAGTTTTCAATAGATCGCCATTTAATTGGTCCATTCATTTTTCACAGCAATTTAACGGGAGTAGCCTATCGTGAATTTCTAGAAAATCGAGTTTCATCCGAGATAAGACAGCTTTTTACAGAACAACAAATAAACTAATTGTGGTTCCAACAAGATGGCTGCGTCCTGCACATAATACTAATAATGTTAGACGGATATTACAGGAAAATTTTGGTAACCGCATAGTTTTAACAAGAGAACCAGTATTGGGGCCTCCCCGCTCGCCTGATATAACCCCTCACGATATTTATTTGTGGGGTAAGGTGAAAAATGAAGTGTATGATTTTGAAAGGTCGGAAACTCTCGATATTTTGGAAGACAAAGGGATGTTCTTGGCACAATAAATGCCAGTACTCTCAGAAGAGTAATCAGCTCAGTTAGGCGTAGATGCTAGAAATGTGTTCAGCTAAATGGAGGTCATATTGAACAGTTTTATTAAATCTTCATACTTCTTTACTATCATTTCTTTTATTATGTTAAGTTGCTGTTATTAAAACATTTCTCCATATCGATCGATTAAGTTCAATATTTTAACAGAAAATTAAAATTATATAAACATGTCAAACAGGTAACCTTAATATTACTGTTATTTTTTTTAATGGTTGGTATTAGGAAAATGGAAAATCAAAATAACTTTTTGATTTTCCATGGCCTACTATTTTGTATTGTTAATCAATGGAAAACTTTTCTTAAATTAGTCCCTTGAAACAAAATTTTTCCTCGGTATGTGATACATCATTTGAAAGCTATTTTTAAGCACAATCTGAAAAACGAAAAATCCAATATGGCTGCCGTAAGAAAACAAAAGTTATCTAGGATATCTAGAAAATAAAAGAATATCGATTCACCGGCACACAAAAAAAAAGTTGTTTGTACATTTGACGCCACCTACCTCCCGACATGTATTTCGACCCTCTGAATCCGAATTTGAAGTCAGTTTGGACCGTACACCCTCAAATATCGAGTAAATAATAATAAAAAAAAATTTGTGAATCTAAACCAAGCCTAATTTTTATGTATTTCGATCCGCTGAATACGAATCTAAAGTATATTTAGACCATAAGCCGTTTTAAATCTAAGTAAATTGTAAAAAACCCTCAAAAATTGCTAAAAATGGCAAAAAATTGTGATTATGTTGATGAAAAAAATGTTGTAGACCCGGATCGAAGAGGACTTTTATGTAATTTGATCTGCTGAATCCGAATCTGAAATATATTTGGCCCATTAATCCCTCAAAATCTCAAAAAATCGCAAAAACCGATAAAATAGCAAAAAATTGCAGTTGAAAAAATTTAAAAAATCTATGAAACACGATTAAATATGTTTCTTGTATTCTTTTATGCATAAAATACAAGTTTAGAATATGAAAATGTGAAAAATTGTAAAATCTATAAAAAATGACGTATAAACAGAATGAAAATTTTTTTTCATCAACATAATCACAATTTTTTGCCATTTTTAGCAATTTTCGAGGGTTTTTTTACAATTTACTTAGATTTAAAACGGCTTATGGTCTAAATATACTTTAGATTCGTATTCAGCGGATCGAAATACATAAAAATTAGGCTTGGTTTAGATCCTAAAAATTTTTTTTATTACCGAAACACCCAATTTTCGCTATTTTCTACGATTTTTCAATTTACTCGATATTTGAGGGTGTACGGTCCAAACTGACTTCAAATTCGGATTCAGCGGGTCGAAATACATGTCGGGAGGTAGGTGGCGTCAAATGTACAAACAACTTTTTTTTTGTGTGCCGGTGTATTCATTTCTACGCAAAAATAGTGTAAAAGTCTAAAACCTGTCTGACCAAGGATTATTTGGCTACAGCCAAAAAGAGAAATCACAAAATTTTCGTTTTTTTTTTTTTTTGGAAAATCCCAAAAACCGTTTCAATTAGCCGTGATTTCTTAACAGATTTGGAATCAGCATAAAATTTGCTAAAACTTATACCAATTCCGAGATCGCAATGATGAGCATCAAATTTGGGACACACGAGTTTCTTGAATTTTTCTTGAAAACTGTAGGTTTTTCATAAAATAGTCAAGAGATCAAAACTAATAAACGCATAATATGCATTTTGGGATATATAACTTTCGTCCTTAGTGCTGTAGGAATATTTGAACATGGGTAAAATATAATATTTAAGAGCTAAGTTTTTAGGAGTAATACACAGAAAAATAATTAAGACGTGCGTCATCTTAAAATTATTCTGTGACCTGTATTTCTGCCAACTAAATCACTTCCACAAACTTATTTTTTCGTGAGTACGGTATTCTAAAAAAATTGGACAAGTTGTGCCAAATTTTGTACAAGGTGTGTTTATTAAGTGCATTTTCCGCAAATTTTACTTTTGTTTTGTGGCCTTGATTAAAGAAGTAAAAATGATCGTTTGTGACATTGACTTGATGTAACTCAATGTTATTTTTCAAAAATATTTAAAATATTTCTTTAAATACTAAATTGATTTCTGAGTGGTTCATTAAGTCAATATCGAGTGTAAAAGTTCTTTGGAAAATTATTAGTTTTTAAATAGCAAAAGAATGTTTACAGATTTTGCTATCAAATTTAGGATGTTTATCTGTATTGCCAACTTTCGGATGGAGGTAAATTCGAATCAACTGTTTTATTTTGACCTCGGAAATACAAATGTGAGAAAAATGAAAATTGAGTAACAAAAACTTCCAATAGAAAACATATGTAAACTTTTACATATGACACTGCATGGTAACTTTAACGATAGTACAGCAAGCAAACCTGTTTATCTAACCACACAAAAATATCTTTTTTAATTTCCATGTTCATAATCGTGACTATAGTTAAATAGAAGAATTTAACAATAAGAATTTTCAAAACCAAAAAAAAAATTTCCAGCGTTAAATACCTTTTTTTATAATTTGGGTGGAAAAATCAATAATTTATGTTGTATATGTTTTGTTTTTAATATGTTATTCTTTGGGAAAATATGTGTAGTATAATTTTACTGAAATTTAAAAATCATTAATTTGTTTAATTGTACCAACCGGACACAGGTCGCACTTGGCTAGAACGCGTTATGTGACAAGCTCGACTGTTTATCTGATCCTGTGTTCGAATCTCAACTCCGGCAGAGGACAATGTCGGAGGAACTGTTTGTGTTTTTTTCAAAATGTGTTCCCTCCTAGGTCACTTCTGCTTTAGAATTTTGATTACCTAATTTAATTTATTTGATGTGTTTTTTTGTTTCTTTATTAATAAGATGAAAATTGTCGTCTATATATAGTTAACCCAAATTTTATTTAGTTATTTCGTCTTGAAATTGAAAAGTTTCATGATGATATTGAAAAAGAGACATTTTACTTTGTTTTATATCACTTATTTATTGTAACTTACGTTACTGCTGTTTTGGCGCTTAACGTACCATTTTCCACGAATAAATAAAAAAATTACAATTCATTAATACTAAAATGATTTACCACTCTTTACTATATTCAAGATGGAAAATGTTAAATTTAGATTTATGGATGCAAATTAGGTCGACAAATAAGGGTAGTTTCGGTGATATTTTATTACAATATTGAGGGCTATTTACTATGCAGAACTGGAGACATTTTTATACAAACAGATGTATAGATGTGATAAGTTAACAAAATACAGGACTTTCTATAATTGGATGTAACGGTTACAATTTAAATACATCAAAAAGTGTAGTATGATGATATATACAGGGTGTCCACCTAGTGCGTATTTGTTCCATAACTCTGTAACTATTATAGATAGAAAAAAAGTTAAAAGAGAAGTTGTTTAGCATTCACCATTGCATATTCTAAAAATATTTTCAGTCATACAGGGTGTTTCGTTTTGGCTGGGCACTAGTCAACTTTGTAAAGTTAAATTAAACACTCAATAGGTTATTGAATATTTGGTTTGCAAACTTCAAGAGCTCTCCAATGAACTACCATAACATGTATTTTCTTTGAGCAGTTCAAGAATTATTTGAAATTATTTAGAAATTTTGACACCTTTACGAGAAACGTTGTATTCTTCTAATTTGAAATGATTTCAAATATTTCGATGCTTTAGTGAATTACAATAGAAAACGGCTCTCAAACCATGTATCCGGTTTTAGATTTTTTTCTACAGGATGTCTATAATTTTATATCAAACTTGAAGATTAAAAACCTCAATAACTTTGTTATTTCAAATGAAACACCCTGCATGTTATTTCATATTCGATTAGAGAATTCCAAGAGCTTTCTACCATATTTGATAATTATTTTCGATGGTTTTGAGGATATGATCATTTATGTCCAAATTTTGAGAAACAAAATTGCTTCCTAAGGGAGCTACAGTCCCCTAAAGGTGGCCCCTGAGAAAAGTTTTTATCGAATATCTCCAAAACCGCTCAAAGTCAAATATTGAAACTTTGCACAGCCGCTACGCCTCTTATGTGTAATAAGATGAAATGGAAATAATTCGAAAATTTTATCCAGGGCTCTCCTAAACTGGGGGGTTGTGGGGTTAAAATATCCCCAACTTTCTTGTATGTACTTTTTTTCTATTCTTGACGATATAATATGAAATTTTAGAGTTTTATACGTAAAAAAGGTACTCTTGATGAACATCGATAAAATGCACCGTTTTTGAATAATATCGACATGAAAATTATATAACATGGTATGAGATAGTTATTGGGAATCTAAACTAATTTTTTAATAATAGTAGGCCATGAATAAAAAAGAAATGCTTCATGCCGCTATGATTTGATGTTAGAGTTGTCAACAAGGTTAATAAATTTGTATAAACAATTGTATGACATAAAATCCTAAGAACGTGTATCGAGGAAAAAAAACGTTTTGTCCCCTTTTCTATCAGTTATTTCATTTGTGCGCCTTTAATCACGATTCTCATTAAGTCGATTTAAAATGCCAAGATTTATAGATAGGGAAATGACTGATATGCATTTTATGTACGGTTTTTGCAAAGGTAGTGCATTAACCACAGTAAGGGAATAGAAGATTTCCCAATCGTAGAGTACCTGGGCGTAGAATATTTGCAGTTCTTCACCAGAATTTGGCAGACCATGGGGATTTTAAAAGGTCTCGAGGCGCAGGAAGGCCACAAGGAAATCATCGTATGGATATAGTTTTGATTCATTCAGAAAATGATCCACAAATAAGCATTCGAAGAGTTTCAGAAATTGTCAACATACCTCGCTCAATAGTTAATAAAAAATGTAAGTATCTAGATAATTATTTATCTTAATTAATATTTTCAAGTACGAAGAATGACGGTAATGCAAGGAATAACCAATACCATTTTAGATGCGTGCAACATTTAACGGAGGCAGATTTTTTTACCACGACTCCAGTTTTGTCAATGGATATTAGCGAACAGAAATATTCTTCCTAGCATATTATGGACTGATGAGGCAATGTTCATTAGGAACGGAGCTTTTAATATGCATAATATGCATCATTGGTCAGATTAAAATTCACGAGTTGTTCGGCGCACAAATTTCCAACATAGATTTTCGGTGAATTTATGGGCAGCAATCATTGGGGATCAAGTAATTGGCCCAATAGAATTCCCCAATCGTCTTAATGCAGAAGAGCATTTAAACTTCCTCCAAAACGACCTTATCGATTTATTACCGTTGAATGTTCGACACGAGGTTCGAAAAAATATGCATTTTCAACATGACGGCGCGCCTGCCCATTTTGGGCGCAATGTTCGAACCTGCTTACATCAAAATTTTCCAGGCAGGTGGATAGGTCGAGGTGGTCCTATAGCTTGGCCACCTCGTTCATCGGATCTAAACCAATTAAATGTTACTTTTGGGGTTATATGAAGGGTTTGGTTTACGCCACTAAAGTAAATACACTACTTCAAAGAATAAATCAAACCGGAAATAAATTAAGAAGAAATACATTCAAGATTTTACGGGCTTTTCAGACTTTAGAACATCGAGCGAGACTGTGTATCCAAGAAAATTGAAATTTGTTTGAACACGTTACAATAAAACTATGTAAAATTCAAATTTAATTTTGTTGATATAAAAAGATTACTGGATGATTTTTGTTCATATTGAATATTATAGTTTCGCTCGAGTTATTCATAAAAAAATATTTGTCACCAATTTTCCAAGCAACAAATTAAAAATATTAGTATGTACTTTATATGGAAATAAAATAATAGACAAAACTCATCTGGTACAATGTATTTTGCTCCATATGTTATAAAATTTAAAAAACAAATTAAATTAATTAAATTTTAAAAATTTCAAGTCGATATTATTCAAAAACGGTGCATTTTTATCGATATTCATCAAGATTACCTTTTTTTACGTATAAAACTCTAAAATTTCATATTGTACCGTCAAAAATAGAAAAAAGTTACATACAAAATGTTGGGGTTATTTTAACCCCATAATTTCGCAGTTTGGGACAGCCCTGGATAAAATTTTTGAATTATTTCCATTTCATCTTATTACACATAAGAAGAGTAGCGGCTGTGTAAATTTTCAATATTTGACTTTGAGTGGTTTTGGAGATATTCGATAAAAACCTTTCTCAGGGGCCCACCTTTAGGGGCCTATAGCTCCCTTTAGGAAGCATTTTTCGACCAATGTTTATATGAATTTTTTTCCCTATTTCTGGCCGTAGAAGCAGCTGGTAAAATATTGCACACTAATTTCGGGTCACCCTGTATAATAGATAAATTTTATGCAAATTTTAAATAACCGATAAATAAAGAGATTAATAGTTTGACTATTTTAAAAATATTTATAAAATAACTCGTTCTTTAATAAATAATAAATCAAAAACAAATTTCAAAGTTGATGTAGTTAGCTATAGGTGCCTACCGATACGAGTACATCTTAAAGTCTTAAGACATAAACGCACGTTCATGTACGCACGTTCATGTATGTGTTCATATTCCCCACACACGCACTTAGTTCTATTCAAGCAGCAGTGGTTTTCTATTGCACGTAGTGTCAAATTAAGTGTTTTTCATCCATAGCTAACCTGATGACCTGACAGATACTGGTAGTATAAAATTTGCAATAAATAAAAAACAGTAAAAGATGATATATGTCTATATATCTGAAATCATCGAAAAATAAACAAAATATAGGGAGTGGGTCTTTTCATTGGATAACCCTGTACACTGTTACATATCCAGATATAAGACATCAAGTGAGTGCTTTCGAAAGGCTGAAAATTTGATTTCAAACAACGTTACGTATTAAATATAAAAAAAATATTCAAGAATTCATGAGGTTCGACAATCAGAGTCAAAACCGGGATTTGACCCGGAAATCGATACACAGTAAACCAGATACGTCTGTCATTTAACGCTGTAGCTCACTGCGCTACCGAGTAATTAATACACGTTTACACAGGAAGGAAACTGCATAAAATTTAGTGATCTTCTTTTAACTTACGCAAAATCAGATTTCGCATATTGAAGATTTTTAAAACATGGAGTAAGTATACAGATATATTTTTTTTAAATATCCTAAAAATACACATATTTATCTTCTTTTCAGCATTTCTTGAGAATATTAAGTCTTTTTACAAATTTATATCCTCCAAGTTAAACAAACGAAATAAATGTAAGGTGATGGACCTGTAGGAAAAATCGTACATTGTTTTATTTGGATTAAAAGTGACACTTTGTTTGACGAGCAATTATGTTTGTATTTACGAGAGAAGCGCAGCGTAGCCGAGCGAAAGCAAAAATTGCGAGTCAAACAAAGACACTTTAAATCCGAATGAAACATGTTATTTTTTCTTCAAACGCAAAAAAAATTCGAAATATTTAAACATTAAGTACATACATAATTATTTTCGATTATACGACTTATAACGGTTTCATCGTGTTGCTTGTGGCAAACACGATGTGATTGCTATGTATATTGTGTGGTTGCTAGGGATGCCAATAAATATAAACAAACATTTTATTTAAGCAAATAAATTGTGATTTATTATAGTCCATTATTAGAAAAAAATGTCTGATTATGAAGATTTGTCGAGTAGACCAGCAGAGGTGGTTGAAATTGCTAACGAAGTGACTTTAAATCTTCTACCACCAAAGTCGCGTGAAGTGCACGAGTGCTCATATAATCGTTTTATGCAATGGTGCTCTGAAAAGAATATAAAATCGTATTCGGAAAGTTTTTTATATTTTGCCAGTCTGTTCTCAAAAATGAAATGTACCACTTTGTGGTCGCAGTATTCAATGGTGAAATCGACACTGACTCTCAAGAATGGCGTCGATATAAGTAAATTTTCCAAGTTGAATGCATTATTAAAAAGGCAAAGTAATGGTTATACCCCTAAAAAAGCTAGGGTTTTATCGAAGGACCAAGTTGAACAGTTTTTGGATGCTGCTTCTAACATACATTATTTAATGATGAAGGTATGTTTAAAATTAAAGAAGTAGGCAAATTTTGTGAATGTTTATTTATAGGTTGGCTTAATAAAGGGAATTGCGGGCGCATGTCGTTGTGATGAACTAATTCATTTAAAAACTGATGACATTGAAGATGTTAAGTCTGCTTTACTGATAAAAGTTCCTCATACTAAGACCGGTAAGGGTCGATCATTTACGGTTTTTGGAGAAAAATATTTGGGTATTTACAGAAAATACGCTGCTCTTCAGCCAAAAGGTTTTGAAGAAAGTCGTTTGTTTATAAAGTATCAAAATGGAAGACGTCAACGGTCGGTAGTAGGTATTCATAAAATTAGTAGTGTTGCAAAAGAAGTGGCAAAATATTTAAATTTACCAAATGCAAATAAATATACTAGACACTGCTTACGTCGAACTTCTGCCACTTTTCTTGTAGATTCTAGTGGTGATGTCACTTGTCTTAAAAGACATGGGGGTTGGAAGTCGAACACTGTTGCAGAGGGGTATATAGAAGAAGAAGAAAATAAAAAAGTACAGCAAGAAAAATATTTCGACTCGATGAACCTAGTACTAGTACCAATGGGCCTAGTACGTGTAATAGTATCAATCCCTTGAATCTCAATAAAACAGCTGCTTGCAATAATGTAGAAAATCAAGGAAAAATTAATTAACAAATGTGTTCCCACGATACCACTAAGAGTGTAACAGTTTCAGATATTGCTACCACCACCGTTAAAAATGTTAACAGTGTCGATTCTTCTGGTTTGTTTAATTTTTATTCAACTTGCTCAAACTACACTTTCAATATTACTATCAATAAATAATAATAATTGAATGAATTTATATATCTAGCCTAATCAATAAGTTTTGTATTTCATTTCATTGTTTAATAATTTTGGATTGTAAGAATTTCATATTTTAATTTAAATAAACTGAATTAATATGAAAATGCTTAATTTTTACCTAAATATACTTTTAATACTAGAATTAAAAATACTTTTAATCCTAGGATTAAAAGTGTTGACATTTTTATATTAGTAACAGAAACATCAATTCTTGTGTCAGATTTTACCATTAAAATGATGACTTTTGTGACGTTTGAAGAAAAAATATATTTAGTTTTGGGCAATATCCTACAGCACCGGAATGTGCAATTATTCTTATTTGTAAGGAACTTCTTTTTCAACATTTTTATAGGAAAGTTGTTAAAATGTTGCCTTATTACCTATAATTTCAATAGTCTATTTTTACAATTGTTCTATTTCGTATGATCACGCCCTCAAGTTTTTACTTAGTAGTTGATTGATTCGACCTTTACTTGATGAAAATCCATTTTAACATCGAACTAAATAAAACTTCACGTTTTAAGATTTTCACAAAAAATTTTTATATTCATATATTTACGAAATATATATAAACATGACAATTGTTTCGCCAACACAGTGGCTTCGTCAGATGTGAGTACTAGACTAGCCATTACAATTATGAGTAGGGTGTATAAATAAGCTTGATGACATTGTAAAATTGCATCCTAAATAAATCAAAATAAAAATAGAATTGTAAACTAGTAAATATTAAATATAGATGGATCCTTCACATTTAAAATTATAAAATATATATATAATAAAGGAAAAAATATGTATTGTTCTATAGTTCTTTTCAAGCTCGTAAAATGCCAAAGGATAAGGGACAAGTTTTACCAAAAACCTAAAAATGTCTATTGATTATATTTGTGCATTGAAATTGACTATAAAAGAGCGTAACAAATTGTAGAAATATAGAAAGTATAAATATTTTAAAAATAATTAAATATGTGTATGTAAAGTAAACTTTTTTCAATATTAAAACATGTTCAATAATGGTGAGGAGTTTGTTTCCAGTTGGTCATTTAGAATTATTTCTGAATCTTTTAGCTTATTGATTTCCAAGGATTCTAGTAGTGTTAATTTTAATCCTTTATTTTCGGAGTGCAAAATCTCGAAGTTTTCATCAAAACTATGGTTTTCTTCTAGGAGATGATTTGCATAAGTAGAATCTTCTCTTCTGTTTCTAAAACTTCTTTTGTGTTCTGATATTCTTTTCTTGAAACATCTTCCGGTTTGTCCAATATATACTTTCGGGCAGGTACCACATTTTAGCTTATAGATTCCAGACTTATTTTCTTTATTAGTTTTATCTTTATTATTTTTAATTAATTTACCAAGGGAATTATTCGTTTTATAAGCAATATCAAAATTTTGTTTCTTTAAATTTTTAGCGATATATTTCGTAAATATATGAATATAAAAATTTTTTGTGAAAATCTTAAAACGTGAAGTTTTATTTAGTTCGATTTTACTTAGTATCATACTATATTTGACAGTTCTAGAGTAACTAGCATGGTAGATATGATTGTTTAAAAACACTACTCTTTAAGGTGCTTTGTAAATGGCTCTATGCAGCTCATATTTTACTGCGAATTCTTGGTTTCTGTTAAAATTTATGTATTATACCAATTTTTCCACGAAAACACTTCAATATACAATAGCAATAGACGGCCAGGTACCTTAGTTAAAATTAATATTTAACAATATTTCATTTCAGTCATAAGCTGTTAACAATAGACTTATTTAATGGATTTGCCGGTCAGTATATTTTACCATGCAAATTACCATAGTGTTATCCATAAATACAGGTTTACCTAGGAAATTCCTACTGGACAAAACAAAAATATATTATATTATTATTTAACTTTGTACAGTCACGCTCGCCATTTCTCACTGTCAACGTTTTGGTCAAAGCAGTGCCATCAAACAAGATAGTAAAGTAGTTCAATAAAATTTTATTTTGGAATTGTTGATATTCAAATATCCAGTTACTGCTGAACAAGCCGGTACTCGCAATGCTCGGGCTATTTAAACAACGATGATACTTATTCACTCTGATTTATCTGTGTCGATATGTTGCAATTCGATTATTCATCTATCTTTTACAATTACTGTTTTAATTTATAGTCATTATTTTTTTTCTTATAATTGCATTATTTGAATATTAAATGTATTTTAACTAGATTGAAATATTCTCTTACAGTCATAAACCATACAACGAAAAACTATATTCAGGAAACCAGAACAAATCCTAAGAAAAGAATTGAGTAGAAAGAAATTTGCTATAACACTATTAACAGATTTTTTCGTTATTGCAGGCTCTGATTTTACCTTAACAATTTTCAAAACGATTTTATTTTTTACAAATATCACAAATTAATTATACTTTTGGTTATAGTTAGTATGTGTACCCATTTTCAAGAGTACAGATATTATGATGATGTAATATCTGCACTAATTTTTTTTAACTTCTTAGAAAGTTATCGTGTTTACAGGAAACGAGTGACGATAGACGCCAAACACGATTGACATGACTTATGACTTAATATCCTATTTGATTTTCTTCAAATATCTATTTTTTATTACTTTATCAAAATTTGATATTATTACTCAGAAGCTTTGAAGATTGCAATATATTTTTATGTTGCAAAACAGCAATAAAACAATAAACTTTCAGTCTCTAATTGACAAATTTATGTATTTAAGAAATCGCTCATCCTTTTCCAATCTAATAGAAACAAAATAACAAACTTACCTGATAAACTGGTGTAATAACTTCACTGACATATTTCGCTTCTGCAAGAGTTTCTCTAACAAATGTATATAATTACAATTCCAAGGATTCTAAGAGTGCTTGTTTCTTTGGAAGGTCCCTTGTATGTTGCGGAACATTAAAATCTTGCAAATCATGGGAACCAGGAAATGTGTATGTTAACAAAAATACCTTAGTACTCTAAAATTGCTATGAAAAGTACATTTTCAATGACTTAAGTATCTACACATTACTGATAAGGTAAGTAAGTTAAATATTAATGGATTATTCATATACCTATTTTAACATTTTCATTCCAAATATCGACTTGTTTTATAGCCGCTGCTATTGATTTGTAAAATACAATTTAACAAATAAATATAAGTAAATGAACATCACAGAAATTAGACAACCCCGAATCCAAAGCCGATTCTGCACGGGCGGGGGGTTACACTGGTGAAAAAACGTGACCACAACCATTCCCACAGACATTGCCAGTGCGAATAGCGGGATTCGAACCCGCAGCTACGATAGAGAGATTACCTAGTCACACTTGTCATTATGCGTCAACTACCCCACCGAGCTGTTTCGATCATTTAAAATATGATGTAGACATTTAGACCAAATTAACATAAAAATTTCAAAAATATATTATTCATTAAAAAAAAATGAGTTCAACTCAAATCATATTCACTACAAAGGCATACAAAATTTATTGAGATGAAAGAGAGAATGAAGGAGTAACAACTCTGGCTGACAATGGATGATTCTCAGTTTTTAAAGTAAGTAGGCATTCTTTAATATATATATATATATATATATATATATATATATATATATATATATATATATATATATATATATATATATATATATATATATATATATATATATATAATATATATATATATATATATATTTTTTTTTTTCTTGACCGTTAATATCAATTAATATTGATAGTTTCATTTTTGTTGTGGGGATTTCGGTCAGGTATAACTAATTACATTTTTTTTTCTAACGTTTCGGTTTATTACACCATCATCAGAGAAACTATTATTTATTAGGAATTTGTTTTAAAATTCTCTATTACATGCTGTTTGGTTGTTTGAGTTGCGTTAAAACAGACAACCAAACAGCATGTAATAGAAAATTTTAAAACAAATTCCTAATAAATAATAGTTCTCTGATGATGGTGCATTCTTTAAATATAACTCAAACATTCAATAACACTAACGGATTCAAAAATAGTTATTAATACATCTGTCGTAAGCCCCATTCTCACCGGCCTGAGCATTTTCTTTATAGTGCAGTCTGCCTATTTTTGGCCCCATGTTAATTTTTCACTTCGGAGATACAGTCAACAAAAATATGTAAAAAATCGGAAATTTTACGTAGAATTCAATAAACCAAAATACAAACAACTGGCACCTCGGGGGCCCATAGTAAATTGGGCCCAAAGTTGGCCAAAAACGGTTTTTTCCATTTTACTCTGTCATGGTGCCATAAAATGAAAGAAAGTTTTATACAAAAGTTGTAGAACTATTAAATACGGATCGATCTGTGGAAATCCGATGTCAAGAAATTCAAAAATAAATTATTTATTTGAAAAAAACCGTTAAAAATCGCGTTTTTTTGAAACGCTCATATCTTCGTGAAAACAAATAATTTTTACACGAAACTTGGTAAAAGTGTAGCTCCCTACTAACTAAAAAAAGATCGTTTTCAAAAAATTTAAAAATATTATAAACATTTTGCAAAAATTGATTTTTTTCGAAAAAATCACGTTTTTTTTAAAATCTCGATAGCTCATACACGCTTTCATATTTCTAGTCAATTTTGAGCTTAAAATTTGCTTGAAATGTTATACTAACATGGTTATTTATTGCGCGCTTTTTAAATTGATCGGTAATATGCGAAAAATCGGTGGAAAAATCGGTTTTTTTTAACAACAAAAAAAATCGATTTTTTTTCAAGAAAAGGCAGCAGCGGCTCAACATGCCTACCGCTCCTATTTGCAGTTGCAAACGTGGCTCGGAACTTCGCTAGAGCCAGAACAATGGGGTTGGACTTCCGACGACACTAATCTGCTTCCCACGTACAGCTCGGATCAGCTGGTTCCAGACGAAATCGTTAAAACGATAGCCTGCAGATGCGGAAGCGGATGTAAAACGAAGATCTGTAGCTGCAGGAGGCATGGTTTGAAGTGTTCAAGCATGTGCTTGACATGCGATCAAGAAAATTGCACTAATATAGAAATATCTACGATGGAGGCAGATGCTGTTGATGACGACTTGGACGAAGATATATTTAATGAGTCTTGCGTGGTGATGGATGAATCACAGACCAATGTCCATGATGATGATGAGATCGAAAGCGAAGCCGACTCTTCCGTACTCGCTGCATACAGCGAAGAACGTACCAGTGACAACGAGGGGGGGGAGGGGTCTCCGATAAAAAAAACTACGGATCAATTAAGTACTGTACACGTTTATATTCACTGTCAATATTTTGAACTTTCATGTAAAATAAATATTTTATTTTTAAAATAAAGAAGGTTTAGTGCCATATTCCCCAAAAAGAAACAATTATGCAGCTACGGACACGTGTTTCGGAGTTATTGCCCCTCATCAGCGTAGCGTAGCTAAGGAATTGGATCTTGGATGGAATAGATTCCAATTCTTTAGCTACGATACGCTGGTGAGGGGCAATAAATGGCACTAAATCTTCTTTGTTTTATTTTGAACCCCAATAAATCTATCTTGTTTTATTTGTATGTGCCAGGTGGAAATGAGCAGTACACATAGAGCTCTGTGTGTTGACTGTGCTCATCGAGGCCCCAATTGTGGCACATGGGAACATGAAGACACTAATTGAGTACTGTGTACTGTACTTTTCAGCCTTATTTTAGTTCTTGTTCCTGATCTATCCCATCGTAGATCCAATTCCTTAGCTACGCTACGCTGATGAGGGGCAATAACTCCGAAACACGTGTCCGTAGCTGCATAATTGTTTCTTTTTGGGGAATATGGCACTAAACCTTCTTTATTTTATTTTGAACCTCAATAAATCTATCTTGTTTTATTTGTATGTGCCAGGTGGAAATGAGCAGTACACATAGAGCTCTGTGTGTTGACTGTGCTCATCGAGGCCCCAATTGTGGCACATGGGAACATGAAGACACTAATTGAGTACTTACTGTACTTTTCAGCCTTATTTTAGTTCTTGTTCCTGATCTATCCCATCGTAGATCCAATTCCTTAGCTACGCTACGCTGATGAGGGGCAATAACTCCGAAACACGTGTCCGTAGCTGCATAATTGTTTCTTTTTGGGGAATATGGCACTAAACCTTCTTTATTTTATTTTGAACCTCAATAAATCTATCTTGTTTTATTTGTATGTGCCAGGTGGAAATGAGCAGTACACATAGAGCTCTGTGTGTTGACTGTGCTCATCGAGGCCCCAATTGTGGCACATGGGAACATGAAGACACTAATTGAGTACTGTGTACTGTACTTTTCAGCCTTATTTTAGTTCTTGTTCCTGATCTATCCCATCGTAGATCCAATTCCTTAGCTACGCTACGCTGATGAGGGGCAATAACTCCGAAACACGTGTCCGTAGCTGCATAATTGTTTCTTTTTGGGGAATATGGCACTAAACCTTCTTTGTTTTATTTTGAACCTCAATAAATCTATCTTATTTTATTTTTATACTAAAAATGATGCTTAACAATTATTATTTACCTGTCAACTCATATGTCTTTAAGAATCAACATAACGTTCAAGAGACATAATCGTATGAACGCTCTGTGTGCAGTTGAAACTACGATATGGTACGTATGATAAGAGCATACAGTTTTACAGATGTATCCACGTTAACACCGTCCCGCACCCCCACGACACCGCTCGAGCGAACGAACGTATGAGCCGGGGTGTGCTCCGCTTCCCATTAAATTTCCAAAGAATAGAGACCGAATATGTCATTGTAGTATTTTTTTATGTAAAATATAAGTATTGAACTACAAACTCTGTAAATTTCAGCCCTTAATATTAAAAGATAGCGTCACTAGATTTTTAAAAAAAAAAAAAAATTATCTCGGCGCCAAAGGGTCGTAGATAAAAAAATTTTTTTCGTAAATTTATAAAAAAATACCAGCTGTTCAATGCTGCTAACAAAAAAAGAAAAAAAAATTTTTTTCTTGAAAAAAAATCTATTTTCTTGTTAAAAAAAAAACCGATTTTTCAACCGATTTTTCGCATATTACCGAGCAATTTAAAAGCGCGCAATAAATAACCATGTTAGTACAACATTTCAAGCAAATTTTAAGCTCAAAATTGACTAGAAATATGAAAGCGTGTATGAGCTATCGAGATTTTAAAAAAACGTGATTTTTTTCGAAAAAAATCAATTTTTGCAAAATGTTTATATTTTTAAATTTTTTTGAAAACGATCTTTTTTTAGTTTGTATGGAGCTACACTTTTACCAAGTTTCGTGAAAAAATTATTTGTTTTCACGAAGATATGAGCGTTTCAAAAAAACGCGATTTTTAACGGTTTTTTTTCAAATAATTAATTTATTTTTGAATTTTTTGACATCGGATTTCCACAGATCGATCCGTATTTAATAGTTTTACAACTTTTTGTATAACACTTTTTTTCATTTTATGGCACCATGACAGAGGAAAATGGAAAAAACCGTTTTTGGCCAACTTTGGGCGCAATTTACTATGGGCCCCCGAGGTGCCAGTTGTTTGTATTTTGGTTTATTGAATTCTACGGAAAATTTCCGATTTTTTGCATATTTTTGTTTACTGTATCCTCACTTAAGGGTCCAAATCCGTAGGCAGACCGCGCTATTACAAAAATCGGTTGCGGCTAGGTGCTCCTCGACGGTACTTTCTCATCATCATATGCAATTTGTCAACAAAGAAATAAATTACTTTTAGTGAAATTCATTTCCATTTATTTTATATTTTTATTTAAAATAATTGAAATGAAATAAACAAAATAATTAAGATAAATAAGATAAATACGATAAAATAAAATAAACGAGATAAATGGGACAATGAGACAAATGAGATAAATGAAGCAATTGAGGCCAATGGGACAAATGAGGCAAATATGATAAACGAGACAAGCGAAATAAGACGAAGTAAAATAATTTATTTTTCATTCATATCAAATTGTATATGGCGAGGAAATACTGCCGAGACCGATTTAATTATTTTAATTGCATGGAATTAATTTTAAACTTTTCTTTCTCAGTAACAGTTGATCTTAAGAGAAAAAGTTCTTTTCGGCACATTTCGTCATTGTGAACTTTTATTTGAAACATGTTTTGATTTGACGCAAACAAATTTTTGCACCGTTGAGACGTGCCCTCCCTGGTGCATCAATTTAACTGATATTCAATAGGGTTCATCCTTGGACGTCACATATATTGTATGTAAAATTTCAGATTTCTGCGTTGAGACGTGTTTGAGAAAATTCGGTCACAACAAAACCAGCGACACACAGACGGCATGCCAATTCAGATAAATTTTCTATTTTCCGGCCTCAAAATATTCGTTTTCATCATAAATTGGAATTTGGTTTTTCTCATGACGACGCCAACACGTTCTTTATGTAGATGAGAAAGTAAAAAATGACTCAACTGATATCCTAAACAAAATTAATATCTAAATTGTATCTATCTCGTTTGGTGTCTAATTCTGTTAGTATGGATTATCGAACAAAAATTTATAGATAATTTTCGTTTTGTTTTGAGCCCCTCTACTTTGAAATTATTTGGCCGCATAATTTTGGAGTACTCTATTGAAAAAAAATTAAAACATGATGGTCAATAATTATTTTTCTATTAATAGATATTTTTTCTTTTCTTGGCCGTTAATATCAAATAATATCTGATATAGGTTTTTGGGAATTTCGGGCAGATATAACTAATTTTATTTTTTGTTCTAACGTTTCGATTTATTACACCATCATCAGAGAACTACAATTAATATTACAATTAATGAATTTATCGGGATTTTTTTGACAAAACTCATAACAAAATGTACATGTTTCCTTATCTTTTCAAATAATCGAGAAAATGAGGGTGGAAAAGTTATTTGAATCACCCAGTAATTTTTGTAATCAACAGTAGCTTAAATATTTTGCTCATTCTCTTCAGAAGTTAAAGTGGATATCTCACAAACCACAAACCAGACCCTGTCGGTCGTATGTTTATCGTGTACAAAGGAGTCACATCAAAGTTCTTAAAAAGATCTAAGAAATACTTGAGAAAATCAACAGCAACAAAGTAAAAATTATTTTTTAGACAACTGGCACCTAAGTCTAGATAACATATGACCTAGTAATATTAACATTAAGTTAAGAATAAATATATCATCTTATCTAGCATGTTACATTTAATCTTTTACGAAATATCATGGATTTTAAATTTTAAAAAGATTATAAACATACGAAGTGCTTCCTTTAAATAAAGGTGTTCCTCTGCTTACCGTAAATACTGATATAAATTGAATTTGTTTAAAAAATGATATTTGCACAATCATTTTTAGTAATAATCACCTACGTCTTTAAATATGATTCACTTTTATTGCATCTGATCGATTGCAATGATTTATAACGAATGTTATGAAAACTCTTCATTAAATATTTAACTCGGCGCTTAGGTATTTAAGATAAAAAAAATTTTGATGTCAGGAATGTAAATGGAACAATTTCCACATCACATCATGAATTGAATTTTTCCAGATTATAAAAGAAAATCTAAATTATAAGTTATTTTTGTAAATTTTAACCACAAAAATTCAGAAAATTTGGTAGTAATCATTAGTTCATTTTTAAGCAAATTATTCGACAATGACTCTCGCAGTCAACCAGAAACGAACCACCACTTAGCAAACATGAAACTTTTTGAACATCTCTCTTCTGGTAGCTTATGTAATGAACTCTTAAAAAATATTCTTAAATTTATTCTCTTAAAATCAGGTGAAACCTAATGGTTGGCAAATTAGGACGCTTAATTTTAATTTATATTTATCAATAATGTGTCTTGATATTTTCGAGTTTTTCTCAAACTACAAACAAGTCTCACTGCAACAGTTGTGAATGAACCAAGTCAAAATTAATGGGTATATGTGTGATTTAGTAGTTAAGCGGTAAGGACACTCCCTCTTTGAAGTTGCGGAGGGCAGACAATACCTACTTCTTCATAATACTCACAAGCAGACAAAATTTGCAAAACACTATCATACGATATTCCTACTCCAAACATGTGCAACTTGTCAAATATAGTTTGTTCTTGGGATCTTTGCGCTCATGCCAAATTAGGTACGACCTGCTCGTGTACTGCTATATTGCTGCAATGCATTTATAATGTCAACAAACACAATGATAATATGTATAAATGAAACGTTGTCTAGTACTAGCCATTGCTCAAAGGTAGAGATAACCTTTCTATTTATTTTTGATTATTTGATTCATACGGTTACTAATTGAGACGCACAACGATTCAAATAACAAAGTATAGTTCCTTTTCCCTTGTTTTAGAAACAAAATAACATGGGGAAGAATGTTCCCCAGCAACGTTCATGATACAATGTATCATTTGTAGAGTCTCATGTTGAACATGATGAGTTAATAATAATAATAATAAACTTTATTTAAACTGGCGGGGTGTCAGCAGTTGCTGGTATCAATCCCAACCAGTATGACAAACAGTAAATACAACAATAGAGAAAAGGTAAAAAACAATTATCAATAATATGAAAAAGATAAGAATAAGATACAATAAAATAAAATCAGAGATCATAAGACACAATTTGCTGCATTAATATGCATCACAGCTTTCTAGAAGGCTGTGTTATGCATGTAACATATTTAGGGCAAAAAACATTTTACGTACTTAAAAATATTTGCTTAACATTTCTTTTAAATCCTTGAAAAGGCAGGCTTTTGATGTGATCAGGGATTGCATTATATAAAGAAGCAGCTAAGTAAGTGGAAGAGGATTCATATTTTTTGGAGCTGTGACTTGGAATATTTAGTGTAGTATCTACGAAACGTAGATTAGAACTATGCAAGGAGCCCCTGAAAGTTAATTTCTTGCTAAGATATTTAGGCTCTTGATATTTTAATATATTGTGCACAAGACAGACCAGGTGCAGTTGTCTGTCATTTAGATTTAAGATTAAGCCAATTAAATTTTTTAAAAAGAGGAGTAACGTGATCACGCCTAGATATCGCGGCAGAGAACCGCATACATGAATTTTGTAATTTTTGTGGTCTATATTGTTTTATACCGGTAAGACATGGTCCGTAAATGACATTTCCATACTCAAGTTGAGATATTATAAGCGACTCTGATAGTTTTAATTTAGTGGAATGTTGGTAAGACGTGCTTAAATGGATATAATGATTTCAGCTTCGCATAACATTTTTGTAGTAGCTTAGTAACATGAGTTTCAAACGTTAAATGGGTATCAAAAATAATTCCCAAGCTCTTTGCAGATTCTACGAAAGATAATTTGGTGCCATTTATGTATAAATTACAAGAGTTTTCAAATAATTCAAAACGCTTGGATTTGAAATTAATTGCGACGGATTTCTGAGCATTGAGCATTAAACCGTGATCTTCTGAGTATTTACATATGGAATTTAAATCTCTGTTAATATTAACGATTGCCTGTTCTACGTCAGCTCGACTGTACGAAATATACATTTGACTGTCGTCTGCATATTGATGGATTTTACAAAACTTTATTTTCTCAGGGAGATCAAACATAAAAAGCACAAATAGTATAGGGCCCAAAATGGACCCTTGAGGTACCCCTGATGTGACAGCGCTTACCTGAGACATCAGCGGCTTTTCTGAACTGTATACTTTGACCTGCTGAGTTCTTTCGGATAAATAACTTCTGAACCACTTTACCGACTCAATTCCCAAGTGCTTGAGTTTACCTAATAATAACTCATGATGTAAACAGTCCCTTTGTATAATCCAGCATAACCGCGGTTGTAACTTGTGAGTCGTCAATCGCTTTTAAGAAGTCATCTGCCGTGTCTACGAGTGTAGTAATAGAGCTATGACGAGCACGGAAGCCCGACTAATTTTGTGGTAATAAATTATGAAAGCGGATATGTTGTAATAATTGCTTGAGTATAATTCTTTCTTGAACTTTTGAAAGAAGATTTAAAAGGTTTATAGGTCTAAAATCACTATAATTTTCTGGTGAACTTTTTTTGGAAGGGGTAAAATTATGGCCTCTTTCCAAGTTGCTGGAACTACGTTATTTTCTATTGAGAAGTTGATTATATGAGTTAACGATACGACTAAAAAATCTAAGCAGAGTTTTAAAATATTCAAAGAAAATTGATCACTACCTGGTGAGTTAGATTTAATTTGTGAAAAAGCTTCTAGTACATCTTTTCTTCAACACTGTGAAATTTTAATTTTGTATGAATGTCGGGGTGAGCACTTGTCTGATACGCATCAATAGTGTTATTTTCTACTACGATAGTGGGGACTGAGTCAACAACAAAATATTTAAGGGCATCCGGATTGTTTAAATGTTCTGGTATAAGTATGCTGGCTTTAGAGTGCACATCTAATGAGTTAATAGTTTTCCACCAGTCCTTTGAATATTTTTGCGTTCTTAATCTATATTCAATATATGCTCTTTTTTCTAACCTGATTGACGATGTGACTAGATTGCGAAGTTGCTTGTAATAGATCCACTTACTGTTCAACACGTCTTTGTCGCAATTTGGTTTACGCCTATATGATTTATATTTTGAAAATGCACGATTTCTTAATTTGATCATGAATTTTATGTTGTCCATGATCCAGGGAGGCGATTTCCTAGTAATATTGTATACTTATAAGGAGCACATGTGTCTAATAAGAGAGTTAAACTGCGGCTTAACCATAGAACTTTTGAATCTATATCGTCCATCAATAATACTTCCGACCAGTCAATTTGTGACGCCAGATATTTTAGTTCATCGATTTGAAAATATTTAAAATCGCGTATTCTTATTTTTTTTGGGAATTTTCTTACACGGAGGACAATCGATGCAACAATAAGTGAGCAGATGATCACTAATTGAGGGTAGATTTACCATACCAGAGTTGTGCTATTGTTGACACCTCATCTTGAGCGTTGTTAAAAAACTGCTGTTGACTATTCGGACTGTATAAAAACATTTTTACTAATTTCAATAACATTACAGAAAAACTTGTAACTAAGGTTGTTTCATCTAATACCGGACAGATTTTGTCTGATTGTGCATTCATATGTATTCGCATTTTTCTGATCAGTATTCCTGACGTTAACTTCATCAAAGTCTCAAGCATTATTCACTGCTTCACCGCAAGTAACAAGAAATCAACCCAAAGCGACTATTCATGAAAGCTTATTGCTGTTAGGTGTACAACTGGTATTAGCCTAAAGAATGTTTTTAGAAGGAGTGCTACCTTCAGTTACCATTTGAATCCAAGATGGCCGCTATTTTCAAGAAATAAATTTTTTTCGGCGAATCTATTAGAAAAAAATAGTCTTATACAAAGTTGTTTAACTTTTTATGATGGACAAAAAAATATTTTACACATTTTTCGATTAGATTTGAAAAAAAAATAATAATAATTTATACTTTTTTACAAAATCATTCATTTATACCGGATGGCCACAAGTCAATGTACGCCCCCAATATTTTGGTTGTTATTGAATTTAAAAATTTGGTTTTTGGTACACATAAATTAGACAATAATGGGCTACTTTTGGACTAACAGGAATGAAAATATCACTTCGGGTTGAACCGGAAGTGACATTAACTTTTTTTTTCTTATGCGGAATGACTATATTTTTTTGATGGTTTCTCATTAAGCATAAATTTCTAAGTGCAACAGTTTTTCTAGATTTTAAAAAATTCCAAAAAATAAGTGAGATACGAACAAGTTTGTAATTTTTTCAAAATGGCCGCGTCAGATGAATGTAAGAAAATTACTAAGTAGGCTATGGAAATGATTAGCACTTGGATGTAATGTTTTTTTTTTGTTGAAATTATACCATCTACACTTATATTAAAAATATCACTACAATCACAACTACCGATTTTAAGAAAAAACTATGTTAGTACCAGTTATGAGACATCTGTGTGATGACAATCAGCCATTTTCACTTCCTAAAAGTATACAGGGTGGCCAAAAAGGATTTATAAATTTACAATTATTTGAATTGAATTTTCTCAATTTTTTTCAAGCGGAACACCCTGTATATTTTTGCACGACGTGATATAGGATTGAATACCGAACACCTTTTTTTACGTACATTCCTATGGCTATTTGTTACCATTTTCAATTTATTGAACAATAACTGCAAAATTCAGCAATAAAAATTAAAAATGAGGCTTTTTTTCAAATAAATCAAGAGAAGGTATTATAATAAGCGGGTTATAAGATGCTCATAAAAACATCACATCAACAACAATCCAAACTTTGAAGGAAATAGTAATAAAAATGCTTTTAGAAGAATCACTCCGGCAATTTTATGAACAGTAGAAACCTCATTCCAAAGAAATGTGTGTCAATCAAAATGGGCAACATGTGGAGCACTTTTTATATCTTCTCTTGAATTACAAAAAAAAATAATTTTTATTGTTGAATTTTGCAGTTATTGTTCAATAAATCGAAAATGGTTACAAATAGCTATAGGGATGTACGTACAAAAAATGTTCAGTTTTCCATTCTACATCACATCGTCCAAAAATATATAGGGTGTTCCATTTGAAAAAAGTGAGAATAGTTGTAAATTTAAAAATTATTTTTGGCCACCCTATACAGGGTGATCTACCACGAGTGTGCCAAACTTCAGAGGCTGGTTTTTTATCAAAAAATAAATGGACTTTCATTAATAAACATATGCCCTAAAACGAATAATAAGGGAGCTACAACCCCTTGAAGGGGGTTGATGAATATCAATTTTTCGATTATAAGTCCGATATGGTGGTGATTAAAAAAATGAAATTTTCATACATTACGGCCCCGATGTAGGCGCATAAAATTACAAATTTCGTAATTAACAGCTTGCTTTATTGAGGTAGTTTTGAGGGGTGAGGGGTAGTTTTTTACCTCAAACTTTTTTTGACGTCACTTCCGAAGCAAAACTTTTAAATAACATTATTTCCTATGCCATGACTCAGAAAAAAGTATTCTTCAAAATTTCTGTCACACCAGCCGTTTTTGAATAATTTGCGTTACACGGCAATAAGGTTTTTCATGTGAAATAAACAACGTTTTTATTACAAAATTAAAAATCAATGTACAACACAGAAATAACGTACTTAATAACTAAAAGAGTAACAGGTCAAAATGACCTCCTTGAGCACGAATACACGCCTGACAACGACGAATAACTGAATTATTAATTTCAGCCATGTCACCATTGTTTGTGATATAAGCTAAACTATTATTGATCCTTTCCGTTAAGTGCTGAATATTATTTATTTCCTCAAAATAAACTAACTGCTTCATATGCCCCCAGAAATAAAAATCTAAATAATTGAGATCGGGAGAGCGAGGAGACCATAAAACAGGACTACGGTTTCTAATCCAGTTATTTCCAAAATTCCGATTCAACCATTCGGTCACATGTCAACGCAAATTATTCAAAAACGGCTGGTGTCACAGAAATTTTGAAAATACTTTTTTCTGAGTCATTGCATGGGAAATAATGTTATTTAAAAGTTTTGCTTCGGAAGTGACGTCAAAAAAAAGTTTGAGGTAAAAAACTACCCCTCACCCCTCAAAACTACCTCAATAAAGCAAGCTGTTAACTACGAAATTTGTAATTTTATGCGCCTACATCGGGGCCGTAATGTATGAAAATTTCATTTTTTTAATCACCACCATATCGGACTTATAATCGAAAAATTGATATTCATCAACCCCCTTCAAGGGGTTGTAGCTTCCTTATTATTCGTTTTAGGGCATATGTTTATTAATGAAAGTCCATTTATTTTTTGATAAAAAACCAGCCTCTGAAGTTTGGCACACTCGTGGTAGATCACCCTGTATACTTTTAGGAAGTGAAAATGGCTGAGTGTTATCACACAGATGTGTCATGTCTGGTACTAACATATTTTTTTTTTAAATCGATAATTGTGACTGTAGTGATTTTTACACGTGTAAATGGCATAATTTCAACAAAAAAAAATCATCCAAGTGGTTGGGAGAGAGTCAATAGTAATACAGAAGTGGAAGGAGGCCACAATGTGGTTTCAAAGAATGTTCTGTTATGCATGGCATTATATTTAAAAAAATGTTAGTTGACTCTGTGGAATCGTCTTGGCTCACCCTGTATATTCGGTTATAGACTTATTTGTCTAGTTTATTTATGTTTTTACATCAAGTTTCCAGCTATCATAGAAGTCGGACGCACTGTTGCCCCACCCTGTATATTGGAAGAGTCGCGACAACGTTTTCCAATATATTATATTGCGATTGACACTGGTAGATGAAGTTCAATTTGACTCATTGGTACCTACTGTACTTTCATGGAGATATTAGTGATTTTGAAATTTCTCTTGTAGTTGTTCTGTATACCGGGTGTCCCAGCCTCGCGTCGGCCAAATGTCCTGGCTCTCTTATAAGAGATATCGAAAAATTTCAAAAACGGGGTGATAGAGGGCGCAAAGGTACATAGTCTAAAAATATTTTGAAATATACAGGGTGATCCATTGAGGCGTGACGATATAAACTTATGTTTTTTTAAATGGAACACTAGGTATATTATTACATATTTGAATTCTACTTTTAAAGACGACTCAAGCGATATGCCACTTGATGGGTCTGCGATGGGTCGGTACCATAATATGGGTGAGTTTGTACCAAAAACATGCCAACTTTGTGAGCTCACTGTGACGTAATGGAAGGACATTTTGAGATCTAGATTATGTCAAAAATTGTCAAACACCCTGTAGTTTACGCTACTTTTATCGGATCTAACGAAATCGGTCATTTTATACCGGGTGAGTCAGGAAACGCCAAAACTACTTTTTCTCATTTTTTTCAAATGGAACGCCCTGTATATTATGACACCAAAGGAAAGCCCTTTGAAAGAGCTTTCCACTGATATAAAGGTTCAAGGGTCTATCTATCATGGGTGCCAAGAATTTGATGGCAAAGTGGCACAATTCGAGGTTTATTAAAAAACTACGCTCAATTTTCAATTGTTTTGTGAATTTTCGCTTAAATCGGCGCTTTTCAGTAAGAAAATTTCAAAAATAATTATCCTTATACTCGGAGAAAAATACCGTACTTCAGTGCAGAAAAATACTTAAGTATAAAATAGTCAACGCCTGATAAATTTAATTTTTTTTTTCTGAAATGCGTATATAAATTCATGTCATGACAAGTCTTTTCTAGCCCGACGTAATTTTGTCGCGAAATGATTTATTATTTTAGAACGGTGCTTAATAAAACGTAGCTTTTCGTAGTATTTTTTTTCTCAGCTTTAAAATGGTGTAATTCATTCTTCTAAAATAAGACCAAAAAATACTTTTATTTTCAATTCAATGAAAGATAGTAAAATTTTTGTTGTTTGGAAAGCTGTTGTTCCACGTACTATCATCGAAAGAATAAATAAAAAAAAATTGTAGAGAATTTCAAATTGCTTCCAACTTTCAATTTATCGAAATAAATTCAAAAAAATCAAGTAGGTACCTGTCATAAAAGTACCAGTCTTGTCAATAATTTACTTTATTGTTGTAAAATTTCGAGTGTTGATATTTTTCTTAGTATAAACGAACGAGTAACAATGAAATTCACCCAACAAGAGTTAACTGATATGATATATTGTTTGGGAGAAGCTGATAGGAATTGCTTATTGGCATCAAGGATTTATGGAATGAAATACCCCGAGAGACGAACTCCTGATCCCAACTCATTCAAAAACTTGAGAGAAAGATTTGAGGACACTGGTAATGTGTGTTATACCAAAAGAAAATTGAGGAACATGGTTGTAAATAATGAAGAACACGAATTGACAGTTTTGCTTCACGTGCAAGAGAATCCTCACATAAGTTGTCGTGAAATTGAACAACAAACCGATGTAAATAAAACTTCTGTAAATCGTATCATCAATAAATACAAATATCATCCCTATCACATTCAACTACACCAAGACCTTTATGGGGAAGATTTTCAAAATCGTATTAATTTCTGCAATATAATGCTAAATAAAATTAACGAAGATGCCCAATTTTATCAAAGGTTTTATTTACCGATGAAGCTATCTTTCGCAGTAATGGGACAGTAAATCGCTATAACATGCATTATTATGCGACTGAAAATCCGCACTGGGTCAGGCAAGTGGATCACCAAAATCGATGGTCAATTAATGTATGGGGTGGTATATTAGACAACTATGTCATTGGACCGTGGTTTTTTGAGGATGGGGCATTAAATGGCCGAAGATATCACAATTTCTTGCGTTTGAATTTAGAGGGGCTGCTTCAAGATGTAGATGAAGACGTTAGAGAGAACATGTGGTTCCAGCACGACGGTGCACCCCACATAACCATCGAATAGTAAAAGATTTTTTTAACTAATTGGAGAGGGGAACAATGGATTGGTCGTGGAGGACCCATAAGATGGCCGGCACGGTCTCCAGACCTAACTCCTTTGGATTTTTTCCTATGGGGTTATGTGAAGCAGGAGGTCTACAGGGTGAGGCCCACAACCAGGGAGGATATGCAGGAAAGAATCGCTGCAACATTTCGCAATGTCTCAATAGCTACACTAGCCGATGTTCGAAGAACAACTGAAAATCGTTTACAACTGTGTATCAGGGAGAATGGGAACATTTTTGAACATTTAGTTTAATTTCCAGTGCTTCCACCCAGTTTCTTTCCAAATAAAGTTTTCGTTTCCTCTCTTTCTTGATTTTTTTTTTGTCTGCAGAGAACTATCATGGTGCAGATAAGTTGATATCATTATTTTCGAAATTGTCTTACTGAAAAGAGCCGATTTCAGCGAAAATTCACAAAACAATTGAAAATTGAGCGTAATTTTTTAATAAACCTCGAATTGTGCACCTTGCCTTCAAATTCTTGGCACCCATGATAGATAGACCCTTGAACCTTTATATCAGTGGAAAGCTCTTTCAAAGGGCTTTCCTTTGGATTCATATTATACAGGGCGTTCTATTTGATAAAAATGAGAAAAAAATAGTTTTAGCACTTCCTGACGCATCCGGTATAAAATGACCGATTTCGTTAGATCCGATAACAGTAGCGTAAACTACAGGGTGTTTGACAATTTTTGACATAATCTAGATCTCAAAATGTTCTTCCATTACGTCACAGTGAGCTCACAAAGTTGGCATGTTTCTGGTACAAACTCACCCATATCATGGTACCGACCCATCGCAGACCCATCAAGTGGCATATCGTTTGAGTCTTCTTTAAAAGGAGAATTCAAATATGTATTAATATACCTAGTGTTCCATTTAAAAAAACATAAGTTTATGTCGTCGCGCCTAAATGGATCACCCTGTATATTTAAAAATATTTTTTAAACTATGCACGTTTGCGCTCTCTATCACCCCGTTTTTGAAATTTTTCGACATTTGGCCGACGCGAGGCTGGGACACCCGGTATACCTACTACGCACTAACAAAAGCAAAAACCAGAAACCGGTCTGCGAATGGTATGCAGGACTGACCCAAGAGGGATTTCCATTTATTTTGTAAAAATTCTTTACTAGTGGGCAATCGCAATGAAAGCTTAATCGCTTCTTTTAGTATGATACAAATTTATAAATCATTAAGAAGTGCGTGTTGGCAATTTTATTTAATCCTCAATTAATTTAAATAAATTTGTGAGGATTTCGACTTTGATACCTATAGTATTTGTTACTATTTTGTAAATTAACTTTTACCTTCTCTGTTGGAATACTTTGGGATTATAATTTTTATTATTCCTTTATTAGATTAATCTTCTTTCAGCATTTCATTATTCAGCTGATTTTCATATTCGGACATCGTATTCATAAAATACTTAGTGGAAAAAATACTTTTGGGTTCGCATATTGTATCTTGATTTTATTAGTTTCAAAAAAGGCTCCAAAAGACTTCTCGTGATAATTGACACCCTGTACGTTTTTCAAAAACCAATCAACTTTTTATAAGTGTCCTAAAATTAATTATAATTAATTAAATATTAAGCAATAAAGCGATAAACTCGACAGTTAAATTTCAATAGTGGTTAAGGTAACGGTATTAAGATCAAATTTCTTTATGCTACTATTAAATCTGTTAAAGGCAGTAGCCAGTGTTATGACTCTTGTGTGAACAGATTATGCTCGAACAATACGTGACTATATAAATGAAAAGCAAATTCATTCATAAAAGGTAATTTCCAATTTAGATTTAAAACCAACGGAACTTATATACTTATATAAAATAATTTATGACTTAAAGTGAGTAGTTCATTGTTTTGTTTTGATTGATTAATTATTTACAAAATAAGTTTTTTTTATTTCAATTGTAAAATGATATAAATTATATAAATCTGAAAAGCCGTTAAATGTGCTGCACTAGCTAGAAATCGAACCCGGAACTCCTTGGTCCTAAACCGAACGTATAAGCACTGAGCCACTGAGACATCCCTTACAATTAACCCGTTTAGATGATCGAAACTAGTCAATTAAAGTGGAAAGCATGCTGGACACCCAAGAAATGTAAGAACTGTAAAAGCAGAGGAACAAATGTTGTATTCTGTATCAGAATAGTATTAGTAACGTGACCATACGTCCCGTATTGAACGGGACTGTCCCTTTTTTCGCTACTCTGTCCGGTGTCCCTGAGGAAAACTTCGGGACGCCGAATGGGCCTTTTCACTACTTCTTAAATCTCAAAACAAATATGTTTATTTGAAAGCTAACTGATAGATATTCACCTTGTGCAACTCTGTTTCAAACATAAGTCTGCCATTGTTTAATAAAAAAATAAACATTTATTATGGCAATTTGAACACTCATTTGACCTTGAAGCTGAGTGACGTCACACAAACCGGAATCATGTTGGTAGCATTTGTCAGAACGCCTAATACTACTAACATCACACCACAACTGACATATTTTACATTGTTTACGGTTAGTTTTGTGGTTATGTTCTGTGTGTTCATTTACGAATCGTGTTTTGCTTTGTTTCTGCACATTATTGGAAGAAAATGGAGCCAGGATTTTCTAAAAGAAATGCAGAAAATCTGCCGAAAGTTGACTTTATTATGGTGGACGAGTTTTACATGTCAAATTTGGATTATTTATCAGCAGAAGTTAGAAATATTAAAACAAAACGGTAAGTCCTTAGTAATCTTATTTTCCTGTAATTTATTTATAAATATAATGGAACTACCATTATTTTAACATGCAATTGTTGTTTCAATATTTTTTCCAGTTTTCCGATTCTTCTTTTAACTGTAAAATTTTAATAATTTAGCATCAATTTCTAAATACAACTACTTTTCTTACATCAAAATGATCTTCACAACAGTAAATGTTTCTGGTCTTCGTCAACTGCTTCTCAACTTTGGCTATTTAAAACCATGCTTTTCGTCTATTTTCATCTGGTGGAACGTAAGCGAAAATTTTGATTGGACAATTCATATTGTTATTTGTACATGTTGGTTCAAAGCACTTTTTAAACATGTTTCACACACAACAATCCAAACTAAAAAGAAACGACTGTCAAAGTCAATTTCGACATCAACTGTCAAAAAGCAGAGAACCAACTTTGCAATACACCGATGTGTCATGTTCAAGGTCGTAGTCCCTTTGACGTCACTAAGGTGAGTTGCGTGACGTCACGTAAAAGCACGCGCTTTATTTCCGCACTTTTGTTTTTTTTTTCGATAGAAATCGTGCTCAAAAAAAAATAAAAAATACGGCAAGTTTTTTTTATAAAACACTATCACATAAAGCAATAAAAAAAATCTGTGAAAAGGCCCATTGTCCCGTTTTCAGTTACAGAAGGGTCAACACTGATAAAAACTCAAAATCTATAACAGAGAATATAGGAGACCTTTTCTAAATGTATAACAAATTTTAGCAAAGAGTCTTCGATAGTGTCGAACTATCGTGAAGTACTTTGTGGCGGCGGCGGTGCTTGCTTGACGGAGTGCGCAGGTGACGGGGATATTAATGCAACTCTGCCGCCGCCCGCACGCCCTGTCGCCATTCGCGTCACTGTTACTTCACTCGTGCGTCGACCAACGTGATTTGCAATTGTTTTTCATTGTAATACATTCCTGATTTTTGCGTATCATGGTCTGTTTCCATCAGATAATGGCAATTTGTAGTGTTTTGAAGAGTGTTTTAACAATACCGAAACGCAAATGCACCTTTAATGTTAATTTACAATGCAAATACCCTTTCATAAAGCAGCGAAGTAGTGCTCCCTCGGACGTTAGCTGCGAAAAATGTTGTACAGATTTTAGTGTTTCTCATGACGGTGCTAGTGATATAGAATAGCATTTAAAGTCGGAAAAAAACATTAAAATCCTTATCGTGCAGCTGCTTCAAGCTCCTCTATGTTAAATTTTTTCTTGGAAAATCTCATTGCATTACAATGTTAACCGATGCCTCGACCCATGGCAATAAGAAGATATTCCCAGTTCTAGTGCGTTATTTTATACCATAAGACGGAATACAGGTAAAAATTTTAGATCTCCAAGATCAACCTGGTGAAAGTTCAGATATAATTGTTAATTATTGAGAGAAAATAATTTGTCTGCAAAATTGGTGGCATTTTGTGGCGACAACACCAACTGCAATTTCAGTGGAGCAGCTAGGCGAGGAGTTAATAACGTGTACGCAAAATAAAAATCATCTCTCGAAAACCCGTTAATAGGTATGGAATGCAGAGCCCATATCATTCACAACGCAATCAAATCAGCTGCAGACGGTCTACTTATAGACTTTGAATGTATAATAGTAAAAATTTATTCGTTTTTTTATATTTATAGGGTTCGAGTTGAAGCACTGAAAGAGTTTTGCAGCGAAACTGCTACCAAATATCAAAAGATGCTGGGCTATAGCAAGATCAGGTGGCTCGCACTAATGCCTGCCATCGAAAGAATTTTGAAAATCAGACCTCTGTGGCTTTATTTTAATTCTTGCACAGTCGGCAAGATTTCATAAGTTGTGTTAAAAATTGAAGGGCAGAATATTTCGGTAATAGAAGCTGCAAATGAAATTAATCAACTGAAAGAAAATTTGGCTCAAAAACAGACTATTCAGTTCCTACCATATACAGTTCGTAGTTTGTTAAAAAAGTTGAAAGATAGCTTTGATATTGACGAAGAACTTGTGAAAACTATAGCTACAGAATTTTACAAAACAAGCTGTGAATGTTTGGATCAATTGACTGTTTTTAATAAAGACGTGGTGATATTTTATTGGGCAAATTTAAAAAAGTACTTGCGTGGGAAGATGTTCAAAAGGTATTATGATGTTTTGATTGAAACAGGATACTTTGATTGTGATAAAGATACAGACATAATCGATGAATTTTCACTCATTTCTAACTACATTACATCTCAAGAAGTGGCAGATTGGAATAATCTAAATGTTTCTACTGAAAATCATTGGGTGGAAGTATTTCCACACATCTACGCTAACAATCTGAATCATGCAAATTTTAGCATTTTGATAGAATATAATTTGTGTCTGCCTGGAACAAATGCACCAGTAGAACGAATATTCTCTTTAATGAATAAATTGTGGACATCTGAAAAAACTCAGTTTCAGGTGTCTGTTCTCAAAGCCATGTTGATAACGAAAGTGAATATTAAAAAAACCTGCCAAGAATTTCATTCTTATTTAAAATCATCACCAGCTATATTAAAACAAATATGCTCATCAGAAAAATATAAAAATAATTAGCTTCTCCTACTTTTTGATTAAGTACCCAGGTATTATTTGATTGTATTTTCTTTTTCTTCAATAAATATATTCAACATAATAAAATTTGTTTCATTATTGTGACTGTCGCCGTAATTTTGACAATGTCCCGTTTTGAGTAAAAATAAAAATGGTCACGTTAAGTATTAGACAATTAGCTTTCAAAACAACTATCTCCTAAATCACTATCTTACGAGTACTACACAGGCAGCAATTATATTCGTTTCATATTCAATAAATTCAAGAACTGTTACCCAGAGATTATGCACTTCGCGTTGAATACATAAAAGAATGCAAACTATTCCAGATTTTCTAGATAATATTCTGTTTACAGACGAGACGATATTTATCAGGCAAGGGATTTAATCCTCATAATGTTCATGGGCTGATGAGAATCCGAAGGAAATAAAAGTAACCCACTATCAGCATACGTTTAAAGTAAATCTTTGGGCAACCACATTGGGAAATGATTTTGTAGGATATTTAATTTTTCCGGGTACATCGAACGGAGCAATGTACTACAAATTTTAAGACCATAACATACATAAAATTCCCAGTTAACAGAAGACAAAGATTGAAAATTACATAATCTGAAAATATTGGAATAAATTGAATCTACAGGCTTTATACCTCAAAAATTTAACATTTTAGGAGTTATTCTATCGATTTTTAAAGCTTGAGATCGTGTTTTACAAAGTACCGTATTAAACTGTTTTGTAGATGCTGGATATCATTTGCAAGCAAATGATTCCATTCCAGATTTTTCTGACGAAGACCGAATCCTGATCGAATGGTTGCGCTTTCAAGAGAACAAACATACATATCAACATTCAAAAAGAGATCACTGTTTCAAAACATCAAACGTGAAGTTAAGATTCGGAGACAGATTCATCAACAGAGTAAAAAATCCCACAAAAACTCGAAGATCAGAGTAAAAAACATTTACTAACAACAAGTTTTAAAATATTTTTAAATAATCTGGGGCAATTGATCTCATGTGTGTTTTTAGGTAACGAATTATACATACTGACACAGTTATACTTGGGGAGTACTGAAGTGTGAAAATTGTATATGAAAGAATGCTTAAAAGTTCACCATGTCTTGTTGCGTAAGCATGTACCATACTCATCAGCTTAAAGTCACTACCTTCCCAGATACTCTCTTTTTTGCACTATTTGTAGCGAGGTCTGCTAGAAAGAGAACATCTCGGAGAGTGGTGACTTTAAGCTGATGAGTACTGTACATCAGAAACTTTACTAAATATAAGAACGTTATACTTAGCGTACAGGGTGATTTTGTGAGAATCCCCCTATTTTCGTTATTTTTATTATTACGAAAAAATGGTATTCCCACAAAATCACCATATACATTAAACATTTAAATATATATGTGCAGGGTACAGGTAATATAGTTTTTATTTGTGAATCGCTTTACAAGTTTCATTGTAATTTAAGTTAAAAGTTAAATGCGTTATCCTTTTTGTAAAACAAATACTCTTCCTTTATTTCTTCCACGTTTCCAACTAACAAGGGGAGGGCACGACCTTGGGAATTTATTTTGGGATGAGACTTCGTGTAATAATTGTACTTCTTTAGGGTGTTCACCCCTTGGAATGGCAACGCGCAACGCTTAATCGATTTGGAGAAAATGACGTTTAAAAATTCAAACTCAGCTTATATACTAGTGAGGTTCTTCGAGTTCCCGCGGCGAAATAGCCTAGCCGATAACGTGTCTGCGTACCGCTTGGGGCGCTCGGGGTTCGAATCACGTGCACGGATTACTTTTTTTTTAATTATTTATATATTTGTTTTTACAATTAAATAAATTTATTATTTAATATTATCGATCATTTAAATAACAATAATGTCAATAATGTTATTTTACTAACGAAAAAGACTTTAAATTTTAAATCATAATTTAATTATAGTAATAATTTAAATTACTACCAAATAAATATACTATAATTTAATAAACTATTATTATTATTATTATTATATCCATTAGTAATAGTGTATTTTAAATAATAGTTTATTAAATTATAGTATATTTATTTGGTAGTAATTTAAATTATTACTATAATTAAATTATGATTTAAAATTTAAAGTCTTTTTCGTTAGCAAAATAACATTATTGACATTGTTATTTAAATGATCGATAATATTAAATAATAAATTTATTTAATTGTAAAAACAAATATATAAATAATTAAAAAAAAAAAGTAATTCGTGCACGTGATTCGAACCCCGAGCGCCCCAAGCGGTACGCAGACACGTTAT
Organism: Rhamnusium bicolor; assembly: GCA_029963845.1. Classification (NCBI taxonomy): domain Eukaryota; kingdom Metazoa; phylum Arthropoda; class Insecta; order Coleoptera; family Cerambycidae; genus Rhamnusium; species Rhamnusium bicolor. Next base: position 292,192 of record JANEYF010003368.1, on the reverse strand, counting down.
CGGCTAGGCTATTTCGCCGCAGGAACTCGAAGAACCTCACTAGTATATAAGCTGAGTTTGAATTTTTAAACGTCATTTTCTCCGAATCGATTGAGCGTTGCGCGTTGCCATTCCAAGGGGTGAACACCCTAAAGAAGTACAATTATTATACAAAGTCTCATCCCAAAATAAATTCCCAAGGTCGTGCCCTCCCTTGTAAGATATTTTAAAGAAATGTGTGAGTAGGCTAAAGCATAACAAATATAAAAATATCTCCTTTATCCAAACAATCCTTCATTTGCAATATATCAAAACATGCTTTATATAGCAAATTATCAATATGCATATCCCAAGATAATGTCGAGAGGTACCCAAAAATTTTGTTACAGTAGATACTTTGGTGCTCAAAATTTCAAAATCAGGTGGTAAAGAGTTTCTAATATGAAAATTCATGATAACAGTGTTCTGTCACACCAAGCATTGAATTCATTTATAGCTTGTTCTGCTCTGTTATGAATTTTATTGATGCTATCTGCAGGTACTGATATTGTCACATCAACAGCAAACATAGTTAAATGCCCATTACTTACAAAATATTGAAGGTCATTATTATACAACATAAACAGCAACGGACCGAAAACTGAGCCTTGGGCAACACGGATAGTTGAGATGATGTTATAATTGACTATTAATTACCTCTTCCGTATAGAACTGTACCCATTTTAAAGCTGTATGATTGATTCCAAGATTAGATAGTTTTTCAATTAAAATTTCACTTTGTATGGTGTCAAAGGCCTATGACAAATCAAAGAACTAGAAATTACATATTTACTATCATCCACAGCTGAGTATACATAATCTAACAGACAGTAGTAAGCAGGTTCTATAGATTTTCTTGCTCTAAATTAATGTTGAGATGAAGATAGAATATTATTTTTTCCAGATAATTAACAAATAGGGGAATAATCTATGTAATATTAAAAACTTTGGGAAAACGGTCATGGCAAAACCATTTGTTTAGTTGGGTAAACTAAAGATAAGATAATATTCTGGATTTTTGAGTATATAATTAGACACATCATCAATACCAGAGACAGTGTGAAATATAGTTATTGTTATCATATCATATTTTAAAGGATGCTTAAATTTTACCCAAATAATTAATTTATTTTTTCTAGAAAACCTAGCTTCGGCAGGATGTATTCGCATGCTTTCTGTGAAAAATTTAACTACATGAGAATTGGAAAACTTTACGATCATAGGCGAAGAATTTGAATGTAACGAGCAAAGAAAATTTATCAAATATGAATTCAGAAGTTGTGGAACCTAAAATAAATAGCGATGATGAGAAGCTTACGAATTTGAGCCGCCATCTATAATGGATGCATTTCCACAATTCAAAGAATTCGAGATTATTTCACATTTAATCCAGAACGAGACATACACAAAGTTCGCCAATCACATCTAGAAAGGATAAATGAAGCAAAATTTTTGAAAAGCAAACAATTACATATACAAACCAAATTAACAGATTATTTTGTTTAAATATAAATAATTCATATGTTTTCTTAAATGTTTTGTTTTCTTAACCGCCTCTCAAGTCAGTGAAGTAACTCCCAGAAAATCCTAGGATTTTGTGTTGAGAAAGAGAGACGGGGCCCTACAGTTGATTATGGAGTCCGAACCACATCTAGGGCATCGACAGCTCTCTCCCATCTTAATTCGAAACAAATTACAAATAAAATTTCTAACTTGCTCCGAGATGGATTCGAATCTCGATGATTAGGACGAGGACTGGGTCGAGGACGTGGAACGCAGAGTGCGTCGGATGCTCCGCCTGCCAGACGAGGATCACATCCGTCCGACCACTCCAGAGGAGGTCAAGGAGATTCTAAGGAGCTTGAAGCCGAGGAAAGCTCCAGAATGTGACAAGATCGGAAACATCGCCCTCAAGAAGCTACCCAGGAAAGGGGTGGCCGCCCTGGTGAACATCACCAATGGGATCTTGAGGCTCAGATACTTCCCGGACAGGTGGAAGAAGGCCGACGTCATAGTCATCCCGAAACCAGGTAAGAAACTACTCTTTCCCTCCTCTTACAGGCCCATCAGCCTACTCTCAGCTGTGAGCAAGTTAGCCGAGCGCGTCATCTTGAGAAGAATAGAAGAAAAAACCGAAGAGCTCTAAATCATCCCGGATGAACAGTTTGCGTACAGAACAGGACATAGTACGGAACTCCAAGTGCTCAGGATCACCGAAGAAGTCACCAAAGGTTTCAACCAAAGACAGGTCATGGCGGCACTACTCCTGGACGTTGCGAAGGCTTTCGACAGGGTCTGGTACGATGGTCTACTAGCTAAAATGATGAGTATGGGTTATCCCATTGCACTCGTCAAACTAGTTAGATCATACCTGCACGGGAGACAGATGCGAGTGAAGATTAGGGACTGTGTGTCCACGTATCGACCGATGGAAGCCGGAGTCCCCCAAGGCTCTGTGCTGTCCCCCCATCTGTTCGCTTTCTTCACCTCTGATCTCCCAAGGGCCGAAGGCACCGCCATGGCACTCTACGCGGACGACACGGCCCTCGCGGCTAGATCCTGGAGAGCGAGAACAGCCACCAAAAGACTCCAAGAGGCAGCCTCTCTTCTGGAAGAATGGTGTATCAAGTGGAAAGTCGCAGTCAACGCGGAGAAAAGCCAGACGATTCTCTTCAGGAAAGGACGCAAGGAAACCCCCACAGGATACGTTTCCATGTTCGGCGAAGACATCCAATGGCACGATTCCGTCAAGTACCTTGGCGTAATCATGGACAAAGGCCTGACATGGAGACAGAACATCGAAGCCATCGTGTTAAAGGCCAAGCGGACGAGAGCTCTCATCTACCCAATGGTAGGGAACCAGAGCAGGCTCAGTCTGAGGAACAAGCTTCTGCTAGTCAAAGCACTCATCAGACCACAGCTGACCTACGCCTCCGTAGCATGGGGATACCAAGCGAAGACCTATCTGAAAAAGATCCAAGCCGTGGAAAACGTGGCCATCAGGACAGCGGTGGGCGCACCATGGTACGTTAGAAACGCTGACATCTTCAGGGACCTGGAGTACACACCAGTCAGCGAAATCATCCGGGATAGAGCAAAGAAACTGTACACCTTAGCTTAGGAGCACAGAAAACTGCTGATCAGGGAGGCCACCTCCTATGACCCGGCCGACGCATCGAGGCACAAGAGGCCGAAGGTACAGTTACTGGACAACGGGTAAGTATAACTAATCCTTTCCTTACAGATGTATCAACCCACGGAAAAGACATGACGCCACCAACCACCTCCCCACAAACCTTGCGTTGTCCACCTGACTCCGTGAAGGACGAAAGTGCTAAGAAAGCACTTAGGCCTTCACCTCCTAGAGCTACACAGTTCATCCTCACCTTGTCCGATGATCCAGATGACAATGTGTCAATTGACACTTTGTGTACTGGCAGTCAATCCCAAGTCACAGAATATCCGCACAGTCCCTGACAGACCGATGACTACCCCCGGGGGAGACAAGCTGGCGAAGAAAGAAGACGAAGACAGAAGAGCGCCAGAAGAGGCCCTAGCCAGCAGGGTTCATCAGCCAGGACCCAGGAAGATTGGCCGAAATCTTCGGCACCGCTCACATTTGTGAGTGGCGCCGTTCGTAAAGTAAGCTAACCCGCCCTGCACGAGGCCGGTCCAGGTCTACAGCGATGACTAGGGTAAAAAGGCAATAGTCCTGCCTAGCCCTAGCATCCGAGACCGTCATCAAGCCAAATGGATATTGGCGCGGATTCGAATCATCGATATTCGGTACCGAGTAAATAGCTATAAGCGCTTTACCCACTCGGCTACCATGCCCTATATGTAATACTTAATTCTTCTTATCAATAAATGTTGTTTTTCTTTATTTATAGCGTGTTTGTTTATAGCGACATACGGATATAACGACGAAATTCTTCCATTCCCGTCCGTCATTAAACGATATCTACCGTGCTTTATTTATTTTAATAGGAGTTACTACTGTACTAAATAATTTAAGATGGATATATTTTTCTTAAACTATATTTTAAAATACTTGTCTATATTTTAAAATACAATGTCGGAGAATTCCATTTTAAATATTTCTAAGTAAATAATAATTATAAAATCCATAGTCGTAAATTTGCGATTAATTTTATGAGGTTCCTATTTGGTGAAAAAATGCCACAAATTTTTAAATTAATTTTCATTCTTGATATTTTTGGACGGTCTCAAATGACTTGAGTGCTGTAATCAGCAATAAAGTTCGAGGAATGTAGTTGCGTTACTGGTCAAGTTATTTCTCAAGCCACGAGTTGATCACTTGTTCCTTTCAATTAAACTTCTCTAAAATCAGCAGCTCTTTTTTCGAATTCTTCACAATACAGTGTGTAACAAAAGTATGAAATATATATATATTAACTGCGCAGAATTGGTACAAAAAATTAAAAAATTACGTCATCATAGTTTCCGTGATGACGCCATCGAGGTCTTCTTTAAATAGAACTATGATTAGCACAATAAAAAATAATAAATTTATTAACAGTTTCTACAAAAAAATTATAAAAATTGAGTTAGGTTCAATCGCCAATAATAGCCATAGCAGAATTTTATATAGGGTTATTGAAAAAGATGGGGCCGAAATTTAATAGCATACAGAAAAAAAATGCAAAAAATTTAAGGTTTTAGAGATAATTGCAAAAAATTTTACATCTATATTTCTACTCATAATGGTATTTTTAATAATAACACTGGTGGACAAAAAAATACATTTTCTTTGTAACATGTACCTGATTAACACTGGAATAAAGCCTTCTGATTATAGAAATAACAGGCAAAAAGTTGTAACACGTAATGTTTTCTTGTTACATTAATAAAACATTGTGGGCAGGAATAACATTATTTTTAAATTTACTATTCTATTTATTGCTATACATCAATAATGTATATGACATATATTAGGCTTAGATAGATATATCTATAAAGATAGCGAAGAATTTTTGAAAAACATATGCGCAGTTAATCACTTCCTCACCCCTCAAAGTGGGGAAGTTATGTATTCATGAAAAAAATTTTGAAAATCTTTATTGCATTTCTGGACGAATCTCGGCGAATTATGAAACGTCAAAATGCGACTTTCTTGAAACGTCAAAAAATGTGACTTTTTCGAAACGTCAAAGTGACTTTTGAAACGTTAAAATGTGACTTTTTTTTAAACATCAAAAAATATGACTTTTTTTGAAACGTCAAAAATTACTTTTATTATAAACTCCATCACACGTGGTGTTTTACTACGGTGAGGAGATTCTGATCCCCAAGTAATTGGCAGAGGTATTTTCTTTTATGTGGGGGATCAAATCGTCTCGCTTTAAAAACCAACAGTTCACCCATCATGGCTGGATCCCATCGTCTTTAATAACTAATTTCCAGTGTCCTGATATCGTGATGAAATCTTTCTCCTTACTCGTCTCCTACCACACCCAAATTTTCTACTAGCTGCTTGTAGTTCTCATCCTTCTTGTTCCCTAAGAATCCACTGACTATGCTTACAAATGACTTCTAAGCTCTGAGTTCCTGTCTGTTGAGTGTCCATTTAAAATATGCATTGTCAAGCAATTTTCTACTTTGAGGACCAATAAATATGCCTTCTTTAAGTTTGGAGTCATTTAATTGGGAAAAAGTTCTCTTAAGTATTTAAATCCTTCACCCTCTTTATCCATAGCCTTCACAAAATTTTTTATTAGCCCAAATTTACTATAAAGAAGTGGGAAAAGAATACTTTTAGCGTCTACAAGGGGCATATATTTAACATTACTAGTTCCTGGTTCAAATTCTTTCCTTTCCGGCCAAATTCTTTCCACATAATGTTCTTTTACTGCACGACTGTCCCACAAACAAAGAAAATAGCAATATTTTGTAAAGCGTTCTTGAAGCCCTTCTGAAATGGCTATTACATTTAAATCCACACATATTTGCCATTTTACACAAAAATAGCAATCATCAAAATGATTGATGGGTTCTCGCCATCCAACAGTGGAACCGCAAAAGGCATGCTTTCTCTTTTTCCTACTTTTTGGTGGACGCTGTATATATTTACAATTCAATGATATTCTGATAGTACAACATTTATGTATCAATCACTCAATTTAATCGATTTGTTCATACAGTATGTATATAAATTATCACATTTATACTATTTGATTAAATACGTGCCTGCGACTATAAATAAGCCACCTATGCCATCATATTAAACTTGTTATCAAACGCTATTATATACCAACGTCTGTAGTTCTGCGGGTTAGTCTCAAACAAATAGCAATAAATAGATAGACTATCGCGGTATGGCAAGTGTCATTATCCAAGGCTGGTTACGTATCATCGTTATTTATAACTAACAATCTAGTATAGTAGACAAAAATATCAAATGTACATATCAGAAATTACTCTTTTTTAAAAGGAATCTAGTTGTCTATTACGTTCTGTTCGGTATTTAAGATGCATCAGATGTTCTTTCAACTTACTTTCAATTGGTCGGCGCGTTTGTCCAACATGATTTAGTTTACAATGCTTAAAACTAATTTTTTAAATCCACAATATTACCCTTAGTGTCATTCTTGTCAGAAATGACAGAAAGGGCATTGATGACGCTAAATATGTTTATATACATTTTTGGAAAGCCTAAAGTTTAGAGATGGAAGCGGACTAAAGTTACAGGATATAAGTTACCTATTTCTTGGTATAAATTCAAAATTTAAATTCGCCAAGGTTCGGTACTAGAAAATGGTGAAAAGTTTAGAAACAATGTATGTATTCATGAATATTGTCTGAACAGGTTTTTACCTATGAAATAAAACTGGCCCATATCTTCCACTACTTTTGCGTTTCATACTGCGTTTACGTAAATATCTCAATAAATGTCATTGTGGTCAAATTGGGCTGACATTCCGTTCTCATTCTACCCTACCTAACTGAAACAAAATATTGTGCCAGAGTATTCACAGAATGGTTTGGTAACGTAGAATTACCTGTATTGATAGAAACAAAGGAGCTTCAGCTTCCTGCGCTGATAATGAACAACAATTTTGAAACACAGGGTGTCCATGGCCTGCGTCTCTTTGAGCTGTAGTATACTTGTTACGATTCTCTTTTGTTTGATTCTTGAATCCCCATATACTCTATCTTTGTTCTGTATCAATGATATGCTGCCTCCAAAAAACAGAATGGATAGATGAAAATCTGTTCTACGTAAAACTATTTTAATTCTGCCTCTCCATCCGATGAGGGTACAATTGATATTACCAAATCAAATTTCGGAAAGAATCAGCGAAAAAATAGCTCAAATATGATGATAACTTTCAGCAATTCTATTTTAGATTAAATATTTGCAAACTTTGTAATATCAATCAAGGGCTGACCATTGAAATTAGATTTTTTTGGGAGAAATAATTTCTAGAGATTTGAAACTATCCACAAAAGGGATGAAGTTTGCTTTGGAGATCCGGGAACTCTTTAGCCTTGTAAAACTTTACGCGGCAATAGAGTTTCCACAATTCCAATATTCCAAAACATTGCAAATTATTTCTCCGTTTTATCTATTTGGTTATCTAATTTGAATAAGCTACTTTTAATACTGTATTTTTAGGGCATCTAAAGGCAAGATAATATTGACAACTAACTGACTGAATACTTCAATACTGACACCGTGCTTAGCCAAATCATGTAAATGTTGGTATTAGTACGAAAATATATCCATGCCCACATAGTCTTATTTATAACTTATTTGTTAACAATGGTAATATTATGTTTCAGAATCTTGGCAACGTAATTTATCGAAAAGTGTAGAAAAAAGTAGTGCCTCAGCCTCTCAAGAAGAAATATTTATATAGCAGTAATCTAATTTTAATTTTACAGTGATACAATGTCAAAATTTATATTTTGCATGAGTATTTTTATCTTGTTTGTTGAACAGTTATTTTAGCGAATATTTTCCCAAAATAGACCACGATAAATAATGATACTAAATACTTATGTATTAAATTTATTTAACAAAATAAGGTACTCATTTTATATTTGAATCTTAGTATCGTATGAATCATAGAAGAGAAGAATTTTATGCAGGAATCCATTTCCGATAGCTACAGGTTATTTCTATTGATAAATTGCGTATATTATAATTTTTTTGATACAGTAATTTAGGACTTTCATTAAAAGATTGGTATACTGCATTGTGCACAAGAAAAAACTAGAAAGCTTAGTCCTTATCAATCTAAAGAGAAAAAAATTTCAAAGGATATTCCAGAAATGAAAATGTAGTTGTTGCAATTTTTACATGTACCAGTTATTATAATTATACTTCTAATCAAAGTAATAATAATTGTAATAATTTGCAATTAAATTCTTAGTACTGCGAGTTTTCCTCAAAAACTGAAAAATTCCCGTGTGTCCAGTGTTCAAAATGGGAAAAACGAGTGACATAACGAACGTTACATGGGTTAAAAGTTATCAACTATGAACATTTTCTAGTAAAACATCTATTTTTGCATAGGGTATAATAACATAAACTATCTTTCAGACTCGCCAGCATTAATTAATAATTACTTGCACCCCGCTAGATGACTCGCTCATGACTGCTGCACCATCATTTGTTTGAGCAATAAGTTTTCTTTTGGCAAATAAGCGCATTTTTCACATCAAAACTACAATTCCATGTCTGTTTATTATAAATGTCTGAATTGAATGTTCTAGTAAAGGTTCGAACTTTATTTGGAAATGGATTGTTTTATGTTTAAATTGGGTTGTAATTATCTGCTGTATTTTATAGTGTTTTGCAAAGTAAATAATTTGAGTTGCTATGTATAATATTAATTTGCTAAGTAGTTTTTGCAAGTATATGTTCCAGATAATTAATGTAATATTACAAAATATTTTAATCCTTTTTGCTATGTAGAAATAATGGACGTTCAATAGATACGTCAATGTATACAGGGTATCCCGAAATTAGTGTGCAATATTTTACCAGCTGCTTCTACGGCCAGAAATAGTAAAAAAATGCATATAAACATTGGTCGAAAAATGCTTCCTAAGGGAACCGCAGGCCCCTAAAGGTGGGCCCTTGAGAAAGGTTTTTATCGAATATCTCCAAAACCACTCAAAGTCAAATATTGAAAATTTACACAGCCGCTGCACTTCTTATGTGCAATAAGATGAAATGGAAATAATTCGAAAATTTTATCCAGGGCTGTCCCAAACTGGGGGGTTGTGGGGTTAAAATAACCCCAACTTTTTTGCATGTAACTCTTTTCTATCTTTGACGGTAGAATATGAAATTTTATTTATACATAAAAAAAGGGACTCTCGATGAACATCGATAAAATGCACCGTTCATATAACCCCAAAAGTAAAAATCTATTGAGTTTGGATCCGGTGAACGAGGTGGCCAAGCTATAGGACCACCTCGACTTATCCACCTGCCTGGAAAATTTTGATGTAACCAAGTTGCTTATTTTGTCGAACCTCGTGTCGAACATTCAATGGTAATAAATGGATAATGTCGTTTTGGAGGACGTTTAAATACTCCTCTGCATTAAGACGATTGGGGAATTCTATTGGGCCAATTACTTGATCCCCAATGATTCCTGCCCATAAATTCACCGAAACACTGGTCTGCAACGAAATCCTCCTTTAAAAAATTATGCTATAAGTATGAAGATTTTAATGCTCTGAATCTATTCCCGTTGGCCGATTTTTTCTATCACGTCTAGATTTTTTTTATATGAATTTTTTTTTTAAATTTCATAAATTTTGTTTTTTTTTTAATTTTTTTTTTGTCAACATCAAGAACAGTATACATACATACAAAATAAGTTTTAGCGAGTTGTAAGAGAAAGAAAGTAAAGTCACAGTGAATACTGCGCATGCGCATATCTACTACCATAAAAATCACTGTCAATACTTTCTTTCTTTCTCTTACAACTCGCTAAAACTTATTTTGTATGTATGTATACTGTTCTTGATGTTGACAAAAAAAAAAAAATTTAAAAAAAACAAAATTTATGAAATTTAAAAAAACTTCATATAAAAAAAATCTAGACGTGATAGAAAAAATCGGCCAACGGGAATAGATTCAGAGCATTAAAATCCTCATACTTATAGCATAATTTTTTAAAGGAGGATTTCGTTGCAGAACCAGTGAAATCTATGTTGCAAATTTGTGCGCCGAACAACTCGTGGATTTTCATCCGACCAATGATGCATATTGTGCATATTAAAAGCTCCGTTCCTAGTGAACATTACCTCATCAGTCCATAATATGAATATTTCTGTTCGCTAATATCCATTGACAAAACTGGAGTCGTGGTAAAAAATCTGCCTCCGTTAAATGTTGCACGCATCTAAAATGGTATGGGTGTATTCCCTACATTACCGTCATTCTTCCTATCTGAAATTATTAATTAAGATAAATAATTATCTAGGTACTTACATTTTTTATTAACTATTGAGCGAGGTATGTTGACAATAATTTCTGAAACTTTTCGAATGCTTATTTGTGGATCATTTTCTAAATGATTCAAAACTATATCCATACGATGATTTCCTTGTGGCCTTCCTGCGCCTCGAGACCTTTTAAAATCTCCATGGTCTGCCAAATTCCGGTGAAGAACTGCAAATATTCGACGCCCAGGTACTCTACGATTGGGAAATCTTCGTCGTTATTCCCTTACTGCGGCTAATGCACTACCATTGCAAAAACCGTACACAAAATGCATATCAGTCATTTCCCTATCTGTAAATATTGGCATTTTAAATCGACTTAATGAAGATCGTGATTAAATGCGCACAAATGAAATAACTGATAGAAAAGGGGACAAAACGTTTTTTTTTTTTTTTTTTTATACGCGTTCTTAGGATTTTATACCATACAACTGTTTATACAAATTTATTAACCTTGTTGACAGCTCTAACATCAAATTATATCATAGCGGCATGAAGCATTCTTTTTTTATTCATGGCCTACTATTAATAAAAAATTAGTTTAAATTCCCAATACCTATCTCATACCATGTTATAAAATTTTCAAGTCGAAATTATTCAAAAATGGTGCATTTTATCAATATTCATCAAGAGTGCCTTTCTTACGTATAAAACTCTAAAATTTCATATTCTACTGTCAAAAAAAAAAGTTACACAGAAAAAAAGTTGGGGTTATTTCAACCCCACAACCCCCAGTTTGGGACAGCCGTGGATAAAATTTTCGAATTATTTCCATTTCATCTTATTACACATAAGAAGAGTAGCGGCTGTGTAAATTTTCAATATATTGACTTTGAGTGGTTTTGGAGATATTCGATAAAAACCTTTCTCAGGGGCCCACCTTTAGGGGCCTGTAGCTCCCTTAGGAAGCACTTTTCGACCGATGTTTATATGAACTTTTTCCTATTTCTGGCCGTAAAAGTAGCTGGTAAAATATTGCACATTAATTTCTGGACACCCTGTTATACAGGGTGTCTGGAAAAAGGAGGACAATCCGGTAACCGTGGATTCCTTGAGCAAAAATAATAGGACTTTCACAATACCATTTTTAATTTTAGACCCCCATGTTCGATATACAGGATGTCAAAGTGGGTACTGGAACCCCTCTATTTTGACCACTTGACAATTAATTTTTGTCTTTTTTTTCCCTCAAAATATGTAATTCTTTAAATTGAAGCACTGTACCAAATTTTAAATAAATATCTAACGAAATACTCGAGTTACTTAAAAAAAAATTATTTTTAAACTTCAAACTTTAACACCCTGTATGTCGAGCATGGGGGGTCTAAAATGAAAAAAATAGCATTGTGAAAGTCCTATTAATTTTTACTCGAGGAATCCATGGTTACCGGATTGGCCTCCTTCTTCCGGACACCCTGTATAATAATGTAATATTGCAAAGTTTTTGAATAATTTTGCTCGTATTAGAAATCATTTCATTTTCGATCTGTGACCTTCATAACATTCAAAATTACAAAAATGGATATTATAGGGCAAGGAGAGTTATTTAAGGAGATTGTCATAAATCTAAATGGTTATTGTAGGGCAAGGAACACAGTGAAATCAATGAAATACATGTAAGCTAATAGCATGGGCAGGACTCAAAGTGACCGATCTGGCAGTAAACGCTAATAAAACATCCTCATGCATACCCTTAAAATCAACTTTGTTGTTGATTCTGTCAAGTTTGTTGCATTTGCAATAGAAGGATCGCATTCTTGAGTTTGGCCGCTCCTGTAAAATTTCACCCAATTTTAAGCAGTATATTACAGTATACTTTGTTGTTTGGATCTTTGCGTATGTATCAAATTAGTGACGATCTGCGTTTATAGGATAAGCGTATAGAGTATGGCCAGGCAGGCTAAGATATAAGTTAATTGTTGAAACAAAGTCACGATTATGAACCTATGTCTCAGCTTCATTGACCAGCTTATTTGTCACTTAATTCAGTGGCGTCGTAATATTTTCGACATTATATTAGTAGCTGTATGAATCACATAACTTGAAAATTATTTTTCAGCATTGACATTGACAATGGCAGCCGGTGAAATTTAGGGTATGCCTTATCTCAATGTTGATATATAAAAAAATATTGTTCTCCAATATCATTCGCCATTGCCCAAAAATTAGGTTGAGAGCTGGTAATTGTGACATACACGGAAAGATCCAAACAACAAAGTAAAAAAATCAATGAATTATTAAGCAGGTAGGTACTCGTTTGGCGACTAAAGGAGCATACTGATAATAAACTGAAAAATACCGACACTGTATTAAACTACATAGCATTCATTTATTCTACTGTGCATCGTGCTACCAAGGCTTTATTATTTTTACTGAACATTTTTAGTTTTATTGAGGTATTAATATCTACTTAGCAAAATATTGATAAACATACAAAAAGATTTATTTGCTATAACAAATATTTAAATATATAGCAATAGACCTGTTTACCAAGATTAATAATTTTTACAGAGCATTTCTATTTTGTACGAAGCATGTATTATTTATATTTAGCTAAGGTTACCAACCGTGGTAGTAGTAGCTACTTATTTTACTATGCAAGTAGGCCACAATGGGCCCTTTTTACCTAGGGACCTACAGTTTAGCGTGGACTCCGAACCACGGTCTTCGACTGTCAACTAACCCAACGCCTGGGCCTGCCCGCCTGCACCGCTAGCAGAGTGGCAAACCTCCTGGGTAGGTCTCTTCGACCCTCCACCCAGGCTCGCCTATCCGCCTGCATCAGGCTAGCGGCCTTCCCGGGATTGTTTGTTGACAGCCCACCAACTGTTAGACGAGCTATCGTTCATCCATCCAATTGCCGGCCTCGATCAGTGCTGCTTAACTTCACTGATCGAATATCGGAAATTAAACGGATGTCCATACCTCATCCCCAGGTTACCAACCGTACTCTATAAAGAGTACTCTTTTGGACCTACAAATATTAAGTACTCTGTATTTTTCTGTTTTAAGCCCAAATGTACTCTTTTTCGATTAACAACAACAAACTCAAGTCAATAGGATAAATTTACTCAAAAAATTGTTTATAATATACGTATCGTTTTTGATTTGTACTCTAATCTGTGTGACCTAAGTTGGTAACCCTAACTTAGCAAAGTAACTTAGTAAAAAATTATAATACTGTGTAAATAAATTGTTGTGGTTTAAATTCGGAGTAGGTCTTCCTAGATTTTTTACTTCAATTTTGTCGATGGAAGCTGGACTATAGAATGGCTCCACTATTTAACTTTACACAGAATTTATTTCTACAATAATAAAAATTCTGTTAATACGCGAATATGTACAAGAAAGCTGGGCTGGCTGAAGCCCTGAGCTCTAAATGTGAATATACAGGGCTGCCATTGAGAGAACTAATTGTACTAATATCTAGTGTAAAATTGTACTAGATCTGGCCGAATGGTACTAAAACCGAAAATCATATGATTTTCTAATATCAGTTTATTTGGAAAAAAAGAAATAATAGTTAACCATTATAAATATAGGTTTCTGTCATTTATGTATGTATTACTGCATTATTGATTAACTTGGACAAAATATTGAAGGACATTGATGTTAGCACTATCTTCATCTGATGTTATTCCTGGACACCCTGTATAAAACAATTTTATAAAACCGACTATTTACGTATTAGCCATAAACCCATAACCACCTATATTACAAAGATTTTTTTATAGAAATTTGCTTAGTGCTCGTAAGCAAATTTCTTCATTGCATGCCTATTTAATTAAGCACGTGCAATGTTCTTTACATATTTCCAATAGCCTATTTGGCAGTAGAATTTAGTAACGAAAAATACCTTTCTAAACTTGCACCAACTCTTCTAAAAATAGCAAGTAGATATTAAGATAATGTTTACAAGTTTTAAGAAAAGTTTTCGAACTCCTTTAACGTCTGTAGAATCCTGTGGATAAGAGATTGGTATTTTCAAGGAGTATGTAATTACATTCTCAGGGTGTTTTTACTGTTAAATGTTGTAGATGTCCATAAATACATTGACCCTCTTCCGAGAATGCACGCATAAACATAGACTTGCTTTATGTGACCTAATCGCAAATGCGCCGAACGCCGGATCTGCCGTCCATTGTTACCACTTCTTGATGCTAACAGCCATGATATCTTCGCTATAAATTACGATTAATGGGCGACAAAGAATAGGTTTAAAAATTAATGATTTAAGCATTTGGTTAGGGCCAGCCGGTCAAATACTGTTTTCAAGGGGGGCAAATATAATATTTCTACTTTTTTACTATCATTCATTATTTTTCTATGTTGCTCTTGCTTGTACATGTTCAAATAGTCGACACTCCACTAGTTTTTTGTTGACCTCTTCTTTACCAAAGCTGAATTTTTGAAGAATTAACCAGACATAATAATATACAACATCTTCTAATAGGCAATAATAGACCAGTTCTATTTTCGTATATTATATCATCTAAACAGAACCTTAGGAATTTTTGAGCAAAAGCTGGAAACATTTATTCTTATAGCTGTTGTCAGATTTGATTTTGAGGTTCTGTGGCCTAAAACTCTCTCTAATGATTTTAAAAACAAACACCAAATGTTAAAAGTGTAGTATATGTAGTGACGAAGTAAGGGGGAGGTAGGGACCCACCTCACCAATATCCTATTACTTAGCTTAAAAACAGAAGCTTTTTAAAGTGGTTGATATTACCTACTCTGACAAATGAACAACTCATCTTAAGTATCATTCTTGTTGATTTCTGGAAATCTTCAGTTGTGTATAAGCGAGTTGCATTGCGAGCATGTTTTTTTTTGTAGTGAAATATCTCTCTCAGGTAATCACAGGATAGATACAAATACTAAAAAGAAAATAAACTCACCCTAGAAGAAATACAGTTTTATTAATTTATAGACAAAACTATCCTAATTGCAGGTGGGTTTAAAAAAAATATGAGTTATGGTAGCAACATCTGAACCAACCTAAACATTGAGGGGCTGCAAGTAATCCATGAGCAGGCGGACACTTGAATTTTTCTTCAATGCATACATACTGCAATGCAGCTGTGGCTGAAAGCAGGCAACAGAAAACAGAGAAAATACGTTCCTATTTTTGAGGAGGAAGCTGGCTTTCAGTAATACTGTATTTAAGTCGCTCATTCCATTTTATACCATCACAGAGTACGAATCCACCTTTTGATAGAAGACTGCACTTCTGTAAATAATGACCGAAACAATAAACAGTAACCTGCTGTTGTTTCAAAATATTTGTTTCAGCGATGAATTAACGTTCTTTTTGAACGGTTTTGTTAATAAATACAATTGACGATATTGGAGCGATATTTCTTCTGAGGGATATACTGAATGGCCACAGAAAATAAATATTTGGGCTGGTACATTGGGAGATAGTAGTTAGCTTAGGTTTGTTGTGAGTGGGTCTCAATAGACCCTCCACTGCGGCCATCAGCAGGCCTATTGTGGCTCATGGGAGATAGTAGTACCGGCCCCTTATTCATTGAACGAAATATTAATGGCAATATATATATATATATATATATATATATATATATATATATATATATATATATATATATATATATATATATATATATATATATATATATATATATATATATATATATATACATATATTTGGATACGTTAGAAACCAGAAGTGGTGGGATGTCTTGGAAGAGCTAGGCAAATAGAGATACAATTTTGTGAGCACCGAGACATAGCAGGATCCCAGGAAATGAGAGAGCCGACGAATTGGCTAGATTCGGAGCGGAGAAGCCCTCTCTTGAATCAGAGCCTATGTTAGAAGTCATAAGGAGGCTGGTCTCGATGGCCCTTAATGAATGCGCTCACGAGACATTGAGGGAGCATTGGAGTGTAAGCAGTGGGTGCAGACAAGCTTGGGACTTTGTGACTGGGCCGAATAAATCACGATCTGCCTGTCTACTTAGGTAGAGTAGGAAGATTGCACAGATTGATCGAGGCCTTGACAGGCCACTGCAAGCCTAGGCGACACCTATCGCTAAGAGGTGTAAAGGATGATCCTACCTGGCCGAGATGCGGGAGGGACGAGGAAACTCCTAGTGTGAGGCGTTAGGGCGGTTGAGATATGAAACTCTTGGTGCTGGGATGCCGCCGAGAGAATAGGTGAACTCCCTCAAATGGAAAAATATTCTGACGTTCATTAGAAGGTTGTGGAGATTTGACGTAGGAGCAGGTGGAGTAAAGGGTTGAGGGGACAGTAGGGGATCAGCAAGAAAACTCCCGTCTGTGGGCTACTTGCCAGGCGCCAAACTCTTCCAATTATCACTATTACTACTGTTAGAAATCATAATTAACCCACTTGTAACCCATATATTGTTGAATCAATTTGATAAGGTTGGTACATTTTTTTTAGACGAAGAATACTTCACTTCTAGCAAGACCGTGCTCCTTCGCAATGTTTCATCAGTTCGGGAATTGTTGGATAATACATTTTCTGGTAAGGGGATTGGCGGAAGAGGACTCAAAAAAGTGGTGAGCAAGAAATCCGGATTTGAATCCACTCGATTTTTATTTGTGGGCCGTCTTAAATTTGTCGTTTACAGAATTCCACCACAGAAGATTCAAGAATGATTTTCCAAAATCTAGTAGAGGTGGCTGGGGGTGATATTCATACTACAGCAATTACTCCCCTTCGATCCTATTTAACATGGTTAAAACCACTCTTGAAAATATCTCTCTATTTCCAAGATAATTAAAGTGGAAACTATTTAAATGACACCCGATATAACATCAACATGACTCAAAATATTATAAGCTTGTCCCTTTAATCTAAATAAAAAGAGAGGGAATAAATGGGTTAATGATCATAAAATTGAGTCACAATTTTAACTAATCTTTTTCTGTCATAGTTATCGAGAACGAATTGTAGGTAATAAAAAAAGTTTACACCCTGTATATACAATTTGTGAATGAATGGTAAAAAAAGACATTTGAAAATAAATCTCTATATCTCATAATCTTCAAAGTTTAAAAAGTTACCGTCATTCATCCATCACTATTCTGCTATATCATGCACGACCTATAAATAGAACTAAAATACTTTTCAGCGCTCCCTTTACAATTCATAAAAAAATGTAACCCAATAACTGTTTGCTGTGGTCTAAATATTTTATCTTGTCCATATGTTGAAAGTATCGTCTACGAAATGATAATCATTTTTAGCGCCAGAAATGACTAAACGACTACTTTTTTTACAAAATTTTTTTAATAGAAGATAATTTTTATCCGACAACGGCGCAGATTATTACTCACTAAGTACTGAGGCCTTATTTATTAAGGTTAAACAGTGTGATATTCCATACTTTATTTAATCGTTTGCACTTGCGCATGTCTCTAAGTTTGTCAAATAGTTATATTACAACTAAAATATATTTATGAATCATACACTAAAAAATATATGATTCAAAAACTATATAAAAATTTTAGAAAATTAAAATGTTATCCAATCACTTGTGTATCCACAAAAAACAGTAGTGAAACACTGTATTTTTTTTCGTCATAAGTACATCAGATCCTAGAATCCGCCGCACTCAGACCTATGGGATCATTGCGCTTCCACGGCTCTCCTAAAAGAGATCGATTTTCTCTACAAAAGAGAGCGATCCATTTCAGGGTATAACTCATTCGGCTCTAATAAATTGCCTTTCGAGATGTTTATGCTTAATGCCACAATGGTGCATAGTTACATAAAATATGAGTGGAGGTTTCTTCCTCCTATCTGTACATCTGACAAATAAGATCATCCTCCATTCTCATTGTATGAGGGTGCTTATTTAGAGGACAATGTCCCGTTAACAGGCCTACTATCCCTCCCGTTCATTAATCTTCAGTCATGTGTTACTGAAAGCTAGAAGAATTTTAGCTTTCCATGATGAAGAAAATCATTATTAAAGCTGCAAATCGTTTCTGTGTATCATGGTCGTAGAGTACAGATGTACTTACTGTCGCCGGCAGTCACCTTGACCGCGAAACTCTTTCTCCAGTCTAGTCCATTATTAGCTTTCGAGTTGTGTACATGTTAAGTCACTTGGGCGTATTGCATATTGTTTTTGTGTTTTTATTTTATGTGTTGTACTGTATTGTTGATAATAATTTAATAATAAAGCATGGCAGACGTACGCAGGGGTAGAAAACGGCCATTTGTTGACAAAGTGAATAAATTCATAGGTGAATTCCCCGATTTATTCTATGAAGAGTTATCGAAGGTACAAGAAACAGATTTACCCAAAAAATCACAGTGATGGCTAAATGGGGTTTTGCACCTTCTAAAGAAGAAATCAAGACAGTGGTTTAAACCTACGTGAATGAAACTAATTTAACAACAGTTTTTAAAGATGGTAAACCCGAAGATGATTGGTTTCGCATGTTTTGTAAGAGGAACCGACTGAGTCAAAAAAATGGAGCAATTAGAAAAGTGTAGAAAAACAGCTACTAGCGATCCCTTTATTATTTGCTCTTTTTATGACCGACTTGAAGAAACAATAAACCAGATGGGTTTACAAGACAAACCATCACATATATTTAACTTAGATAAAACTTATTTCAATTTAGACCCAGGGAAAATGAAGGGCGTTGCTGCTGTAGGTCAAAAAGTTCACAGAAGTATCGAGGGTTCTGGGAAAGAAATTATTACGATTATGGCATGTATTTCAGCGAATGGGGTATTGCTACCACCGCTAATTATATATCAAGAGCAAAATCTATAGAGCACATGGGTAAAAATGATTTAAAAGATACTTGCTATGCTGTGTCAGAAAAAGCTGGATGACAACTGCTGTCTTCAATAGTTAGTTTGTTAAATTTTGTGCAATTGTTTCATGAAGGCCGCTCTTAATTATAACGCATGGGCGCGTGTCACACCTGGATAGAGAGGCATCATTGAACATGCTATACAAAATAACATCACCTTGTTTAAACTACCACCACATGCCATGGATATTTTGCAACCATTGCGTAAGTGTTGTTTTGGACCACTCAAGCTAAAATGGAACCAGTGGCTTATCGAATGGCAGCGATTAAATTAGATAAGGCCCACAAAAAGTGAGTTTGCGAATATAATTTGTGCATTATGGAATGAAGGAATCACATAAGCTGTTATAAAAAAATCATTTGAATGCACTGGTATATTCTCTTGTTCTAGGCAAAATATCCGAGGGGCGTCCAAATGAAGTCAAATTACAAAAATACAATGATAAAGCCAAAACACTTATCCACTTATGAGTTAGATCAGCAAGAAAGACTCGAGGAAAATGAGCAAGAAGTGAGAGATCAGGAAAATAGACAAGAGAAACAGCAAGAAGGTCAGAATGAAAATGAGGAAGCTGAAAATGATATTAACAGCGAAGAGATGAGTGAACATGTAGAAAATGCATCTGCGAATAATATTGAGCAAATTCTTACTAGTCCATCTTCCTCATCTACTTCATTTGAAAGTATTTTACTAAATAAAATTAATAAAATAAATTCATATATAAAGCGAAGACGTAAAATTGATTCTAGTTATGCGGTACTAACGAGTTTGGGATATTTAAATCGAATAAAAGAGAAGTAAGAAGCTTCACAAAAAAGAAAAAAGAGCCAAGAAAAAAATACCTGCCGAATCCTCATCAGGAAGTGAAACCGAAGGTGTTGTTTACTCTTGATGGCACATATCCACACATAGATTTCTACAAAATATATATTTAGTAAGGTTTAACTTACAACTCTCACCAAACGAAAAATATTTCTGTCCATAATTTTTCTATACAAAATTGTTAATAACAGTCTAGATTATATCAACCTGTTAAATCAAATGAATTATAAAGTTCCTATAGTTCTGCTCGCCTTAGCAAATTATTTATTTCACACACACCAAAAACTAATATTCTCGTGGTCTCCCCATTACACCAAATGTATGTCAACTATGCTAAAATTGATTATTGTATTGATATATTTTTCTGCAATTAAAGCGTAATCAAAAACTCTGTTTTTCACTCTAATGTTTTGTAATCTACTGTATTATTTATTTATGTGTATATGTATATATGTGTATGTGTATATGTATATGTATTTGTATATGTATATGTACATGTACCTGTACATGTACATGTACATGTATATGTATATGTATATGTGTGTATATATATATATATATATATATATATATATATATATATATATATATATATATATATATATATATATATATATATGTGTGTGTGTGTGTGTGTGTGTGCGCGCGCGTGCGTGCGTGCTTGTGTGTGTGTGTGTGTGTGTGTATATGTGTATATGTATATCTGTGTATATGTGTATATGTATGTGTATGTATATAGGTGTGTATATATATATTAATAGGTACATATAAAATTCTATATGTTTTGTTCATATATATTTATTAAGAATATTTTGTAGAACGCAAATATTTTGTATATATAAATATCTAGTAGCAAATCATTTTTTGCGGATATACAACATTACAATACATTTACTCGCATTGAAAGGTAGATGATTGTTAAGGCACAATACATTTATAAGATCTAGTCTTTCCTAAGATTTCACACAATCAAGAAAATATTTCACCTCACAAAATAATTTTAGATTGTCGCGTATAAGAGGAAACATACGTACATCCAGGTTAGTGGCGATATCACTAATAAAAATATCAAACATGAGAGGACCAAGAATCGAACCTTGGGAAGCACTCGAAGTTTTGATAAATTTGGTAAATTTTATGTAATATAATATGCTGATAGAAAAGTTCCAAAACTATTTTAATTATCATACCATAGCTCTTTTTTCAAATTTAGACTGTTATAACTCGGAAACAAGATTTTATAAGTCTTCATGTATATGATCTAAGGAAACCGTATTTTAAGAAAATTGCTTTTAAAAGATCTCGTCTTTTCTCTAGAAATAAATACACTTGTTTAAAATTAAACAGGACAGGCAATAATACCCCCTCTATCCTTAAAGGTACCACCTTTTGCGGGTGGGAAGGGAGTTACAGATTTAGAGACAACGGACACCTAATATCCAAGCACGCTTGGATTAATTTCTGCTTTAGAGAAAATTCCAGCTTCTCAACTAGGAATCGAACCCGGGATTCCGGAGTGAGCGGCAAGTGTCCTTACCACTCGACCACGAAGTCATTATGTTTACTTGTAGATATAGAACAAAATATTTAAACAAATATAAGAGATGTGATCTACTTTTACAAATTAAATTGTCAGTTGAACTAAAAGACGACCACGTTTTATTTTACATAAACAAATTTATAAAATTCCTAGTATTATTATAACTGTAGAGATATCAACCTCAATAAGCATCCAGAATGTTCCCCAGAGCACCCAATATCCTTATTATTCATCTCACAAAAAATATCCCTGTTGTGTTTGTAATAAAATACTTAATTTTGTAAACAAATTCTTAGAACATTATACAAGGTACTTATGATAGCAAATAGTTGTATCATGTTATATTTTTTATTGTTAATTGATAAAACTTAGATTTACTATGTCTGAATGAAAACTTTATAGTAAATATTTGTCACTTATTTCAAATATTTCTCAGAGCGGTGATACCAACAGAGACATGAATGCAAGGCAATTTCAGTAATGTTTCTAATCTTACAACTAATTTATATAGCGTGTTTCAGGTATGCGGTCATTAATTTCTAGAGGTATTTTACATAAAAAAATATGAAAAAAAAGTTTATATAAACATGGGTCCGAAAATCCCTCCTAAGGTCGCTGCGGGCCTCTGAAGGGGGCACCCAAATTTTGCATTTTATTTAAATACACAAAAAAGGTTTTCTTGTTCTAACGCCGTAGGACCAACTAGTTTCCAGAAATTTGAACATAAAGGAATTTTTCCAGTTTTTTGCGTAACCAGAATTTTTTTCAGTGATTTCATTATTTTATTCAGATATTCGCAAGTACCATGGACAGAAGGTCATCTTTCGATCTGCACTTTTAAAAATTCACACCGTATTCTTTTATTTGTAATAACTTCTTGCCAATGATCAACTTACTTGGCTTTTTATTACTTACTTATTTGGTTGTTACTGGTTTCCGATATTGAATTGTCATTAATAACATAAAAGTTAAGGTTCTCATTGCGCAGTCTTTAATAAGAGAATTTCAATTTTTATTTAATATGAGTTACACCTTCGAAGAACAGGCCGATATTCATTTATTCTACGGACGAGCCTGAGGTAATGCTGCTGAAGCAAGAAGATTGTACGAAGAAGCTTTCCCAAATAGAAGAATACTTTGAGAAAGATTTTTTGTAAGTGTAGATCGTTCGTTACGAGAAATGGGTAAGTTCGATTCAGGCAAGGAGAATTCCGGCCCACATCGTTATGTAAAGACCCCAGAAACAGAAGAAGCAATATTAAATGTAGTAAATGCGAATCTCCAAATCAGTACGAGAACGCTACCGTTACAGGAAAGTGTGTCAGCAACGTCTGTTTGGAGGGTGTTACATGAACAATTACTGCATCCCTACCATATGCAAAGGGTGCAAGCGCTCAAACCAGAAGATCTACCAAGAAGGGAGGCCTTCTGTCGATGGCTTGCGCGAAATTGTGAAAAAAAATGCTGAATTTATTCAAAACATTTTGTTTACAGACGAAGCGGAGTTTACACGGGATGGTGTTTTCAACTTTCACAACAATCACATATGGGCAGAAGAAAATCCTCATGTTTTCTTTGAGTCTAGGCACCAAAAAAAACTTTCCATCAATGTTTGGGCAGGTATACTTGGCAACAGATTATTAGGACCATTTGTTTTACCTAATAGATTGAATGGGTTAAATTATCTAGATTTTTTAACAAACAATTTAATAGATCTCTTGGACGATGTGCCGTATGAGACCAGAAGGAAAATGTGGTTCATGCACGATGGCGCACCTCCCCATTTTAGAATAGTTGTTCGAAATTATTTAAATGAAGCTTATCCTAATACATGGATTGGCAGAAACGGACCAGTAGCTTGCCCCCCCGGTCCCCGATCTAAATCCTCTTGACTATTTTCTCTGGGGTTATTTGAAAAGCCTTGTTTAATCAACTCCTGTGACAAATCTTGAAGAGTTACGTGAACGTGTAGCAATGGGGTGCGAAATTATCAGCAACACGCCAGAAATTTTTCAACAGGTCTTTGCTTCATTGAATCGTCATCTAGCAGCTTGTGTGGAATTGAATGGCGCCCATTTTGAACATTTAATTTAATTTGTTAATCTTTAAAACCTGTTGAGTCCTTTAATTTATTAATATTTGTTATTTTTCCTTAGTTTAATCAAGAGAATAATAAATGCAATTTCACTAATATTTGTTCTTTTTCATTGATAAGTCGACAGCCAACCATATTGGTATTTCTCTGTGTCACGTAATATAGATTTGTTATTTTAAAAAATTGACTGCCTACGATTTTTATTCTTATTAAATTATGCAGAAGAGCGAGAAATCATTATCCTTATTTTTGAATCCTAGGCAATGCATGCGTTTCTTTATGTTCAAATTTCTAGAAACTGGTTGGTCCTATGGCGTTACAACAAGAAAACCTTTTTGTGTATTTATAGCCAAGGCATCAGATTCCGATGAGACATTCACAAAAAAATTTACGTTAAGAAAATCGGGGGGAGAAGTAAATCCCCCCTTTCCAATTTTGTGCACCCCTGACTGAATTTACCCTTGGTGAATAACATCAGATAATGACTTTTATTGATCTTTTTTTTCATATTTTTTTATGTAGAAGCACCCCTAGAAATTAATGACCGCATACCTGGAACACCCTGTATAACACATATAATGAGTTTATTAAACAATCTTTAATTATTAGAGAACTGACATTTTCAGACTAGACTTTTATATAAACAGGAAATAATACACATAATAAACAGGACACATTTTTTTCTGCTTAATTTAACAAATAGAAATATAATTATTTTCTCGACAGTAATTTCGATTGTGAGACAGTCTACATCTTTTTTAACCGATTTCAATGAAACTTCACACAATTTTAGTACCTATAAATTGTCATATTTTGGCATATGAAGAACATATTTGTGATTCCTGTTTGACCGGAAGTGACAACTTTTTTTATCAAATAGCAGCAACCTCATTTTTGACACATCGATAGAGAAAACAGTTCGGTGAAGGCCATGAAACAGAATCCTAAAGAAAAAGGTTGATCAAGTTGGCCATGAAATAAATCTAAAACATTACACAGAGTATTTTCAAACGAAACCAATATTTTTTAAACATATCTATGAAAAGTGCCATTTAAAATGCGACTTTTAAATGGCAACATCCATATTTTTTTGTATAGTTTTAAAAGAACACAAGTAAACTTGCAGATAAGGAAGCCTAGAAGTTTCAAAGTTGTAGATATTAGAAATATTTATGATAAAATGTCGTTTATCCTAAACACAAATTTTATAAATTGTCTGTATTTCTAATTCTGCCAAAAATCCCATAATTTTATTTTATATACAGGGTGATTTTTTTTGCCGGCCATTAGAAGTATCTTGAGAAAGAAAAAACATATTGATCTGGAAATTTGGCTGTGGGCATAAACGGCCAAGATTTATTTAATGAACATATTTTCAAAATGGTGGCATTTCCGGGTATACCGGAAGTTGACCTCAACTTCGTCATTTTAACTGGAATGACTCTATTTTATTTATTTATTTTTTTTTTGGATTCTACGTAAGATTCTGAGGTTCTTTTGTTAAAGGTTCCCTATGCCTAAAATTAATATTTTTCGAGACATAATTTTGTCCCTAATTTTAGCAGAAAAGGTACATAACATAAAAATTAATATCTCATTAACGGTTAACAGTAAGACGTTGAAATTTGTATGCAGGTAAGAGAGAGTATTGAGGTTACCTATCATGCAAAAAAAATTCAAATTTTCTTATAACAAAAATTCTAGATGACGTCATCTCTCAAGTACACAAAAATGGTAAAAAGTATTTTTTTTTTTAAATAGCATGCTACCTACTTAAATACAACAATCGACGGAGAAAAAAAATGCGCTTCTAACCATGTATGGTCTTCCAATACTTAAAATATATAGTTTTTTAGATAGTCGAGGTTATTTTTAAATTATCCATGACAATTGAAAAGCATCTAGTAACCCCTGATAATGCTTTGACATCAACATTAGTGACAAAACTATCTCTAAAAAATATGATAGATCGGAGTTATTAAGAAAATGACAAATATTAAATTTATTAAATTATTTTTAAAAAATAGCTAAAAAATACAATAAGTTAAACTATTAAATTAGTTGTTCAAAATGTTGTCCGTTAACTTCCAAACATAAAAGAATTCTTTTATTTACTGCCTGTGTAGTAGCACTATAAATTTCATTCGGATCTAAAGCTTCAAATGCTCTAGTGACCCTATCCAAAAGTTTTTGTCTATTATTGATCGGAGATCGATAAACCTCATCTATTATACGACCCCAGAGATAAAAATCCAAAGGTGTCAGGTCGAGAGATCGTGCAGGCCAACACCGTAGACCCAATCGTCTTTCCATCTGTCTTCAAACATCTGAGTAAGCTCGTTACTGACTGGTCCACTACAATGAGCTGGAGATCCATCGAGTTGGGACCAGCATGAATAATAGCGGTAAATTGTCTAAAAAATTACTGTTTAGGTTCTTAAAATTTCGAAATATTTTCGTCCATCTAAATTTTCATCATAAATGTAGTAACAGATTCAATTTTTCATTAGCAACAAAACACAATAAAGTTGAAGATGTATTGAAAATTTGACTGTCGTACAGCATGTGGATTTTGGTTGCTCCAATGATGCGAATTTCTTCGGTTAAAAATACCTTCCTTGGACAATTTTGCCTCGTCCGTCCAAATTAATTTTTCCAAAAATTGAGGATCTTCTTGCGTTCGAATCGATATTGTTTCTCAAAATTCTATCCTGCGAGATGGGTCATGAGGATAAAGCTCTTGGAGAGGAACGAATTTATAATTATGGAGTTTATGTTTCTTTAGTATCTAGACTATAGGAAACGCCCAAATCGACAGCTGCTGAACCAATCGATGAATTTGGATAAGTATGAAAATATCCCAAAACATTAATTTCATTATCTTGATTTGATGTGATAGGTCTGGGTAAAACTTTCTCTGCATGTCGGCTGCCAAATGTGACAAAATTGCTTTGTAGTCTTCTAAATTTTTGTCGGGTCATTGGTGGTAATTCTGGATACGCTTCATTAAATGTTCTGCATGTTCTGCTAATTATTTTCTCGCACTGTCCATGAATGTTAAATAAATTGAAAATTTTGAATTTTGAATAATTATTTGCCATTTTCTTAATCAGACAGCAACGAATGCACTTTGAAATACCAAACACAAATTATGCGTATTATCTGTCACAATTTTTGTTGAGTATTTTGTTATGTCAACAATTTTATTATTACAAGTACCTACTAAAACACCCTTTCTACAGTTCTCATCGATAATATAAAGAAAAACTCAAATATCTAATAAACTGTACATTTTGGGTATAGGTATACCACATATAGTTAGAAGCGCATTTTTTTCTCCGTCGATTGGTGTATTTAAATGCTATTTAAAATAATGACTTTTTGCCATTTTTTGTGTACTTGACAGATGACGTCATCTAGAATCTTTGTTGTAGGAAAATTTGAATTTTTTTACACGATAGGTTACCTCAATACTGTCTTACCTGCATAGTTAGAAGTGCATTTTTTTCTCCGTCGATTGGTGTATTTAAATCCTATTTAAAATAATGACTTTTTGCCATTTTTGTGTACTTGATAGATGACGTCATCTAGAATGTTTGTTGTAGGAAAATTTGAATTTTTTTTACTCGATAGGTTACCTCAATACTGTCTTACCTGCATAGTTAGAAGCACATTTTTGTCTCCGTCGATTGGTGTATTTAAATGCTATTTAAAATAATGACTTTTTGCAATTTTTGTGTACTTGACAGATGACGTCATCTAGAATCTTTGTTGTAGGAAAATTTGAATTTTTTTTACTCGATAGGTTACCTCAATACTGTCTTACCTGCATAGTTAGAAGCACATTTTTGTCTCCGTCGATTGGTGTATTTAAATGCTATTTAAAATAATGACTTATTGCAATTTTTGTGTACTTGACAGATGACGTCATCTAGAATCTTTGTTGTAGGAAAATTTGAATTTTTTTTACACGATAGGTTACCTCAATACTGTCTTACCTGCATACAAATTTCAACGTCTTACTGTTAACCGTTAATGAGATTAATTTTTATATTTTGTACCTTTTCCGCTAAAATTTTCGAAAAAAAAAAATTACATCTCGAAAAATATTAATTTTAAGCATACCTTTAATAAAAGAAACTCAGAATCTTACGTAGAATCCAAAAAATAAATAAATAAATAAAAATAAGGTCATTCCATTTAAAATAACGAGGTTGAGGTCAACTTCCGGTATACCCGTAAATGACATCATTATGAAAATATTTTCATTAAATAGATCCTGGCCGCACAGCCAAATTTTCAGATCAACATGTTTTTTCTTTCTCAAGATACTTCTAATGGCCGGTCAAAAAAATCAACCTATATATTCTAAATACCCTCTTACACCAGTGAGAATTCCTTCAAATAAAATAGGTCCTGTTATGTGTAAGACAACCATCCAAACATTAATTCCAAAGCGCTCTTGGTGATTCTGATCAACTTGCCTCATTAATTTATTATATGAGAATTTTCACGAGCCCTAATCATATTGTTGCACCAATTAAACATACCGAAGTTGGTAAACCTGGATTCATCTAAAAAGAGAATACCTTTTGCTAAGACGTTTTCTTGGGCTAACTATTCAACAGCCAATCACAAAACTGTACTCTTCTAAGACGACTCCCCATCTGCTTAGGGCACATGATTCTGGTATCTACAGTAACTAACCCTGCGGGATGTGGGGAGTGGCTGTAGTTGATACGCCGGCGCGACTCCCGTGAGGCGTCGGAGGCCACGGGAGGACTGACCGGCATCGGGAAACCGAAAAAAAAAAAAAATAAATAAATAAATACGCTGCTCTCGGAACTGAAAATCATACCGGCCTGCCAAAAATCAGCCGAGTGGCTGGCAGGCCAAATGCAGAAGGCGGTCATTCTTTGTTCTCTCCGTCTACTTAGGGCACATGATTCTGGTATCTACAGGCACTAACCCTGCGGGATGTGGGGAGTGGCTGTAGTTGATGTGCCGGCGCGACTCCCCTTGAGGCGTCGGAGGCCACGGGAGGACTGACCGGCATCGGGAAACCAAAAATAATAATAATAATACTAATAATAATACATTTATTCATCGCATTAATTACATAACAATTAAAAAAAAAGAAAAAATAATAATATATTTACAAATATGGGGTGAAAAGGAATGTATTCAATGAACTGCCAAAGTAGCCAAAGATCTTCCATACATCCTTCAAATAAGATATCAAATTCTGCAACTCTGCATCTTCGCTGACGATTACATTTTCTACGTTAGGGTTATTTACCTCTTTTCGCATTTGCTGCTCAAGTGTTGCAAAATATTTTCGGTCTGGATGATTTCTTTCGGGATAGTGTTAAGCATCATGCAATGTCACGCCTTCACTTCAATCTCTTCTGCATTTGCCGAATATTAGTAACATCCACTTTCTCACTTTGAGAATAGCATTTTAAATGTCACTTTTAACAGAGATGTTTCAAAAATATCACTTTGTTGGAAAAGGTGCACAATTTGAGAGATAAAATACAATATTTGAGGCTGAGTTTCCTTTGAAAATGTTCTGTGTAATATTTTAGACTTATTCCACGTCAACTTATCCAAATTTTTTCTTTTGGGTTCTGTTTCATGGCCTTCAATGGCTAAAAGTAAAATCGACTGCTAGTGGGCAATTTTTCATTCGATTTTAAATTTTCAAAACGGTTTTTATATCGACGTGTAGAAAAAAATTGTGGTTGCTATTTAAATAAAAAAAAGTTCACAACCGGTCAAACAGGAAGTTACAAATATGTTTTTCACAAATCAAAAGATGTAGGTACTAAAAATGTATGGAATTTCATGGAGATCGGATTAAGTTATTTTTCCAAAATTTCGTGCTTACTGCTACGTAACTGTCTGAATGACGCGGTTATTGTTATCTACATCAATAAAAATAAAAAATTATATGCATGAACAAACTCAAAAACACCCCAACTCTCGAAAATGCTTACAAGATCTATAGAAATAAACTAAATTCGTTAATAAAAAATGTCAAATATATATACTATAAAAACAAAGTTGAAAAAAAAATGCTGGTAATAAATAAAATATGGAAAATAACTTAGGAAGCGATCAACAGAAATAAAAAACAAACGGTAAGTATAACAAAAATTATAAATAATAATAATGAAATAATTTATGATAGAAAACTAATAGCACAAAACTTTAATAAACATTATATAAAAATTGGTGGCAAAATAGCAGAAAAAATCCCACCGCATAATGAATTTGAATTAATACAGGAACAAGAACTGCAAAAAAGATTATTTTTAGTAACCGTGACAAAAAATTAAGTACTGCAACACATTAATAGTCTAAAACTTAACAAAGCTCCTGGTTTTAATGAAATCACTGCAGAAACACTGAAGAAAACATCTAATTTCATTGTAGGTCCACTAACAAAACTAATTTACATAAATTTACAACAAGGTACTTATAACTTATTTGCAGATATTTTAAAAATTGCCGTAGTTAAACCTCTCTATAAGTCCGATCCCGATACAAATATGGAAAATTACCGTCCAATATCATTAATATCAAATGTAAGTAAAATCTTTGAAAAAATTTTCAATGTAAAATGGAAGATTTTATAAAAAAAAAAACAATATATTGTCACCCTGCCAGTATGGTTGCAAAGACATTTGATACTATAAATTATACATTTTTTTAAATAGTATTGATAAATATGGCTTTCGGTAGGTTATCCTGAATATTCTTACTAGCTGTCTAGAAAATAAACAGCAAATAGTGGAAATTGAAAATGAAAGAAGTAATCCCTTAATTGTAGAAACAGGTACTCCTCAAGGAACGGTACTTGGTTCATTACTTTTTATTTTATAAGTAAACAGTTTATTTGTCCAAATTAATGACAGTTTAATTATATCGTATGCTGATGACATAGTTGTTTATGCGAAGGGGGCTACTTGGCAAGAAGTAAAATAGAATGCAGAAAAATGCCTACAAAAACTATCTAATTGGTCTGACAGTAAGCTTCCAAAACTACACTATAGTAAATCTAAATTTATAACATTTACATCTTATAAAAATAATCTACCTAACATTCCCTGCTTAAAAATCCACAAAAATAATTGTACAAAATGAGAAAGTATGTTCCTGTGAGAAAATAGAAAAGACAGATCATACGAAATATTTGGGAGTAGAAATTGAGTAGACTTATGCTTCGAGGTTTAACTCCTGTAGGAGACTTCAATCCAATAATTAATGCTGGGAAGTTAACGCAGCAGTTGATTGTTGATCATTACTGTCGCATCGAAGGCGACAGATTGAAATTCATCCGTAACCAACAGGTGAAATTGCGAGTAGATACATACATTGGTCTTGCAGACGCTTTACATGTAAGGGCCGACAAAGGAAACTTAAAGGCTGGACGTCTTCATCGTTTACTGGCAGTCCCCGAAACATGATGCAAAATTATCAGGACGCAATGGCCATTGTAAGAAAATTTGGTAAGCCTGACATTTTTTTTACGTTTACATGTAATCCTTTATGGCCTGAAATTACAAATAGCATACATTCTTATGAAACTGCTAATAATAGGCCAGACGTTACTGTTCGCGTGTTTCATGCAAAAGTAAAGGAACTCTTGCGTTTCATTAACCAAAAAACAAATATTTGGCGAAGTACTAACATATTTGTACACTGTTGAGTTCCAAAAGAGAGGTTTACCTCATGTTCACCTAGAAAAGTCTAAAATGTATAACTGTCCATAAGAAGCACATCCTCCATTTTGAGGGTATAATGACGAAATATTATGATCTACTACACCAAGAAATTTAAGGAGGTGCTGTAACATGAAACTTTCGTCACTCACTTGCATTTTCCAATACACCCGCCGTCGAATTTCGACGAGGTTACGCTAGTTCGTATTAAGTATCATGTCGCACAGAACCTATTGAATAGCTTCTGTGACATGACTACTATGAAAATATAAAATGTATTTAGTTTAATTGTTAAGTACAACACTGTTAATGATAAATATCATTATATATGTAATATGTAATAATAATGTAATAATAAATGTAATGCATTAAATATTAAAGAAAAATAAATTAAATTAAATTAAATATAAAAAAAATCTATCATATGGAACTTTTCATTTAAATTGTCAAACCTTTCAAATCGTATAACGAGGTTTCTGACGCGATCTCTCAGATTATTATATTGTATAACCTGTCGAAGATCACTTGTGTGTAACCAAGAGTCATGCTGCTTTACAACAGAATGAAAAGAGGTGGGTGGTAAAACACAAGGTAACTTGATGGAAGGTGTAATAAATGTACTGTGGAGCAATTGATTAATATAACATTTTTTAATTTTCTTCTATATCTCCTGAACTACATGAAATATTTGATTGAAATTTGGTGAATACATGTTCCTCAATAAGAAACATGTTAATTGTCATTTTATTTTCCTACTTCAACTAGAGACGTAAACACGGAGTGTTTTTTTTT
The DNA here is from genome assembly GCA_029963845.1 of Rhamnusium bicolor. Lineage (NCBI taxonomy): Eukaryota > Metazoa > Arthropoda > Insecta > Coleoptera > Cerambycidae > Rhamnusium > Rhamnusium bicolor. The sequence continues at coordinate 259,886 of JANEYF010003368.1, read as the reverse complement.
TTAAAGAAGAAAGAACGCCAATGATCGAAAAAAAATTATTTTTTTTATTTTCAAAATCTACAGACCATTTTCGAGTAAAAAAAAGTAATTTTTCCGTATGTGTTACAGTTAAACTTTATTTAGAATTCCTTGCAAATTGATTCACAGCCCCACAAATAAAAAAAAATTTTCTGACCTGGCAACGAGATGAGTATATCCTTATGTATTTTTGATCGCTGATTCCGAATCCGGGGTCAAAAAAAGTCGTTACACCCCCAAAAAAAATTTTAGAGCCAAGAACACCCCCTGAATTGTTTTGTTTAATATTTTCGGGAAAAATTTAATGTATTACGATAATAATAAAGGTGAATTGCAGCGTTCACCCTATCGGTATGCAACGCACCCCCATAGAGGGTGAGAATCACCCTCATCTGCCATCAAACCAATTGATAACGACAATGACTGAAAAACATCTAAAAATGTTTAAGTTTCGTTAGGTTTGCAATAAACTGATATAGAATTCACGTAATACCCCAAAACTACCCCTGGTGGAAACGTTCCCCTTGTTATTTTATGTTTTTTCCTTTCTTTTTTCTGTAATTGAAGTTAAGGGTTGATTTTCATAACGCTATAGGGGTAGTTTTGGGGTATTACGTGAATTCTACGTCAGTTTATTGCAAACCTAACGAAACTTAACATTTTTAAATGTTTTTCAGTCATTGTCGTTATCAATTGGTTTGATGGCATATGAGGGTGGTTCTCACCCTCTATGGGGGTGCGTTTCATACCGATAGGGTGAACGCTGCAATTCACCTTTATTTTTATCGTAATACATTAAAAGTTTTCCCGTTTTTAAACAAAACGATTCAGGGGGGTGTTCTTTGGCTTTAAAATTATTTTTTGGGGGTGTACGACTTTTTTGACCCCGGATTCGGAATCAGCGATCAAAAATACATAAGGATATACTCGTCTCGTTGCTAGGTCAGAATTTTTTTTTTTGTGGGGCCGTGTTATGTTTATGTGTGCTCTCTGATGCTGTTCTTAGTTGAAGACAAGTTTTTATTAACGTATATCGCTGATTTCTTTTATTTGGTTTAGGGTCGGTATATCTACCCCCTGGTAAAGTTAACGAACAGATAAATTTAAGCATAAAATTGTTAAACAAGTAAAATAATAGTTACTATTTGTCTATTTTTACAAAACAGTTATTCCATATGAGAATATACTTCGCTGTGATCAGTTTTTTGCAAAAGTAGTGATGTAATAATTAATATAAATCTCTTTGGTAGCTAACAGCCACTCAACCAGAAGATGGATATACCGGGCCTTACGAAATCATGAAAGTAATAGAAGTAAAAACAGGATAATCAAAATAAATGAAAATAGAATCCTCAGAGCAATTGATAATGATGATGATAGGCTAAGTTCTCGTAGAGCATCACATCTATTGCAGATGTCAAAATCAAAAGCACTCCAATTTTTACGCAGCAATCATAGAAAAGCTTTTCATTTACAACCCGTTCAAAATTTGCACACCGGTGACGCAGAAAAGCGGTTAAATTTCTCTCGGTTGCTACTAAATTCTGTGAAAGTAACTTTCCGAGTCTCATCATAAAACATTATGGACTGATCAAGCTTCATTTACTAGAAGGGGAGTAGGTAATTATTATAATTTGCATGTTTGAGCGGAGAAAATCCCTACGAAATCCGACCTCACTCAACTCAACAAGAATTTATTGTCAATGTTTGGTTGGACGTAATGTACGACACTCTTTGTGGTCCTCATTTATTACCACCTAGACTGAACGCACGATCTTTCCATGATTCCCTCAGAAATAATATGGTAGATATACTCAATAATGTTAACGTTGATATTCGCCATGATAGTTGGATGCAACTGGACATTCATTCAGCACATTTCGGACGAGTAGGTCGCGAATGGCTCAATGAAAATTACCCGGAGCGTTGGATATGCAGATCAGGTTCAGTGACCTTGCCAACGCGAACTCCAGACATTACACTTTAGATTTTTATGTGTGGTGTTGTTTAAAAGACGAAATGTATGCCGAACAAGTTGCAACAAGAGAGTAGCTTATTGTAAAAATTCAATTAGCATGCTACAAGATAAGACAAAGTAAACATCAAATATATGCCGCCGAGAATGCCATAATTCGAGAATGTCAGAAATGTATCGAATTGGGTTGAGCAGCTCCTTTAATGGTTTGAGTTTTCTATTGTAAAATTTTTCTGCCATCTGAATACAACTCAGGCAACATTTATCGTTGAATGAATCAAATAGTAAATATTTTTGAATCAGTGTAGATGAAAGTATCGGTGCTTCCGATCGGAGTATGTGGAATGGAAGAACACTTTCCAATATATGTAGGTACAGATGATGGCGGGTAAAATGCTAAAAACTAGAAATGCAAATGCCTTAATATATGAATTATTTCAAATGGGTGATTATTTTATAATATATTTTGCGATTAAGTCTTTCTAACCGGGAGTTACTCCTACTAGTGTATAATAAATTATTATTTTCAACTTGAATACCTACTTCCGACATTCTACCAAATATCCGTCTTAATTGGTGTTAAAAGTGTGTATGTTCATGCCTAATTAATGAAACATATTTCGAATAAATCATCATTTTCATGGTTTCCACTCAGTGACCCTGAAAACATTAGGGCCTATTCCCACCAAGAAGGTTTTATAATGCGTCGATATAAAGCCTGATAATTACAAAGAAATCGTTCCTTTCGGCGATCAGAAAGGAATAAATTACAACAAAGATAGTTCAGGTATATCGGATATCTATAGAATGACTTTCTCATTCTTACACGAGACCGATTTTCAATTAAAATTAATATAAATGATTCTTTTAATAGACCGAAAATTCCTTACGTTCTGTTGTCATCTCCAATTGTAACATTTAGTTCATTCATCATTAGTTACACACACACTTTCCTATATGCAGTTACCTTGATTTATTTGTAAATAAATATTAGGACATTTATTTTATTTTGGGAATTTTGTTAGATTATACTTTTTGATTCTTAGATCATAATTCCAGGCTTGCGGGCGACAATAGGTTAGAACTAAAATAAATCCGCTGCAGGATTAGCCCACTGACCTACTCGCTTAAAGTTTATTGATTTAATTAATGAATAGAATAATAAGAAATACCAGACTAATAATAGTGATGTGTAAAACAAAGAATCACCCTTCAAGTCAAACAGAAGCTATCAGGGACTATTCAAACTACTGAAATTCAGGTTACTTATAACATGTATAAATAAATCGGTACAAGATCAGAAGGTCAATTCTAATATATGATGATGAAACATGGCCAAGCAGACCAAAGCTTATTGAGTGTATTGAGCATTGGAATGAGAATTTCTTTTAAAGAATGTTGTCTATGTCTGCAAATATACCACGAAGGTACAACTACGAGCTATCCGAGAACGACTACCTCGAGATTTACCAGAATGTCTCGATCATCCCGTTGTCTTCCACTATCCTGTTGTGATGTAATAAATGGAGTATTGAAATTTCGAATTCAGGTACTAATGAAGGATATCGATTATTTTAAACAGGTAAAAATTCTCTCTGTCAATGTGCTCTGAGATTGCGACCCTATTACAGTGTGTATCCCAACATCTTAAAACTTTATAATATGCCCTTCAAATCTGTATAAAGTTCAAAGAAAAAAAATTAACCAAATTACCAAAAGAGGTCCGGCCATTTATATTTGGAAAGTAACTTTTGGCCCACCCTTTATAAATTTTCTAAAAATGTCCGTAATATATAAATGATTTCGGTAGAATAAAATCGATCTGATTTTATGTAAAAGACCGATAATTCCATTTATGTAGGTTATGTTATAATATATCTTACACTAATTTGATTTTAATCTAACTAAAACAGATTTAACACACTTAAACTTCAAAGCAGACATGCGAATCTAGAACGCTTTACCTTGGGTGATTACGATAATAACACAAAAGTAGGTTAAGAAACATTTGTCATGCTAGTGCTATTCTTGTATTTTCACTCATTTTTTTATCTATATTAAGCTGTTATATTCATCTCTTTCGAATACACCCTGTATACATCTCTTAATTATTTATTTTTAGTGCCTGTTGACTTATTTTGTTTCTCACAGAAAGCATTTAAATATGAATCTTATTAAGTCTACTAATCCATAAGATAACGATATACACAAGGGGCTTAACATTCGCCCTTGAGGTGCACCCTTTAAATGATTTTTTCCGAACTTAGTAAACAATTATATTTGCTTCAGCATAGCATTTGTGTGTTAGAACAACATTCATTTAAAATTTAAAGTTCACGTAATCATGATTTATTGTTGAAATTTGCGATACTGTATCGACGTAATATTACGTTAGTCAATGTGCACTTTAAAAATGGCGACGTCTGATTATGATTATTGAGTGGTTTAAGCCTTTTAAATGAAACATGAGAATATTTATGATATCAAGGTGTGTTTATTAAATTATATCTTACTTAGCAAATATTTGTTGGTTACTAACTTTTATCATTAACTTTGAATAACTTGTTGGAATTTAAAATATCTGGTGTATCAGTAATAAATTGTACTTTGTTACATACTTATGTTTGCGAAAATATTTGAAACCTTTCCGGATGTACAGAAATATTACCATTTCCTAGAATTTCTATGCAAGAAATATAGTAATATGCATAACAAACAAATGAATATAGCAAATTTTATTTCACTATTATCTACTATGTTCGATCTGTTGTCGTTTAAATTGTACATTTCAGGTTGATTAAATTTACATAAACTTAAATACTGTCTCACAAACAGTTTGGCTTTAGGAAAAGACGCCATAACCTACTTAAGTTCATTAATTTATAGAAAAGTTGATCAAAACAAACCATCATAATGCGTTTCTGTAGACTTAGCAAAAGTGTTTGATACCGCTTGTCACAAAACTAAATAATTGTCTTAGTAATTGTAGACCAATTACCTATGGCGCCTATCAATGAACTGTATTGGGACCTTTGCTATTTGTAATCTACATGTATGTCTACTTCCAATCCAAAGTTAAGGTAAAATTCCAAGCTTTTCTGTAAGGGTGAGACCAGGAGCTCCATAAGTGGGGGGAACTTAAAATAAATATTGAAAATACCTAATAAGAAATGTCAGAAATGGTGGACATTAGAAAAAAATATACGCATTTTGAGAACATTTATTTTTCTATGATAATTATAAACATAAACACAAATAAATTAAACATCAGTAACGTTTACAACAGCTGAGGTGTGCAATGGGAATATTAACAGGACACTGCACACTAAACAAACACCTAACCAATATAAGGGTGAAAGACAATCCAGATTGCAGGATGTGTGGTGAAGAGGAAGAAACTCCCCACCACATCTTATGCGAATGCCCAGCCCTAACGGCAATGAGACTAATACACTTCGAGGGACTACTTTTAACCCCGGAAGAGATAGCCAGAGCTCCCATAAACTGTATACTCGCCTTCTGGAACAGAACGGGTCTTATGGAGTAATGAGACTATGGGATACAATAAGCTTAAGACTTCAGTACAGCGGGTAGTCAAAACCGCAACCCGTAAGGAAAAAAAAAACGTTTACAAGGTATGTAATTAAAAATGAGATCATGAAAATTAAAAAGGAACTTCAAAACTAAAAACAAAATTTCACTGAATTAAGAAATTTGTGAATATTTACATTTTCGAGAAGTAATATCATTGTCATTTTCCATAGGATTTTTTTTCGATGGGAGAAGGAGGGCAATTGAATCCATTGCCCACCTATTGGATCCGCGCATCCTTTGCTGACAACACTGTTGCATCTGATAGTGCAGTAACTGGACAGGACCTAAAAAACTTGGTAGTACAGGACTTTAGGAAAAAAAACTGATTTGATGCAAATACACTCATAATAAATAAATGCCCACCCTTTAAATGTTAGTAAATGACATCTAATTTAGGTTCTGCAAACATTACTGATGATTTGATAATTAAAGAAGCAGAGGCCATGAAATATCTAGGCGTAATAATCGATAGACGTCTAAGATAGGATTTAGAGGTAAATTATGTAACTAAAAAGATCAGAGGACTTCTATCAAAATTTAAACATATGTAAAACAGTATTTGAACAAAAATGAGTTGAGGCCAATATATTTTTCAATAATAATACTATAGCAACTGCTTGGGGAGCCGTCTCAAACTGTTACTTGAAATAATTAGATATTTTACAAAAACTGTTTTAAAGATTATTTCTGACCTACCCAAGCAATAACACTGGTAGACAAAAAAAAATATTTTTTTGTAACATATACCTGAATAGCATATCCCACTGTAATAAAGCATTCTGATTAAAGAAATGACAAGCAAAAAGTCGTAACGTAACGTTTTCTTGTTACATTAATAAAACGTTGTGGGCAGGAATAACATTATTGTTAACTTTACTAATCTATTTATTGCCTATATATCACTGATGTACATGAGATATATTAGACACATAGATATATCTACAAAAACAGAGAATAATTTTTGAAAACCACATGCTCAGTTCACTTTTTTCTTCTATGTAAGGTCAAATCGTCTCGCTTTAAGAACCAACAGTACTCATCCATCATGGCTGGACCCCATCGTTCTTGATAACGAATTCTCATTGTCCTGATATCTTGATGAAATCATTCGCCTTGCTCGTCACTTACCGCTCCCAAATTTTCAGGAAAAATATTTAAATGAGAATGCCGAAAGTTAATTTTTAAAGACAAAATGAGGTGTCGAAAATGAACAAGGAAGATTGGGGAAAAAAGAATTAGGAAAGTAATTACCATTGAGGATGATTCTTTAAAAAATTGCCAAATTTCATATAAATAGTGGAAATAAATTTATTATAAATTTGAACGAGGATAGTAGTTCATCTCAAAATGAAAAGGTTGAGAAGGACGAGGATTCAGAGGAAGAAGCAATATGAGCAGTGGCGGTTCGTGGATCAAGAGATAGGGAGGTCAATTAGAAAAGATTACTGTATTACCTACCTTTTAAAGTGATTTAAATTCCAAGTCGATCCTCCGATCTTTTTGAGATGCAAAGTGGTCAATTACTTTTTCATTAAAGTCTTTTATCTTCTTTATTAATGCCCTTTCTATGGTAAGCATAGCTAAAGAAGATAATCTTTCCTGGCCCATGGTATTTCTTAAAAATGTCTATTCTTTTTAAGGTGGAAAAACAACATTCACTGTCGACGGTAGTCATAGGGAGAGTACACAAGATTTTTAACAGTTTGACACTTTCAGAAAAAGTATTGCACAAATTACAGTTAATAAAAAGCTGTAACAAAGCAACTGCACCTTCACTATTGGAAAAATCTTCTCGGCTATATAATACTTCTAATTCAGTTTTAAGTTTCAAATGATTTATGACTGGATACTCCATTTTAACTAATTTAAAGATATCTTGAGGAAAGCTTTTTTTTATAATCTTTAAATCGATCTGCGTGAAATAACTGAGATACTGCTAAATGATTACTGAAGCCAAACCTGTTTTTGATCTCAGATGTAATTATATCACAAACTTCTAATGAAATTCTCCTTTTTGATTCTTCGGTTTTAGATCTCTGGGCAGACTACATAGATGTCTCCTCCAAATAGTTATTCAAAATTTTATTTCTGATGTCTTCAATTTTACTATTAAAAACGCCAATACACTTATTTACTGTTATGATATCGATATTACATTTTTGTAATTGATTGAACAATATATCACAATGAGGCATAACCAAATAAAAAAAAATTAACCAGGAAAGAAAATGTTCATTTTGTAAGTAGTTTTTTAAACCAATAGCTTGATTGAGAGTGTTGTTTTCTGATTCATTATCAATGATTTTTTCTAAATAATCTAATAATTCTGTTCGATAGGTATAAACAGTCTCTATGCACTTTGTATTAAAATTCCATCGTGTTGGAGCAGCTTTAGGTAATCTCACCTTAACAACATTATCTAACACAGTTGTTCTTTTTGGCGATTTTCCAAAGAATGAAGAAAAACTATGTAAATTAGCAAAAAAAATTGTTGTACTTTTATCCTGACTTTTTGTAAAATTAAATTTAGTTGATGAGCGTAACAATGAATAAAATTTGCTGAAGGATAACTTTTTTTAATTAAAAATACCTATTAACTTCTTTTTACTTATCAAGATATGTTTGCTTTATCGTCATATTAGGTTTTGGACGGCCACCACCTTTGAATTTCACTCGGTCTTCATAACCCAACACATGTCCATCTTTCAGTTTTAGTATATTTTGTACAACACTCATATTTAATAGTAAACACCAAAAACACTGTTTTACTTCATTTCACGACAAGTAGAGATTTACTAATAAAATGTTCACAAATAAAAACATTAAAAACAACGCGACAGAATTTACCGACCAACGCGTACCTAGTCAGCATTAAGACTGCTCCACTGAACTTCGTGCGTTACCGTTTCCGTTAAATGAGTAAGAGACATTCTCCCCGCCGGTGTTTTCTGTCTCTTTTGCTTTCTGACGTTTCGCGCATAAGTCTATTTCACTTTAATTCGTTGTAAATTCGGTCCGTAGCTAGCTTTGAGGACAAGTTGTGGATTGACCCAAGATTTTTAAATTCAATAAAGGAATAATGTAATCAATATGAATGTAGAGGTTAGGTGCTCGGAGGGGATACGAAATCCTGCGATCTAGATATCTGAATAGTATTGTGCATAGAATGAACTAGAAACTTTAATATATTTTTTTAGAATATTAAAAATATGTATATTATATATTTTTAAACTTCAGAAAATGAATAGCTCTATTTTTTTATTTGTATGTGGGAGGTCATTGACCAAATGACCCTATAGAAGAACCGCCAGTGAATATGAGGTGAGGTAAAGTGATGTGAAGTGATGAAGTGAATTTTGTGATAATTGCATTATTTAATTCCATTTTTGTGCTTTCGTGGTTCAGTGCTTGAGAAACATTCTTTTTCAGGATGTTATTATTTATTAAGTTATTATTGTTTTCCTTTTTAACAAAAATGTCTCTCTGTTTTTATTATAGTAATAACTTTACTATTAGAATTTAATTTTAGTTCATTTATGGAGAAAAATATTTGTTTCTGTTACTATTTTGAGAAAGTATATTTTTGTCTTTTTTGTTTTTTAAAGTTTTCTTGTTATATTTTAAATAATCTCTTTATTCTATACTAATACCCATCCTTTCCTGGCAAGAAATGCTCATACCTCCTCGCGGTTCTTGCTGCGTAGTAACAATTTATATTAAGCAACCTTGATTACTGTAACTGCTGTATGTGTAGTCAATACGTTAAATTCAATACTTTTATTTCAAGTTAATACTTTTTTGTACAATTGTTAAATTGTTGCTAGCAAAACTGAGCAAAAAAATCTACATTGAAGATGTAAACGAGCGAACAATACGGTTAAATTCGGCTCTGTGTTCCGTAGCGTCTTATCCCGGACGTTCCGTCACAATATCTGTTTCGCAAATTAGTTTTTGTTCCTGATCTATTCCATCCTAGATCCAATTCCTTAGCTACGGTACGCTGATGAGGGGCAATAACTCCGAAACACGTGTCCGTAGCTGCATAATTGTTTCTTTTTGGGGGATGTGGCACTAAACATTCTTTGTTTTATTTTGAACCCCAATAAATCTATCTTGTTATATATTTAGGTTTCACCGTATATAATTACCAATTTGCCACTTCAGCGCCTTGATAATATTACGTTTAGTGAACAAAATATGACTGTCTAATTTTTATCCAAATTTTCATGTCTCAGTTTTACACCACTTTACCCTACTTTTAGTATTTATTACCATTTGTAACAAAGTCCTAAAATCCTTTTAAATATCTTATTATGTTTGATTTTTTAAATACTTATAGGAATTGATTAACAGATGTCTACTTCATCTCGCCCTGAAAAATCGCACCCTTAAGATTTCCACGAGAAATCTTATAATAGTACCACACATATTAAAAATCACAAATTTAAAACCATTTTTGTGCAGAATCCGGCTTTTTATCTTATTGTCTGTCATCTATAAAAATTTTGAGGTAAAAACAGAAAACGAAACAATACAGCTAAGATAAACATCTGCGTTAAATTTAGCGACTTATTCAAGTAGTTTGGTTCTTATAATAATAGAACAAACTATTTTCGAACAATAAATGTATTACTGGATACAAACATTTCGTGCGAATGACACCCATAAAAACCAAATGGATTTCCCAAAATTATAAATTCAGGTAAAGCAATAGTGAATGGTCTCTTAGTTTATTAGCTTTACCGAAAAAAATAAAAAATTAGCTAATTAGTTCATTAGCCAATGCCAGTACGGTTTATTACGAGTGGACAATAAATAAGAGATAAGAATATCAGTTTATTAATTGGTTTGTTTAGATAGACAAGTTCAATATTTCTTCGTCAATGTCGATATAAAAAATTAAGTTTACTTCAAGTGTTGTCTACTAAACACTACGGAGACATAAATATTTCTAGAGTGGGCCATTTTATGAAAAAAAGTTTATATGAACATGGGTCCTATTCTGGATGGTTTGGAAGATAAAATATATTAGTTTTTACTTGAAAATTGAAGAAAACTATAAGAAGGCTATGTTTTCATTTTTTGTAAATAACAAATGTCGTTAAGATATCCAGTCTTGTTGACAGTTTATTGCCAGTATTGTATGTAATAAGTGTGATTTTGTAGCGTGTTGTTAAAAATGCTCTTTACACATGGCGAATATGCTGATATGGTGTACAACTACGATTTTTGCGATAGGAATTGTAACGCTGCTGCTGTTACAGAATACCATAGACGATTTCTAAATAGAAGAATTCCGAACCAGAAAGGTTCACCAGAGTTTTAAGCAAACTACATGATACCGGTAAGCTTCCCAACACTAGTATTTCATCAGAAAGAGAAAATCTACAAAATATGGATAAACAGGTAAACATTATTCAATTAGTAGAGCGTTGTCCAGACATTAGTAAACGAAGAATTTCTACGCGTCTAAATGTTCCACATATGGCGAACATTACGTAAAAACGGATTTCACCCATATCATGTACAACGTGTCCAACACTAGGAGATACTACAAAGAGACTAGAATTTTGTCAGAGGATAATAACAACTGTCGATTACTTGACGGTATTAACAATACCCATCATCGGTGGTCCGACGAAAATCCTCACGTCACTGTACAAACAAATTTTCAGAATCATTTCTTTGTAAATGTATGGAATGGTATCATCAATAATCAGCTTATTGATCCAGTTATTTTTAATAATCGACTTATAGACAAAATTACCTAGAGTTTATTCAAACTACATTAAAAGGATTATATGATGAAGTTCCTGCGGCTACACAAATTAATATGTACCATGAAACATGATGGAGCCTCCAATACACTACAGGTAGTAGTCCAGCGCCTAAATGAAACTTTCTGGAGAGATGGATTGGCCGCGATGGTCCAATTAATTGGCCACCAAGGTCTCTAGATCTCGGGCTCTTGACATTGTTTATGTGGGTGGATGAAGTGTGAGGTTTATAAGATTAAGGTGAATATGCGAGAGGAGCTAATCGATCGCATTTTTTATGCTGCTGCCCAAGTAAAGGACGTAGAGACAAACTTAGAGCAACAATATGCTTTTGACGCGAGTTGCAAAATGCATTGAAGTAGATGATGAAACTTTCGAAAATTTATTGTAAATATAGCATTTTTCTCCCTTTCTTAATTTTCTAATAAAAATATAAACGTATCATTTTTTCGTTTTATTTAATTTTCAAATAAAAACTAATGTATCTCCTAAACCACTGTTCATATGAACTTTTTCGCTTAAAATGACCCACTCTAACACCTCCAGAAATAGCTCCATTTCCTCATCAAACACCATGTATAATGTTGAAAGGTTAATCCTATGCGAGTTGTTCATATTGAAATGAAAAAACAATCATTTCTCAAAAAAATCCTTTTTTATCGCTACCGGTTTCGTGATTTGCGGTTTGTTTTAAATCTTCTGGCAACAAGGCTGTAAACATTAGGAATGTGTAGATACTAAGAATGTTTTTATAAGAAATTACCTCCAATATTAACATTAGTAATACTTATGAACAGATTCTGGAAAACATTGAACAAAAAGGAAACTTTCACTCATTTCAAACAACAACCATGGCAAAATTAAAAAAAATAATTGTAAATCTGAAAAACACCGTAGACTGTGAAGATATGGTAACAACCAAAATAATACAAGATGCTTTCAGTGTAATAGGAAATCAGTTTCTTGATGTAATAAACTTGTCATTACAATATGGTGAATTTCCAGAGGGGTGGAAGACATCGTGCGTTATACCAGTGCCAAAAGTCACAAATACAATATTATGTGAAGAACATAGACCTATAAATACGGTACCGGTTTACGAAAAAAATCCTGGAAATGGAGGTTAAAGATCAGCTACTGAAATTTTGTGATGAAAACGATGTTTTAGTTTACAACCAATCAGGCTTCCGAAAACTTCATTCTTGTGAGTCAGTAATTTTAAATATTTGTGATGAATGGTACAAGTCTTTAGAAACCAATCATGTAATATTAGCAGTGTTCTTGAATTTCCGACAGGCATTTGAAACGATAAACAGAGAATTACATCTGTGTAAACTAGAGAGAATTGGTATTACAGGTGATGTATTAAACTGGTTTAAAACATATCTTAATCCTAGAACACAAAATGTTAAATTTAGAAATAATCTATCAGATAAAGTGCAAACCGTGCATGGCGTCCCACAGGGGACTGTTCTTGGTCCAATTCTGTTTAACTTATACATAAACGATATCGTAAAATATGTGAAGTATTGTAAAATATATATGTTTGCAGACGATACAATGATATATATTGCGGGTGATGACATGCCAATGATGTTTAACTCGATGAATTATGATTTACATGTAATAAGTAAATGGCTAGGCAATAACAGTTTAAGTTTAAATATAAGTAAGTCTAAATATATGTTAATAGGTAACAAACTTAAATTATCTAAGTACAATCTCTCATATCCTAATTTAAAACTCGAAATTATGGGAAACAATCTTGATAAAGTAAATGAAATCAAGTATTTAGGAGTAATTATTGATGAACATCTTAATTTCAAAAGTCACTTCAACTACATAATGAATAAAATGTCAAAAAAAGTATATTTTTTAAGAAGAATAAGCAACTGTTTAAACATGTCTACAAAAAATCCTACTTTATAAAAGTTTGATTAGTCCACAGATAGATTTTTGCTCAACAATATTATTTAACCTGAACCAAAATGAAATACAGAAACTCCAAGTTATACAAAACAAAGCTATGAGAATAATTTTGAAATGTAATAGATATACACCGATAAACATTATGCTTGAAGTGCTCCATGTCATGAATGTTAAACAGCGAATTCTTTTTAGAACACTAGATATGATTTTCAAAATAAAAAACAAATTGACCCCAGACTATCTGCGAAATAAAATTAAATTTGTGAGAGATGTACATACATACGATACGAGAAAAGCTAATGACTTTTTTATAGACCCTCCTCAATTAAATAGATTAGCCAAAACGTTGTTTTATAATGGTCTCATGGTATTCAGCCAACTTCCAGAGAATATCAAACAATGTAATAATTACCCTAAATTTAAAAAACAATTAAGTGTATATGTATTCGAAAGTCAAAAAAACTAAAAAGGTTTTATACATTATTGTAAACTTTAACTAAATATATGTTGTTAATAAGTAAATAGCTTAAGCTTAGATTCATAAAATTATTAGGATAATTAACTCTTAAGGTACCCTTTTTAGAATGTATACATTAAGATTTGCTCTATCTTATACCCTTTAAGTGTTTGTTAATAGCTTATTTGCTAAATAAAGATATTATTATTATTATTAAGTTGTGAGATTAGTGTCTTATAATATAATTTTGGTACAATTTTTACTTTCTTATACTTAATATAAGGAAGTATAGTAATCGTGATTTTTTTCGACCTCGAGATTTTGATTGATATACGTTTTGTACCCTCATGAACACATTCTGAATATTTTCCGAATGATGTCTGTCGGTGCGTGTGTGTGGATGTGTGTGTGTATGTGTGTATTTGCGAAAACTCAAAAAAATACTAAAAAAAAAAAAATTTGGCAGTTAAGATTGTCAACATTTTAGGTAACATATTAAATTTGGTGAATGTGGTACCACCAGAAGAGAAATAATGAAGGAAAGAAAAAAAAAGTACAATTTCGGGGAAAACAACAGTTTTTGAGATAAAGCTTTCAAATTTGGTACACTTGTTCTAAAGGCAAAAATTCGGAGATGAGTAAAATTGGTCAGCTGGAAGGGAGTCCACGGGACCCAAACTTTTTTGTATTGGACTTTACAAGAAGTATTCTTGATGAAAGATTATAAATCATGTCTACTATATCAAGCGAATAAAATATATTTTCCAAATACTTAAATAAAGCTGATGTAAACTGAAATATTTTACACATTTGGCCTCATAAAATGGGGTAAGGATAAATTTAGCAGTTTGACATTTGAAAAGTCTAAATAAGTTACAAAAATGTCAATGTCAATAACAACAAATTTTTAAAATCTATGACATGAATTCTTATTGAGAGTATCGAATGACACTGATTATTAATTATTTAAAAATTTTAATGAAACATTTCAAGGTACGCTATTAAAATTTAATTGAGGTAAGTGAAGAATTAAATGGAATAATTTTTTTAGATCAGGATAATATATACTGGGATAAGAAAGTTATGTGCTGGCCACATCAGATATTTTAGATTAATATAATAAATTAATTTAACTATTCTGGTAGATATAATTTTTCTATAGCATTTTTAGAAATAGAAAAGAGAGGATAGTGATAAGAGTAGAATGTATAATATAAAAAATTGTGGGATTGTTTGAATTAACATTCTGTGAAGTAAATTATGTTTATGCTTAATTAACGAGTATTCAATGATTAGAAAATTCTTCAATGTCATTAGAAGAGCCTGTAAATCTCGTGTATACCTAATGTACAAAATTGATTAAAAACTCTAAAAGATGCCCCGGATATGCCAGTGAGTAAATGGTGTAATAACATTTTAAAAACAAATGCGGGATATGAAAAGTTATGTTGTATTAATCGGTGTCTCAATGAGAAAAATCCTGCACGTAATTTCCAAGATTTCAAGTTGCAAATATTATTTCGATAGAAGATGAAAGATCCTTTTGGTTTTACACAAATGTGTTTACTCCACGAAGGAGGCGTATTTCAGTCATCGTCTTCGATAAGTGGCACGTAAAAAGTAAACAGTTTTATACCTGCAGGTAATATGTAGTGATTTTATTTGGTTATCATCTGCGGCAACCTAAATGCTTTATTATAGGGAAATGTTTCATTTTTCACGTTATATTTGTCCCGTTCAAACCGTGAAAACTTAGCCAATGGTAATGTTAGTCATTCTCTTATGTCAAAAAAAGTCAGCACGTTTAAACTACAGTCACGAAGACATTTTAAATTTGTTTATTATCTATGGAGAACATAATAAAAGTACCGGCTCGGACAACATTAATCTAAAAATGTTGAACCTAATTTTTCCACACTTGACTACTAAACGGTATCTTTCCAGATGCTTGGAAAAAGGCCAATATCTTGCCCAACCTTAAAAATTGTAACCTTATTGAATTTTTTTAATTCAGACCAATTAGCATTCTGCCGACATTATCGAAAGTGCTTGAAAAATTTTTATCGCTCAATTAAATAACTGTGTATCTTCTAAACATATGATATCTACTCAATCAGGTTTCAGAGCTAACCATAACACCACCAGTGAATTATTGCACGTTGCAGATGACATTTTTAGAGCGAATAATAAAAACATAATACCTGTTAATCTTGCTGGTACTATCAAATTTTATGTAAAAAGCTTCAATTTGCGGTGAAGTGCTCTTTTATTTTTTTAAAACTATCTGAATCACAGATATCAGGGTGCAGAAAACAATGGTCAATCGTCTAGCTTTAAATCTGTTTCCGTCAGTGTTCCACAAGGCAGCATTTTAGGTCCACTTTAGTTTTCTGTTTATATGTCTGATTTTAGTGATTTTCTTCAAATGTGTAACGTTCATCAATATGCAGATGATACTCAAGTTTATATTTCTTTTAACACTAGTGATTTAGCTACAGCTATAGATTCCATTAATTCTGATATAAAAATAATTTCTGAGGTATCGAGAGCTCACAAGTTGGTTCTGAATGAAAAGAAAACTGAATTGTTGTTATTTGGAAAAGATAAAACTTTACTAATAAATAATCCTTTATTTAATATTTCCTTAAACTGCCAAATGTTAACTCGTAAGCAGGAATGCAAAAATTTGGGTATTTACTTTGATTTTCAGAACTCTGTACCTAATTTGCAAAAACTGGAATAAAGAATTGTTGAAGAATGTGCAACCATAATGCCAGTAATGTTGCAAAATGCGTTTGATAACATGAGGTGTCGCGTTAACTTGTGCATTGAACAAGGCGGGTACAATTTCAACAGTTTCTTTAATTTGTTTTTTTTTTTTTTTGGTAATAAAAAATGTTACTAGCCTTTTATTTTAATTTATAATTTTCGAACTTGGAGTTTATTATTATTATTTTATCTTTGGAATTAATAACACATGTGCACATTATTGCAGCTGATGTCAGTTAGTGATGATTGCCTGCGATGTTCCGCGCACATACTCGAAAAACAACCATTTCGGGAGTTCTGAAATAAATACAATCCCCAGGTGAAGTTACGCGCAACGTTGCGTAACTATATACCAACTGTACGCGAAGACATTATAAATAAGGTCGAATGTGTATTAAAAAATACACGGCTGTGGTTATGTGTTGACAAGACGACAGATCATAAAAAAAATTATATTGTAAATGTTATACTACGTGTACTGGACCCTCTTAAACCGACATTTCCACTATTACTAGCTAGCAAAAAGACTAACTGAGTGTACTGGCAAAACAATTACACGGGTGGTGTAAATTTGATTTGCCAAATCAAGTGTTGATATTTGTGACCGATGGTGCCACGACAATGTGTTTGGTAGGCCGTTCTCTTCAAGAACACGGTTGTAGGTTGATACATGTTACGTGTAATGTTTTACATCTTGTGGCAGAAACTATTCGACAAGGTTTTTCAGAGGTAGATGCATTAATAGCAAGTACAAAAAGTGTTCCTTAAATCTCCTTAGCGTCTTCGCACATATCACAGCAAGTATCCCAGTATTCCGGAACCACCACAGCTAATTTTTACACGTTGGGGAACATGGTTGAAGGCAGTTTATTATTATGCTGAATATTTAAAACAATAACTGCAGCTATTAAGGACAGTGAGACAAAATTCGAAGATATTTCCTTTGAAACAACTTTAAAAACTATTCACAAGAACTATAAAAGACTACATGACGCCATACAAAACTCACAAAACAGTGCGTTGTCGTTAGCGGAGTCACTGCAAATAGTGGGCGAAGTAAATCGACTGCTACACTTTATAGGTGACGCAAAAATTTAGCCCGTTAGAGAAAAGTTCGCACGTGTGTTAAAGCAAGACACCGGATTTAGAATAAAACAAATTTATGGTGGTACTGATGGTGCAACCCCAGATCCGTTAAGTGCGTTCAAAGGCTATTTTAAGCATGCCTGTATTACATACATGTCGAACGATAGTTCTCAAAATATAAGCATATATTTTCACCACAGTGAACATCACTCACGGAGACAAGCATAGAAACATACCTGATGCTGCAAAGTTTTTACAGATCTTCTCCAGTTTGTGATAATCAAGCAAGTACATTAAGCTAGTTGCGGATATTGCAGGAAAATTTTGGTAATCGCATAATTTCGAATAGAAGACCAGTATTGTGGCCTCCCTGCTCGCCTGATATAACTCCTCCTGATTTTTATTTGTGCGGTATGATGAAATATGAAGTGTATGATTTTGAAAGTCCCGAAATTATCGATATTTTGGAAGACAGGGTTAGGGACGTTTTCGGCACAATAAATGCCAATACAAGAGTAATCAGCTCAGTTAGGCGTAGATGCCAAAAACGTATTCAGCTAAATTGAGGTCATATTGAACAGTCTTATTAAATCTTACTTTTTTACTATTATTTCTTCTATTATGTTAATTTGCTGTTATTAAAAAATTTTCTCCATATCGATTATGTTCAGTATTTTAACAGAAAATTATTTAAACATGTCAAACTAGTAACCTTAATATTACTGTTATTTTTTATAATGGTTGGCATTAGATGCATCCATGAAATCAATATAACTTTTTGATTTTCTATGGCCTAATATTTTGTTTTGTTAAACAATGGATAACTTTTCATGAATTAGTCCTTTAAAAAACAATTTTTCCTCGGCATGTGTTACATCATTTGAAAGCTCTTTTTTAAGCGCAATCTGAAAAACGAAAAAATCCAATATGACTGCCATAATAAAAACCAAAGTTACCTTGGATATCTTAAAAACAAAAGAATATTAAACATTCATTTCTACACCAAAATATTAGTCTCCAAAAAGTGTCTTAATAATGTAAAAGTCTAAAATCTGTCTGACCAAGAATTACTTGGCTACAGACAAATAGAGATATGATAAAATTTTCGTTTTTTTTTTTTGAACAATCCCAAAAGCGGTTTCACTTAGCTGTGATTTTTTAACGAATTTGGAATCAGTATAAAATTTGCTAAAACTTATCTCATTTAAACGATCTTGTAGCTCTTATGATTTCCAAAATCGCAAAGGTGAGCATCGAATTAGGGACACACGGTATAAGTTAAAACGGCAGTTTTCCATTCCATGGCCACCTTTGACCAAGATAATTTTTATAACACGGTAAATCCGAAACACGAGACATTGCAAAAACTAAAAAAGCAAAGATAAAATAAATTATAAATATGTTTTCATTTTAATTCAATAAATGTTCAAAATACGGTACTCGAACCTCCATACATTTTTCACACCTTCGGTTTAGTTCTTCATGGGCAGCACTTCTAACTGAATCCGGTGATAAGTTTTGACATGTATTTCTCATTTTCTGCATACAATCTTCAATGGTTGTTAATGGACTGTCACAAACTATTTTTTTAATAGTTCCCCAAATAAAATAATCCAGAACTGATAAATCGGGCGAGCGAGGAGGCTGTAAGAGACATCCATTATTGGCGATCCACTGATCGTAAAATTTTCTTGTAAAACATTATTGATCAAATACGCGTTATGTGGAGGGGTACCATCGTGCCTATAATTAATTTTTCTATGTTCGGCGATAATAATTTTCCAACAGTTCTGCAATATTTAGATATGTTTCTTTTAATTGTTGAACCGTTGCACTATATAGAACGAAAATGGGCGAATGTCATGTTTAACTAAGATTCTGCGAATTGAATCCTTACATAATTCCCAATCCAAAGCATTCTTAATGATATCATTTGAAATGCCTGAAATACCACAGAATTACTATTTCTACGGTTTCGTCATCATGTCATCAATAATAGGCTTCTTTCTTTGATTTCCTGCCTTGAAAAAGTCGGAGTTTCTAAAATTATCCAATATAGGTTTTACAGTGTTTGATGATGGTTACGATTTTTGTGGACATCGTGTACCAAATATGTTACATGTTCTTGATATTACTTTATCACATCATATTCTCCATAAATAATAAACAAATTTAAAAAATCCTCGTGTGTGTTAATTAAACGTGCTGGTATTTTTTTTTGCATAAGACTGACATTGCTGATTGTTTCTAGTCATGGCTAAGTTGAGAGCAATTTTTACTAAAAATTCTTAGAAACTTAAGAAAACTGCAAATATTTCAAAAATTTCTAACTTTAATCCCTACAATGCCTATACTAGAGAAAAGAGAATTTAAATTTGAATTAAAAAAGTTTTCGTGGTTTGAAGTTGACAAAACGTAACGTGGAAAATGGTACACTTGTTATATTATTATTGAATATATTTTAATTGCAGACCCTAGCACACCTCATGATATTTTTTTTACATAAGAGATCGCAAATGACGATCTACAAGAAGAAAGTTATAGAGGCTTTTCCAAACCGTTTCATCCGACAAATTTTTTATCAAAGTCATATATCTCCGAAACGGCTGGGTTCAGGTATATGGTATGCTACATGCTTTCGAATTTTATGCTCTTTCAAAAAATCAGAAACATATTGGGTATTCCATTTAAAATAAGCAAGTTGGTATCGACTTTCCGTATAACCGGAAGTACCAAATGTTTGTAATTATTTTTGTTGGATTGGCCACACTGACATTAGTAATTCCCTAATTTTCAAAATTTTCTGTTACATGCTTTTCCATATATCGATCAATACAGTTCCTGGTGAGACTCCTTGTATATAGATAAAACCACGAAGGGGCGAACACTGCCATTAGCATGCGCAATTTACGTTTGACCGTTGGCAGCGAAGGGGGGATCCGCAGTCGATCATTTTACCATTAAATTTTGCTGATTAATAACTTCCATGGAAACAAGTATCGATATAATTGTATCCAAGGAAATTATCCACCGAATAAATTTAATAGGAGATAGAAGGATTGGTCCTAAGATCATAGTGTGTTATTTATATTTTCATGTTACGCGTTTCCTCTCAATGTTCTTAACTCTTTTACTGCATCTCTAATTCCAAAAATAAAATACACATTCTGCACCTACCTTTTATATATTTTCAAGTATTTTGCCCTCTTATTTATTGAATTTCAGACATTTCAATAAAAACACACAGTGGAATGCGAAAAGAAGGTCGTTTTCAACAATAGTGCATAGCTCTCTTAGGCTCTCATTTTAGAATAAAAGTTCGGCATTTTAAAAAACCGAAATTTCAAAAGAAAAAAAGGAAAAAACACCATTTTTCTGTTTTTTTAAATGTGGTTAAAATTAGGTCCTATCTGCTAGAATCACCATGTATACAAATCCATAGCATCACACCTCTATTGACCTAGGTCGACGACTAAGATACCTATCATTAACACCACAGGTATCTATAGCTAGAAATTAATGTTTTATTTCAGCCAACAAACATCAGTAATTTAAAGTGGGAAAATTCCTAGAATCAACAACAACAAACCCAAAAGTTTACTAAGAGGAAACTGAAGAACAGATCTAATAGAAATAATGTAACAGATCTCCAGGTATAAAAAGTAGTGTCTGACAAAATGAATCACTCATCTTCTGACAGGAAAATAACTAAAATCATGAAAGCCGGCAAATAAAAATTTGCATTTATAAATTTTTCTTGCTTAAAAAATTGCTAGCAGTTGCTGAAATGCTCACCAAATTAATAATTAGGTAAGTATATCAAAGAATTAAAACTGACAAAAAATAGATAATAGTTATTTATGTTACAAGTGTTAAAAATGACTTATTATTTTGTGAGTGGAGAAGTTTGCGAAATGAGCGTAAGCGAGTGGAGCAACTCCACGAACAAAATAAAGTCATTTTTAACACGTATATCATACAATGTTTTTTCTACAAACACCATTAAAAGAACAATAAAGTTTCTTTAAAAAGATTTCAAATCCTTTTAATGGTTACCTCATAATTCTAGTAGTTTGTAGGATTTATGAAATAAATAAATCAAGTTTGCCCGTTGTTTGACACATGCTTGTCAAATGTGAAAAACTATTGCAATATGATGAGTTCCAATATTAATTATAGTCCAGAAGGGAAGCGAATCGATTCCTCAAGAAATTGAAGAAGCAGCTACAAGGGCAACTTTAGATTTGTTACCCACAAAATCCAAACAACAATATGAATTAGCGTACAAACGCTTTGTGGAATGGTGCGATCGGAACAGTGTTGCAGGCAAGTACAGTGAAAATGTAATGTCGGCCTATTTCGAGCAAAATTCTAAAATTTGGAAGTCTTCGACGCTTTGGGCACATTTTTCAATGATAAAGGCTATGTTAAATGTCAAGAACAATCAAGATATAAGTAAGTTTTATAAACTCATAGCATTTTTGAAGCGCAAAGGAGAAGGATATCGTCCAAAAAAATCAAAAATTTTTACACGCCAAAATATTGATGTTTATTGCAGAGGCGCCAGATGACAAGTATTTGATGTTTAAAGTAGCTGCTGTAATGGGTATACTAGGCGCGTGTCGCCGTGAAGAACTGTGTCAAATGAGTTTAAACAATATTGAGGATTTAGGAAATACACTAGTGGTAAACATTCCAGATAGCAAGACTAGAGTTTCAAGAACCTTTACTGTCATTACTGAGACTTAATTATATTGACTTATATCATAAGTACTTAGCATTACGTCCAGCTCATGTCAACCACCAACGTCTTTTTATTAAATACACTAGTAATAAATGAACGATTCAACCTGTTGGAATAAATATTTTTGGAAAGATGCCTACAGATTTTGCAAGATTTTTGAAATTACCAAATAGTGAACTTTACACCGGACATTGTTTCTGTCGGACATCCGCCAGCTTGTTAGCAGACTCTGGTGCAAATTTATGTACAATAAAAAGACATGGAGGATGGAAAAGTTCGTGTGTTGCAGAAGGATACTTGGAAGATTCGTGAGAAAACAAAAAGAGGATTGCTTGTCACATTCTTCCAAATAATTGCCCTTCTTCTAACAATAGAGAAATAGAGCATATTAATAGTATTTCCACCACTGCTTCAAGTTCAACTTCAACAATTTCTTCTTGTGAAGTAGCTTCCTCACAAGGGATAAATATTACTAATTGCTCCAATTGTACAATTAATATAAATATTTCTAAATAACTTGTAATTTTTTGTTAATAAATATATAAATATCATTATGACAAATGACTTGTCATTTTACTTTTTGCACTAGTGTTAAAAGTAAATCGTGATCATTTTTAATGCGATTTTATATAATATTACATTTTTAATTCAAGTATGCCGTGTTCAAAATTTAGTTTTTAATGGTGTTTGTAGAAAAAAGGTTTAATTTCATTAATAAATTATTTTATGCACGACCGGTCTTAATTGGTCACTTTATATACTTGGATTGAGGCCTTAAAGTCACATTACATCCCGCCGGGTAATAGTTATTTACGGTACAAGTCCGGTAAGTGATATGTTACAGTACGAGTTAGATGTTTACGGACGAGGCAATGCTGGAGCCGTCTGGAATTTCATAACGAGTACTGTAACAATTACATAACGGATGTGTAACGTACAACATTTTGTTTCATATTGTGCATTCGATTACGCAATTTAATTAAAGTCACATTACCTGCCTTTGTTGCATAGCAACGGTATAAGTGTTTTATTCCTTGATTTATTTATATGAACTTGTCATCTGAAATGTCGAAGATGGAGGCTAACGAATATTGTTACCTTTCTAATGAAATTTTATTGAAATCCGTGAAACAACGGGAAAACAGATTCTCACGAAATCTGCTGGTAGGTACGAACACTTTTGCGAACAGGAAAATCAAGTTAGAAAGTTAACAAAGACGTCATGTTATGTACTTTTTGGATGTGGCAAGTACAATTTTTTAGCTTAAAACCTTCCTTTTTACGTATTTAGATTAAATAAAGTTGAAAATTCAAATTGCACTGTTACTATTAATATTAATAATAGTTAGGTCTTAAACTGTTATTCTGTTTTATTTTAATTAAATTTTGTCAAAAAAGTTACCTTTTGTCGTTTTACTCTGTTATTGTACAAGAAATCGTTATAGTTACGGGACGTGCGGGGTAAGATGCTACATGAGGGCCGTCTTTCACACCGCTTGCATTAAAGTGAGAAAGATGATTGTTGTGCTTGTTGGCACGCGACCGAGGCGGAGTTTCACTTACATTCTGTGATAGTTCAGCAAGTCCGCACTTAATTTTGTTACCGATTTGTTTAGCATAATTATTTTATATCTGTTTATTTACTGGTGTGTTTTTGAAAATAATTTAAGAAGGTTATCATATTGCAGTAAGTTGTGTAATATATGATAAGTGTAATATTATAAGTAATAATTATTTTATATGTTTATTTACTGGTGTGTTTTTGATTTAAAGTAAACATGTTTCGACCGTGGGAGGCCTCCACATCTACATCTTATTGTGTTTGTGAAAATGAAAGTGATAGTGATTACAGTAATAAAGAATATCAAAGTTCATCAGTGTTTTCAGTAAGAAAAAATCGGCTCCATTTGAACGAGCAAGCGAAACGCTTTAATGTTTACAATAGTCTTTTGAAGTGACGAACTAATGACCCTAATTTGTATCATTTAGATGTACTGGGTGAAAAGCATCTCTGACTAACGTTCCCCATCTCACAATACACAAACTGGTGAAAGAAGGTGCCCTTCTAAGAAAACAACAATCCGACGCCGGTCAATCGAAAACCCATCGTTAACAAAACTTTTAAGACGCGTATCAGAAAAATTAAATCCCAACTATGATGTAGTAGAGGGAATACTAAAATAAATGGATTATCATCTAAAATATACCAAAAAAACATTAGGTACTAGACTAGCACAGGGCTGTCAACATTAAGAAATCGATACTTTGGCACATAATGACTAGTCATTTCGAGTTGTCCTTACACTTTTGCTTTACACTAAAAGTGTAGTTTCAAGAATGACCGGAGCAAATGCCAACATACATATTTTTGGAAATGGCAAAAAAAAAAATCTTTCAAAATATACAAAAATAAACATTTAAAAACCATACTGTGTTTTTCTCTATTTTCCGACGCCATTTTGTTTCATGTCTACCACCAAAAGATAGTTCGCACCAAAATCTAAAACTTCTGTCTTTCTCTTTTTACTTTCTTATACCTAATATAAGGAAGTATAGTAATCGTGATTTTTTTCGACCTCGAGATTTTGATTGATATATACGTTTTGAACCCTTCTGAATCCATTCTATTTTCCGAATGATGTCTGTTGGTGCGTGTGTGTGGATGTGTGTGTGGATATGTGTGTGGATGTGCGTGTGGATGTGTGTGTGGATGTGTGTGTGTGTATGTGTGTATCTGCGATAACTGAAAAAATACTAATGGGAGATTTTCCAAATTTGGCAGTTAAGATTGTCAACCACATTTTAGGTGACACATTAAATTTGGTGAAATTGGTACCACCAGAGAGACATAATGAATGAAAGAAGAAAAAAGGTACAATTTCGGGAAAAAAAAATTAAAAAATTTGTATTGCACTTCTGGACGAATCTCGACGAATTATAATAAAAAAACATAACATTATGAAAAAAAATCTGTCCGCATGTCTATAGTATCGCGATAGCAGCCACAGTTTTTGAGATAAAGCTTTCAAATTTGGTACACTTGTTCTAAAGGCCAATGACAATGAAAAATTCGATGATGAGCAAAATTGGCCAGCTGAAAATAGGTTCACGGAACCCAAACTTTTTTGTATTTGACTTTTCAAAAAAATGTATTCTTTATGAAAGATTATAAATCATGTCTACTTTATCAAGAGAATAAAATATATTTTCCAAGTACTTAATGTAAACTGAAATATTTTACACATTTGGCCTTGTAAAATGAGGTTAGGATAAATTTAACAGTTTGACATTTGAAAGGTCTAATTTTGTTACAAAAATGTCAATGTCAATAATAAAAAATTATTAAAATATACGACATGAATTATTAGTGACAGTGTCGAATGACGCTGATAATTAATTATTTAAAAATTTTATTGAAACATTTCAAGGTACGCCATTAAAATTTAATTGAGGTAAGTGAATAATTAAATAGAATAATTTTTTTAGATTAGGATGATATACTGGTATAAGAACGTTATGTGCTGGCCACATCAGATATTTTCATCTCTAAAAATACAGGCCGTAGGTAGGTGGCAAAATATATGGAACTACCGTGTATGCATAAACAACACAGTATGTTTACCATGTAAGGGGAAATCTATTTACTTTAATTTCATACATCGAAAAATTGCGTTAGCTTTAATTAAATGTGCGTTTCTAATTGTATATAGGTACATACTGCAGTCAACTTCTAAGAATAATATTAAAACCTATTTTTAAATTCAAATTGCTACTGAATATTTCATGTTTAGAATAATAAAACGATGATTTATCTATATTTATACTTTTGAACAGTGCGAAATATAACAATACTTATTGGGTTTCAGCTGATAAATTTACACAACACACCTACTTAGCAGGTAATAATTATTTAAAAAAGGTACGTTTAGCCTCAGTTAAGACACACTTATATCTGATTAAAACTGTTACCTTGATTATCACCTTCATTAAGCAAGAGTTAACCTAATTGCGAATAATTTTTTTCTAAATAAAAGATTTGTACAAAATAAAATACAGTAATAATAGTAAAACGGAAGTTACAATTTTCTACATTTTAAAAATGATGTATCTATCATAGGTAAGTAGGAATCAAATTAGATTAATTTAGCACCTTTATGAAAAAAACCATGTATCAAAATGTTGTTTTTAAATAACATAAATAGCAGCGACTCCTAAACTGAACTTTCTGGGACTACTTTAATTATCTTCATCATAGTAATACATTACATACATTTCTGGAAAAAAAGTTTTAAACAAAAAAACAACAATGGCGGGGTCTGATGGTTTAACCAGGAACTGAGATCTATGAGGATTAGACTTGAGGCTGTACCTGTAATTAAAAATACCATACCTTTTGCAGAAGTACGCATTTGGCACAATGAATTAAAAAGTCAGAAAAGAAAATTAGGAAGGCCAAACAAACAGCAAGCGCAGATTTTATAAAAAATGCAACTAACAAAATTAGAGCTACATGGAAATTAATAAATGCATAAATAAATCCAAATAAAATACCCAAGGTGAGCGTACCGGCGGAAAATTTCAATAACTTTTTCATTAATGTTGCCAAAGAAATTGTAAATACTTTACCAAATTCACAATTGAATTTTGAAAGTTTTCTAAAAAAATATG
This sequence comes from Rhamnusium bicolor, assembly GCA_029963845.1. Classification (NCBI taxonomy): domain Eukaryota; kingdom Metazoa; phylum Arthropoda; class Insecta; order Coleoptera; family Cerambycidae; genus Rhamnusium; species Rhamnusium bicolor. The sequence continues at coordinate 232,869 of JANEYF010003368.1, read as the reverse complement.
ACGTTTCTCCAACTACCTCTTTTTTTCATGGCACCCACAGACGTTCGTGAGGTCGAAGAAATTATAGGAAAATTAAAAAATAATAATAAAATGGTTTAAATTCAAAGACACTGAAATTTATAAAAAATAATTTATTAGAAATTTTAATTTATATAATAAATAGATGCATTGAACAACATATATTTCCAGATTTACTCAAAGTAGGTAAAGTTGTACCGATATATAGACCAATCTCTATATTACCAATTCTATCTAAAATATTTGAAATTATAATAAAAAACCGAATAATTAAGTACTTTGAAATAAACAATTTATTTGCGTCAGAACAGTTTGGATAACAGAAAGACAGATCAACAACAAAAGCAATAATTAGTGTTATTGAAAGTGTCCTAGACGCCATGGACAACAACTTAATAACAAATGTAACTTCAATTGATTTAAGCAAGGCATTTGATTGTGTCAGTCATGATTTTCTAATAAGGAAATTGGAATTTAATGGAATACGGGGTTTGGGACTTGAATTATTAAAATCCTACTTATCAAACAGGACTCAATATCTAGAACTACCTACTGGTGAATGTTCTTCAAAACAATAAATTACCACTGGTATTCCGCAAGGTTCAGTTCTGGGACCTATATTTCTTTTAATCTACATAAATGATCTACCGGTAAATATTAGGTCAGATAAAACAGTATTGTTTGCTGATGACACAACTTTTATAAACACAGGTACAAGGAACAAAGTTTTAAAAAAGAAAACTGAGAATAGTCTAGAAGATGCTGCCGGATGGTTCGAAGCAAATAGACTCAAAATGAATGATGATGAAACGCAAGATATACTATTTCCAAATACAGATAATGACACTGTTAAAATCCTAGGTATACACATCGATTCAAAACTCAACTGACAAGCGCATACAGACCAATTAGCAAAAAAACTAAACAGAGTAGTATATCAAATTAGAAAACTAGTTAATCTAACAACACCAGACGCAGCATTAACTTTTTATTATAGTAATTTGTACAGCCTCATAACTTATGGCCTCATTTTCTGGGGTGATTCATCTGACTTCGAAAGAATATTTAAAATACAGAAGAGAGCTGTAAGAGTTTTGGCTTCAGCACGGTTAAATGACCATTGCAGGCCAATTTTTAAAAAATTAAATATTATGACTCTTCCAGGTATTTTTATTCATCAGTGCATAATGTATGCAAAAGAAAATAAGGTGCTACCCAGAAATGCTAATTTTCATATGTACGACACTAGAAACAAAAATGATTTTAATATCCCATATCATAGGCTGAAAAGAACTCAGCAGCCAGTAACTTATCTATCTATTGTCTTGTATAACAAACTTCCATATTATCTAAAGGATATGACGACAAACCAACTAAATGTAGCTCTAAAAAAGATTGTTATTGATAATATATTTTACAGTGTACAGGAATTTTTCGAGTATAATTTTTTATGAGAATTAAAGTTCGTACATTGAACTATCTTTCAACTATCTTTTCGCAAGTTCATGTAAACAATTAATTGTTGATATAGATGCATGTGTGTATGGATATATGTGTGTATATATGTGTATATTGTATATTATAAGTGTGTGTATGTATGTATGTATAAATCTAGTGTATAAGTGTGGACAAATGTTATCCTGTTTCGTGTTTAAAACTAACTGTTACTGTAATGTTTCGTTTCTTTTCTTTTATATGTATAAGTATGTTTAGATATACATTAAATTCTTTTATCACTGTATGACAACCTTATATAAGGGTCTATTGCATATTCTAAACGTGATTATTATGCATTATGACTAGAATTAATAGACCAATGGTTGAATTCAAATTGTACTTCGAACTTGAATAATTCATGTATACCACTGCATAGGGGATTTTCCATATCAGTCCAATTATTATAAATATTCGAAATTCGGAAGATCGACATCATCAGAAGGGCTCGATCGTCAAGGTATTACACTGATATACAAATTTAGAGGAACACTTTTTTTGACGCTTATATCTTTTTAAAAAAATTGTTGACAGAATTTCTTCTGCTGTATTTTTATCTAGATTGTTACTGACAAGGTGCAAAAAGAATTACGGTAATCATTTGCTCTTTTGCTTTATAGACGCTTAAATGTAAAAAATGTCTTAAAACAAAGTGGTTTTTGACCATCAAACAAACATCCATTACTAAGCAACGTAGCTGTTTGACACAATAAACGTCAATTTTGATAGTTTCACTGATTGTGGGTGCGAGTGGGTCCAAAATACTTTCTATAAGCGATATTGAAGTGGCGAGAGCTGTTGCATTGCTTGAAGACGATAGATCTATTCAATATGTGGCAAACCAGCTCCAAACGAGTCCATTTGTTATCTGCAAAGCGTGGCCAAAGAGAATTTAAAGAAGAATTTAAAAATCCTTGTATTCTCTTTGGCGTGGCATAGATAGGTATCTAGAAACTAGTAGATATTCAGTGGCGGCTCGTGCATTTAGGTTGTACCACATCTCAGTATTGGAGCATGGAACCCAAGCAATATTTTAACCCACGACTATCAGTACTGATTGAAGAAGTTATGCAGAAAAAAAATGAAAAAAAAATTAAGAAAGAAAAGTTACAAAAATGCGCAAGTTATGATTTAAAGTCGAGAAGAACAGTTTTTAAAAAGAATTTATTTTCACAATAAAAATGAGTTGTTACACGTCTCGATGCTCGTAACTAACTAACTAATTTTAATAAAGAACAGAAGCTTACAAATGCTGAATTTGCGGGTTGCTTTATCTCAGCCCACATCCTGTGATAAGGCATAACATAGGATACGTAACTCGCAACCTCCCCAAATTACTTCTAGACCATTAGAAAATCTTTGCAAACTATTTTGTTTCATAATCAGAAGGAAAATTTATCACCCCGTTTTTTTTGGTTTTCGAAAATTTTGATTTTTTTGCAGTTATGACACTTTGAAATTTAGACAATGAAGAACTTAAATTTCAAAATGTCATAACTTTACAAAAAAATCAAAATTTTTGAAAACAAAAAAAAAAACGAGGTGATAAAATTTCTTTCTGATTACGAAAAAAAATAGTTTGCAAAAGATTTTACTAATGATATAGAAGTAATCTGGGGAGGTTGCGCATTTTTGTAACTCTTTCTTAATTCTTCTTTAAATTTTTTTTTCTGCAAAACTTCTTCAATCAGTAAAGTAAAGCATATTTGTTGTTTGTGTCTTATTAAGTAATGTTGAAAGAATAATATACCAAAGTTGATACCCGCGCCTGCCTTTTATTTCAAAAATGCTGCACGGCTAAAAAGTGTTCCCCTGAATTTGTTGATCAGTGTACTTATTCCTTATTACATAAAAATAACAAAGTGAAAACCTTGAAAACAATGCTGTGTGCATTTGTTGAAAATCTTCGACTTCAATAAAGGCTTTGTTTTTGTTATTTTCTATCTGTGTTTTTTGTAAGCACTACCAGTAAGTGGCCAGCGACTTCACCAGATTTAACCCCCGTTATTTGAACTACATTATTCAAAGAACCGAAACAGTCAGCATAGGAGATTTAAGACAAAGAATCGTTAACGAACGCTTTTTCATTGGTGGAGATGCGTTTGGCTACATAAAAATAGAGAATACATTATTGTGAAAAAAATATCTTATGTGGGCAGCACATATCTTTTTTTATATCAGTAAAAAATCTGTCTCGAAATTGTACCTTTTTTGTTCTTTCATTCATTATGTCTCTTCTAGTGGTACCACATTTATCAAATTTAATGTGTCACCTAAAATGTTGCTGAAAATCTTAATTGCCAAATTTGGGAAGTCTGCCATTAGTATTTTTTGAGTTATTGCGGATATACACACACACACACACACACACACGCACGCACGCCCGCACGCACACAGACACATAGACACACACACCCACACAGTTCCACACACATCCACACACACATACACACGCACTGACAGACATCATTCGGAAAATAGTCAGAATGGATTCAGGAGGATTCAAATCGTATATATCAATCAAAATCTCGAGGTCGAAAAAAAATCACCATTACTATACTTCCTTGTACTAGGTATAATAAAGTGAAATATCTAATGTGACCAGCACATAACTTTCTTAAGCCAGTATATATCATCCTGATCTAAAAAAATCATTTTATTTAATTCTTCACTTACCTCAATTAAATTTTAATTGCGTACCTTGAAATGTTTCGTTAAAATTTTTAAATAATTAATTATCAGCGTCATTCGATACTGTCAATAATAATTCATGTCATATATTTTAATAATTTTTTGTTATTGACATTGACATTTTTGTAACCAAATTAGACCTTTCAAATGTCAAACTGTTAAATTTATCCTAACCCCATTTTATGAGGTCAAATGTGTAAAAAATTTCAGTTTACATCAGCTTTATTTAAATACTTGGAAAATATATATTTTATTGGCTTGTTATAGTAGACATGATTTATAATCTGTCATCAAGAATACATTTTTTTGTAAAAGCAAATACAAAAAAGTTTGGGTCCCATGTACATCCTTTCAGCTGGCCAATTTTGTCACCACTTTGGCCTTTAGAATATGTGTACCAAATTTGAAAGTTTTATCTCAAAAACTGTGGCTGCTATCGCGATACTACAGCCATGCAGACAGATTTTTTCCATAAAGTTATGTTTTTTCATTATAATTCGTCGAGATTCGTCCAGAAATACAATAAAAAGTAATTTTCTTTCTCGAAATTGTCCCTTTTTTCTTCTTTCATTCATTATGTCTCTTCTAGTGGTATCACATTCATCAGATTTAATGTGTCACCTAAAATGTTGTTGAAAATCTTAACTGCCAAATTGGAGAAGTCTCCCATTAGTATTTTTTGAGTTATCGCGGATACACACACACTCACATCCACACACAAGCACGCACGCACGCACGCACACACGCACTCGCACGCACCTACAGACATCATTCGGAAAATAGTCAGAATGGATTTAGGAGGGTTCAAAACGTATATATCAATCAAAATCTCGAGGTCGAAAAAAATCACCGTCACACTATACTTTCTTATACTAGGTATAAGAAAGGCTAAAACTGAACAATTTATTTTACTGATAGCAAATTTTTCTATAAATACCCGCTTTTATCCAGCTCTTCCTTACCTGTCTGGCTGGCAATAAATCAAATAGGCAACCGCAGTTGGTTACGCCCACAAGCGGCAATTCAACTAACTCTATTGTAATTTCCATTTAAATTTGCAATTACTTCGAACACTTCAAATGCAATATTTATTGTATTATGCAATATTCATTATTATTAACTATTGATTGGCGCCAAGTTTCATAATATATGCCGAGTAAATTTACTTGAAAATACAATGGTTTTATAATATTCCGATTTACATGTAATATTCCTGCCGCTATGTGGTTTTATGAATTTTTGTGGTCTCATTATGCCCGTCACAGGCTATTAATTTGAAAGCATAATTAGGCCGTCTGCCACACAGGAACTTTGTAGGTCATGGGTGCCATGATATATGAGTCTGAGCGTCCATTTAAAATTTAAAGAGCTGGTAACGTGGTAGGCTGTGCGCCTGCATCCCTAACTGTCGTCGAATAAGTAGTATGGGGTAGTGAATGAAGACAGAGGAGCCGAAATCATATGGGTTGGTAAATCATATGTTACTAGCAACAACAGGTCTCGATGACGCATTCCACATGTGTATGAGACGCAGGGCCGAAATGGTAACATTTGACCCATCGAGACATTTTCAAATTAAATCCCCAACTTTGAGGAGCGGTATTTTACAACTAAATCAAATAAAGTGCAATTTAAAATCTTATAGGCACGTGTGCCCCTAGGGTTAATTTCAGAACCATTATTATTTTCAATTTACGTTTTGGATGTATATATGGATATTTTATTTTTATTTTATTTTATTTTATTTTAATTTACATCTACCCAACGGTAAAAATCAGTTACAGGGTAGGAGAATGAATAACAAATATTTTATCATGAAAAATAACTTCATATACAATTTACATACATAGTAATCAGAAACAACAACCAAAAATATGTATATAACAATAACACTGGTCAATATAACAACATAAGATATATAAAGTTATTATAAAATATATACAGGTGAAAGCATACATATGTTAAAAAAATATATTTTCTTAACCGTTTCTCAAGTCACCGAAGTAAATCTCAGAAAATCCTAGGATTTTGTGTTGCGTATAGAGAGACAAGGCCCTACAGTTTATTGTGGAGTCCGAACCACATCTAGGGCATCGACAGTTCTCTCCCATCCAAATCCGAAACAAATTACAAATAATATATCTAACTCGCTCCGGGATGGATCTGAAACAGCGATAATCGGTACCGAGTAAATAGCTACAAGCGCTTTAACCACTTGGTTACCATGCCCACTGTAAATATAATATAATAATAATATTTATTTATAATTTGACATTGTAATTACATTACAAAGTTTGACACTCAAAGAAACAAACTTATAAATAAATAGAACTTACAGAAACCCATTTAAGTTTTAGAGACTTGCTTATGGATGCAGGCAAAAACCGTTCATTTGATTTTTTATTTTTATATCTGTTTTTAGTTGTGATTTCAAGATTGATATTTACTCATTAACAATTAATAATCCATATAATTTAAAAGATTACATTGTATAAAGAAAAGAAAAATATATATGTGTATATTAGTTACTCTATCATCATTCTTATACTATCTGCTAACCTTAACCATTTATTAACCTCCTTTTTAAATTTTACTATTTTACTATTTTTCCCTATTCTTAGCGGCAAGCGATTATACAACTTTTGCCAATACAAAGAAAATATTTTTGACCAACGGTTTCATTGCTTTTGTTTTTACGTGTTGCTTTTTTCTAGTATTATAGCCATGATCTATTAATTCAAGTATCTTTTATTTTTAAATAAGTAAACTAACATATTTTTAGCATATAGCTGTCTCACATCTAATATTAAAGACTCTTGATAGAGCCGTTCTATAGAATATATCATGGATGCATTCAACATTATTTTTATGATTCGCTTTTGTGTTACTTCCATGAATAATTATAAAAAGTATACAACCAGTAATTCTGAATGTATATCAAGGGAAGTACAGAATAAGCATATGATAAATTAAGTACTAACTATCATAGTTTTTATTCAAGCAAAAGTATTATTAAAAATATCAATACTATCTTGCAACGTCATGTAATTGCTACACATTTTGAAAAGTGGAGAATTCTGTAGTAGACAAGTTCGAGGTGTAGGCAATGCAAATGTATTTTGTTGCCTAAAGTTCATTCGTGGGACATTACGTTGCACTTTATGAAAAATTAGGACGAAATCTATGAGTGAGTTTACAATTTTAAATAAAATGATAATGGAATGAGAAAATCTACGTGTACTTAAGGTATCCAACTTAAACTCGGCTAATAAGAGATCTTGTGGGTAACCTATCGGCGGATAAGTTCCACTTATTCTAAAGGACACAAACTTAAGGTATTTTCTTTGCACGTTCTCAAGCATAATCATTTGCGTTTCATATTTGGAATACCATATTATAATGGAGCAGTATTCAGTCGTAAGCATACAAAGCAGTAATGTAGAGTTAGAAATGCGTTACTTGTTATTTAGAGTAAGACCCTTTGAATTACACTAATTGTGCACTTTTTCAAGATTACGTTGTAAATGTTCACAGTTCTTAATACTAGTGATTGAACAGTAGATTTTAGTGTCATTTGCATAAAGCAAATAATTGACACTTAAGGCTAAAGTTACATCATTAATATAAATATTAAATAATAATGGTCCTAGTATTGAACCCTGTGGACCCCTGACATAGTTTCAAATTTATTTGAGCGATAATTTGGACATTGCACGAACTGAAACTTATTAATAAGATAAGACTTGAATAATTTGTCAGAGACACCTACAAATTCAAGTTTATCGATGGGAATATGATGATTGAGTCGATCAAATGCTTTGGATAGAAATGTGTATATTACATCAACTTGAACTTAACAATTTAGAATTTCAACAACATATTGGGTCACACAATGAAGGTTAGCTTGCTAATTTACGCTTCATAAAGCCATGTTGATGAGTACATTGCTGACATGATTGTATAAAAATACATGTATCAGAATCTCAAAGGCTTTTGTCACGTTTGATATAATTGTAATTGGCCGGTAATTTTTTTTGTCGTTTGTCACCATTTTTATAAATCGGACAAATATGGGATGACTTCCATACTTCTGGAAAAGTAGACTTGCAATAAGTAATGCAAATAAAATTGTATTGATGCAAGCAATACTGATGCACAGTCTCTAATTACAAAAGAGGGAATTTTATCTGGACCAGTTCTCATTTTGGGTTTCAATCATTTGAGTGCATCTAAGGTTTCCTTATCCGATATGTTTTCGATATATAAAATATTTGTATTATTGCTGTTAGATGAGAAATGCGTTAGTTGGGAAAGTATATAATTACTTTCAATGAAGATGCAAAAGGCATCTACAATGTCATGCATATTATCAAGATTACTGTCGTCTAACTTGATACTCGCAAGTTTATTAGAAGTGCTTTTCTTATTGGCATAAGACCAGAAATTGCCAGGATTTATGTTAATATTTGATTCAATATTTCTAATGAAAGCTGAGTGAGAGTTCTTAATATCTAATTTACAGTTTAAAGACATTCAATAATAGTATACCAAGTGTTCCATTTTTGAAGTTACATTTTGTAAACTTCAATCCGCGAAAACTTGCTTAAGTCAAGTGGAACACCCTGTATTTTTTACATCAAGTTAGGTATAATTAAATTCCTTTTTTTCTAATATCAGCATTGTGGGGGTTTAAGTAACAAATTTTTGAAATATTTGCGATTTTCTTAGAAATTCAAGAATTTGTAGTAAAAATTTTATCAAATTAGCCATGATTAGAAACAATCCGTAAAGCCAGTTATTGTCTTATGTCAAAAAATGCCACCGCGCTTAAATTACACTCACGAAGACATTTGGAATTTGTTTATTATTTATCGAGAATGTGATAAAGTAATATCAAGAACGTGTAGTACATTTGTTACTAGATATCCACAAAAAGGTTCGTTGTGCCTCCTATAAATAATAAAAATAAACACCACAGAAATTAGACAACCCCCGAAGCTACACGGGCGAGTGTTACACTTGTGACAAAATGCGCATACACAACTATTCCCAGTGCCGGTGGCGGGATTCGCACCCGCAGCTGCAATAGAGAGATTACCTAGTCACACTTACCGTCGCGCGATCTAGTCAACTACTCCACCGAACCGGTGGCTTATGCCCAACATTTCTTTCCCTTTAATCTCTTCCACGTCATTTTTTTTTATCTGGATGACTGCATAGGACACTACACACTTCAGTGTCATGAAAAGAACATTAAATTTTAGTTTTGATTAATAGTAGTTAGCTACTTGTTGCATTAGGCAACTAGGCCACAATTGGCCTTTTTTACCTAAGGACCTACAGTTTAGCGTGGACTCCGAACCACGGTCCTCGATTGCAAGTTTGGCAAGTTTCACGGTAGGTCTCTTCCTGCTAGCGAATTAACGGGCTACCCGTTGTTGACTAGCCTACCGACTATTATACGAGGTGTTCATCAATATAGATAAAAATATTTGCCATATGGCATTCAAAGTAGGCATTATAAAGCCATTGTATAAAAGTGGCAATAAAATAGAAGTAATGAATTACAGACCAATATCTTTAATTTCCTCGGTTGCAAAATTCTTCGAAAAAAATCATTAAAAAAAGAATCGATAGCTTTTTAAAAAAATATAATTTATTATCCAATACGCAATTTGAATTTCGAAACAATGCTTCTACTGGAGACGCTATAAGTTACCTTACTAATTATATTTATCAATCCTTAGATAGTAACGAACATAAGTTATACATTTTTATCGATTTGGCGAAAATTTTCTATACTGTTAGCCATAGTTTGCTACTTAACAAATTAAAACAAAAAATCGGCTTTAAAGATAACACATACAACCTAATCGAAAGTTACCTATCCAATAGAGAGCAATATGTAAAATTTAATAATACTACCAGCGAACAAAGATCTATGGAATATGGTGTATCACAAGGAACTGTGCTAGGCCTAGTATTATTTAATATATATCTAAATGACCTTCTTGAAGATACTTAGTTTCACAGATAATACGGTCATAATATATAGAAGAGAAAAATGGTAAATATTAAAAGATAACATGATTTCATATTGATAAAAAAATGGCTTGATTATAACAAGTTAACAATAAATTACGAAAAAACTAAGTAACTTCTTTTCACTTCATACCACAATAACCTACCTAACTTCGGTTCTCTCAATATAAATACCAGGAAGGATAACGCTATGTCCATCTTTGAAGATGTGTCCGTTAAATATCTCGGTATAATTGATAGGCATCTTCGATGTAACCTCCAAATAAACAACATAGTGAATAAACTAAGAATATTACTCTTTAAATTCAAATACTCTCAATTCTTAGGATTACATAAACTTAATATACTGTACTATTCCTTGATACAGTCTCAGCTTTCATATGGCATCATTGGCTGGGAAGGGGTTAGTAACAATTACTTAAAAAAATTTACAAATAACTAAAAAGATCATGTATAATAAAAACACTACTTACCCAACCAATGATCCTTTCCAAAAAAATTTGACATTAGGCAACTGTTTTGTCAAAAAATCTTAGTAAATCTTTTCAAAAATAAACACGGAATAAAATATAATGAGCACGTCTATAACAATCGCAATAAATTAACAACAAGAATAAAAGCTAATAAAATAATTAGACAAAAAATTATACTTACATTGGTCCAAAAATTTATGATGTGTTTTGTATTTATTTTACCATAATCACCATTTACATTTGTTTTGTAATTATTATTTTTTGATTAATAAACTTATATTATTATTATTATCTAAATGCCAGATTCGCTTCAGTTATTCAATATTGGAAATTAAACGGATGACCATACCTCATCTCTTAGTTTAGATTACTGGCTGAAAATGCTGAAATGGAAGATGGCATGTATTGTTAAATTTATACCATTTATTTATGAACCAATGTATTATCATTATTATTATTATTATGACTGATCGCTTTTCTTTTCTATTTGTGATTCTAGTTAGTTATTTACATATTTGGTTTGAATGGGCGACCCCATGTTAGTTTTATATGGGTCTTAGTAGTCCGTTCCTGTCGGGACAACATCTTGAGTTGCGCTGCCGACTAAGCTAAAGTTATTTAATTTCGCGTCTGTTGCTTATTGCTGCAACTTCTCGTGTGAACGGAAGCCCGCTAAGGATAACTTAATTGTGATTATTTTTAGTTGCAAAAAGAATTTTATTCGCTATGGGGGGGCGAACGAACTCTATTATTATCACCGCAAGTTTAAATAACAAATGTAATGCCGGCGTTAGGATCCTACCTCACTTTATAAGATCACAATATATATACAACAAATTGGGGAATATTCCAGCCCTACTTAAGTTTTATATTATTGTAAAGTAGTTATATACTGATTGTTTAATTTATTATATATTGCAGATTTTTTTATTTTTTGGGGAAAAAAGAGTTGCTTAGAAAACATCCACACATCTACCAGCCTCAATTATATTTATCTATTTATACAAACTTTAAGCTATTTCTTAAAATGGATTTTTCAATCGGTGCTTGTAGGGTTTTTCCAGTGGGGGGGGGGCAGTTCATCCTACAATGGCATTCCAGTCGAATAGTCTCTGTATGTACAATTAAGATATTTAAATTTCCAATCAATTTATTATTTATAATTTAAATATGATATGCATTTTTGTGCAACTGGTTCATTGTGTTTCCTACGTAGATTTAAGCTACAGTATCCATGGTACTGCGACACGTATAAACAAACCAACAAAAGTTATAAATAGTGATATGATGACTGAAAGCATTGAAAGCAATGAATACTCTTATTTCCTATGTGCAGAACTGTTGAGGGGGAGTACGATATCTAATCAAAATTTCTAAATCTTATCTCATGAATAGAAGTTGCATATATCGGTCGATAGAACTCGTGGTTTTATTGGGGGGTTCCACAAGGATTCATATTGGGACCCATATTTTCCAATATTTTTGTAAATGGTATAGTTGATAACTTAAACGTGGACTATATAATAATATGTTATGCGGATGACCTTAAGATTTTTTGTAGAATTAAAAGTAACCTTGATAAAGTTAATGATTAGTGTGTGCAAAACGAAACGCGGAAAATTATCCTACGGTACCAATGTGACTCAACATGGATATAATAATTATAATATAAATTTTAGTTAGAATATCAACGATTATGGAAAAATTTATGATAGATAATTATCTTTCTCTGACCACATTAACATTAGCTAATAGTCGTGAATTTTTGACATTGTGACGCTATAACACTGCATTTTTCTTTAATTAGATCCACTGGCGGTTCTTCTATAGGGTTATTTGGTCAATGACCTCCCACATACAAATAAAAAATAGAGCTATTCATTTTCTGAAGTTTAGAAATATATAATATATATATTTTTAATATTCTTAAAAATATATATATTATATATTTTTAAACTTCAGAAAATGAATAGCTCTATTTTTTTATTTGTATGTGAGAGGTCATTGACCAAATGACCCTATAGAAGAACTGCCAGTGAGATCCAAACTTGAATATGCACTAATTGTTTGGAATTTGGACTCTGGTTCTTGAAATGGTGTAGTGCTGTTTTTTAAATATCTAAGTTCCAAATATGATGGTGTCTCTTCTTTTACTAGTTTTCCGTAAGATGAAATACTGAAAAACGTCGGAAATTTTCTATAATATTCCTTCATAAAATAATTATTACTATTACAGTTTTATCTAAATTTAATTTTAACTGAATATTTACTTCATGTATGTACCTACGTAGTTGTGTTGTATTTGATTTAACTTGGATAAATATAAATAGATATAGTGTTTATGTAGTAGGTATTGTAACTCATTTGTCAATTCTCGATTTTTGTTTTCGTCCTGTAAATTGTGCTTGAGATCAATGCAGATTCAAAAAGGTACTCATTTGTATATATTGTGACTATTGACTTTTTTTTCTTGATAATAGATTTTCCACACAATTGTAATAGATTTGCCAGTTTGAGTAATAGATCAATAATTTTTTTTACATAGTGACACGTTCATGAATTCTTATTTATTTATTTATAGAATCCAAACAGACTTAAGCCTAATTACAAGGATTCCTACATCTAATTATCAAATACAATACTATTTATTTTCTCTATTCTCTTAACACAATAAAACTAGAGGGTAACACTACCATACATGTATCCTAATATTGGAGTTCAGTAAAATAGTTTAATATATTTTGTTTAAATTGTTTTAAGGGTGTGGAACAAAAATCTAGACTGACAATAACATTGACCTTATTGGCCAATCTAAGCATGGCCAAGATAGGAGCACGTAAGGTGATGATTGTTGCGGAAGTATTAAATAATGTGGAACTACGAGTTCGCCGTGACGGGACGTTAAATGGAATTAACCCTAATAAATTAGTGTCATTTATTAAGTTATTTACAATTTTGTACAAAAATATAATAATAATGATTTTACGCCTAGTATCTAATGCTAAGATGTCAAACTCATTTCGAAGAAATGTAGATCTAATATTTGTGTAGTCTGGGTACTGATTACATTTTTTGTAATGAAGATGTCTTAAAAATTTATTTTGTACTTTTTCAATCATACAGATACAATTGGGGTTCTGTATACCAAATAACACATGCATATTCTAATTTCGACCTCACAAATGCATAGTATAGAGTTTTTAACAATTTAACATTTTTGAAAGAAGCTGTTTGTCTTATTATAAATCCCAGCAATCTATTAGCAGCCGCTACTGTATTTGCAATATGTTGTCTAAAAGATAGTTGATCATTGTATGTTACACCTAGATCCTTAGTAACATTAAGTCTTGTTAGATTCACATTGCAGTCAAACACGACGGAAATTTTTTTATGAGTTATGGTCATAGTAGTACATTTTTTTAAATTAAATGATAGTTTATAGCGATAGCTCCAATCGTACACTTTATTTACGTCATCTTGAAGAGATTTACAATCTTGGACATCTTTAATTATTTTGTAAATTTTTAGATCTTCAGCAAAGAGTAAACATTTTGAATTTTGAATTTGTAATAGTAAATCATTTATAAATATTAAAAATAGTAAAGGCCCTAAGTTTGAGCCTTGAGGCACTCCAGAATTTATACAGTATTTTGTAGATAATCTCCCATTGTGTTTGACCACAAAACTTCTATTCTGCAGATAGCTTTTAAAGAGTCCCAAAGTAACATCCACTATTCCTGAATTTAACAATTTCTGCAATAAAACATCATGATTGACTTTGTCAAATGCTTTTTGGAAATCTGTAAAAATAACGTCTACTTGATCCTGTCTTTCTATCGCGTGATTTGCATCATTGACAAATGTTAATAAGTTGGTATCTACCGATTTGTTAGGAACAAATCCATGCTGATATTCTGTCATAGTAAGTTTAACATGATTCCACAAATGACTATAAATTATTTGTTCAAATAATTTGGCCGGAGCAGGCATTACGGAAATTGATCTATAATTTTCAATATCTTTTTTTGTCTCCGCTTTTATGAATCGGTGTACATATAGCAGATTTCCAAAGATCAGGGAATGTATGAGTTCTTATTGCAGTATTGTATATATATAATAGCGGCAGTTTTAGCCACTTTTGACACCCTTTAATTATATATGGCGAAATTCCATCACTACCTGGTGATTTCTTTGGTTTTAATTTTTTGACAGCTGTAATATAATCTATTTCACTAACTTCATTAAATAACAATGGGTTACTATTGCTATTGGGACAATTCAGAAACGAACATTTCACTCAATAAATTGTACACGATAATAATATTAAATTGGTCCTTTATTATTATACTTACTTTGTTAATATTGTTAATAAAAATGTACACACTATATTCATTGCTTGATTTTTCACCTAGGAAGCGATTTGTTTTGCATGCATGAAGAGTAATACCCACATATAGAAACTAAGGGCACACTATTCAAGGGCAAACTCTCTTGCCCTGTCGGACTTATTATTAATATTCTTGTCTGTTAATTCTGTTAATCAATTTAATTGCTAGACAGAAATAAGTACAACATGCTAAGTGCAGCTGCTATAAAAATAAATAAATTTTGAGGCTTCTCAATCTCACTTTATATGCATCAAATACATAATATTGTCAGTTTGAGGTTAAATACATGTATCATACAGGGTGTTTTCTAGGCACGTACCAATAATTCAGGAATTAATTCTTTGAGTTATTATACGAAAAAAAGTTCATGTGAAATGTGTCTTAAAACAGGGTTTTAAAGACTAATGATTTTAAACACCCCAAAAGAAATCCAAAGGATTGGGATCTGGTGATCAATGAGGCCATAACTGTGGTTCTCTTAGAGCAAGATATGTCATGTTCGAAAATTAACGAGCAATCAGACTAAAGTGTGCCGAGCTACTATCATTTGTAAACTATACAATACATATATATATATATATATATATATATATATATATATATATATATATATATATATATATATATATATATATATATATATATATATATATATATATATATATATATATATATATATATATATATATATATATATATTTAAATTCGTTTTCCGGGTATACTCCCGCGTAGGTGATAGGCCCCGAGAGGGACCGTGGTTGTCTGAACGACGTTTCGGCAGAATCTCATCTGCCATCTTCAGGTTCTAACAGATAACTGCTTACTGCGGCTTCTGGTAACTCGAACTGAAAATATTTTCAGTTCGAGTTACCAGAAGCCGCAGTAAGCAGTTATCTGTTAGAACCCGAAAATGGCAGATGAGATTCTGCCGAAACGTCGTTCAGACAACCACGGTCCCCCTCCCGGGACCCTATCACCTACGCGGGAGTATACCCGGAAAACGAATTTAACATTCACCACCCGCGAAAACCTGAAAAGCAACATATATATATATATATATATATATATATATATATATATATATATATATATATATATATATATATATATATACATATATACATATATATATATATATATATATATATATATATATATATATATATATATATATATATATATATATATATATATATATATATATTTTCTATTACTGGCATATTTCAGATCTCCCAAGTAAATCATGAACAATTCCAGACCATAGGTTCACCAAAAACTGAAATTGAACATTTTTCTCAAGACTTCATTTCACTTCTATTCGGCTCAAATGTGATAGCATTTCTCAAAAAGTTATTAGCCTTGTCAGTGAAGAGAATCAGACATAGCACCTACGGATTATTTGCCAACATTTGAATTAGACACTGACCAAAATGGTTTAATAGAAATATAATCCATGATATTAAGCAGAAGGAAAAAATATTAAAGAAATATAAAAAATCTGGTAACATTGAATATCATTACATTTAAAACATTGCGATCAAACATTAAATCTGACATCGATAGTGCGTACAAGTTATATTTAGACAACATTGAAAATAACATGCAAACCAATCCTAACAATTTTTGGAGTTTTATTAATTTAAAAAACAATTCTTCATCTATTCCGTCATCGCTAACTTGAGAATCAAATGACTGAAGATCCCCAAGTAATAGTTGAGTGTTTTGCAGACTTTTTCTCGAAATTCTTTACTTCCCCGACATTCTGTAAATTAGACGATGTAAGTAGTCTGAATTTAAATACCTTAAACTTATCTATCATCACTGAGGAGGAAATATGCCAATCTATAAAGAAAATTAAAGCCACAATGATCATGGGCCCTAATCTAATTCCATCATTTCTAATTAAAGATTGTTTAACTATTTGCAAAAGCCTGTCTAATAATATTCAATTTAGTTCTCAGTACTTCAAGATTTCCTCAAAAATGGAGAAATCACGTGTGTCCAGTGTTTTAAAAGGGGGAAAAGAGTGACATAACGAACTATAGACCCATTACTATTATTTGTACCTTCGGGAAAATGTTTAACATTTTTCTTCACCATTCTATGTACACTCACGTGTCTGGCTTAACTCTTTCGATACGAGCAATATCGCACGCTACCAGTGCTCTGCGAAAGAGGCATTGTTGGTCGTTACGTAATCGCACGGCAACCGTTCTAATAGCACCACCTTATGATCCAATTACGTCAAACGAATGTTTCATTCGCCTCGTTCAGTTCTCTCGCCCGTCAGTTACTTTACTATTTTATTTTCTAAATCTTCCATAAAAAATAGCTCAAAAACTTCTAATGCTGAAGAATTTTTGTCAATTTTAGGAGAAGGGACCGCAGTGTTTTCATACACATGAATTTGGGGAATCCATTCACGCTGAAATGTCCAATTATATTCGGTAGGTTCCGACAGAAGCTCATTATCAGCAAATTGTTGAGGAATATCGTCCACAAAATCGTCAATTTCATCTGAACTATCACCGCTATAAGAATAATCCAAATTTTCATCTTCCCCCTTCATTATTTCATTAGCATATTCCTCCAGCTGTTTGTTAGATAATATTTCTCGTTTTCTTCTAAAGCATTTTGAAATTAGACCACGTACCAGTTTCAACATTAATGATATACTAACAGAAATCAGTGCGAAATGCAACTATTCAAGAAGATTATGCACCACCTATTCCCTTGACCTATCATAGATAGGCCATAGATAAGTGGGTGGACCATTGACGTTTTAGTACATCCCAATACAATATAGAATATAATATATAAATTGAACGTGATCACACGACAACCGTTCCACATGAAAAATGCTTTTGTAAAAGCTGGTAAACCGTTCAGTGGGCACAAATTGTTTTAGCCGTGATAACACAGCAACCGTATCGAAAGTGTTAATATCTATTGATCAGGGTCGATTTACAGTAACGAACCTTGTGTGCATAAACGCAATTTCTTTGCGAAGGTCTTGATCGAGGGAGTCAGGTAGATACTAACTACACAGACTTTTCTAAGGCTTTTGGCAGGCTTGGCCACGGTGCTTTGATTTCTAAACTTGACAAATTTGGTCTCTCAAAATCGTTACTTCTTTTAATATAGTCATATCTTGAGAATCGACATTAATTTGTTCAGTACCGTGGTCATAAATCGAATGGTTTCTTGCAAAGATTTGGCGTGCCACAGGGTTTGATACTCGGACCGCTCTTCCTCGTAATGTTTATTAATGTTATTTTGGAAAGCTTGGATACTAATGTCTTGGGGGCAATAACTCTAAAACGCGTGTCCGTAGCTGCATAACTGGTTTTTTTGGGATATGGCACTAAACCTTTATTTTGAATCCCAATAAATCTATCTTGTTTTGTTTGTATGTGCCAGGTGGAAACGAGCAGTACACACAGAGCTCCGTGTTTTGACTGTGCTCATCGAGACCCCATTTGTGGCACAGGGGAACATGAAGGGACTAATTGAGTATTGTGTACTGTACTTTTCAGCCTTATTTTAGTTCTTGTTCCTGATCTATCCAATCCTAGATCCAATTCCTTAAGTACGCTACGCTGATGAGAGGCAATAACTCCGAAACACGTGTCCGTAGCTGCATAATTGTTTTTTTTTGGGATATGGCACTAAACCTTCTTTGTTTTATTTTGAATCCCAATAAATCTATCTTTTTATATAATTTTAATTGTATAATTATTGCAACAAAAATATTCAGTGCATGCAAAAGCATGCACTTACCGAATTATAGGTGATGCTGAAAAAAGAAAGATGTATATTGTATAAAAAGGTGTATATAAATAATTTTAATTTAGCATTTGTCACTACGCGACGAGCCAAATTGCTGAGAGTAAAAAAAAGCTCGCCTTGAAACAATATTGAGTTGGGGAGCGGCAATGTCTATTCTCCGTTCATTTCTACGTGGAAAAATATTTGTACATATGATAATGTTCCGCAATTTACTGACGGTTCTCGTAAATTGAGAACTGACACTGTGTACATAAAACAACAGTAAATTTCAGTGGAAATATTTGCCTGGGTATTATGTGCTTAGTAAACTGAGAGTTTTTTCATTGAACAGGACATTAATACGATTGTTAAATTACTCGTCTAGGAGTAGTTCTTAAGATTCTTGGCAATGGAGATACCATCATGCGGCATTCCATTAACTTCTACCTGAATGGTACGAACAGGTCCAGTTTATAACCACAAAAATAGAATCTAAGACACGACAATATTTCTAGGACCTACGTATAAAGTAAAAAGTATATGACACACAATTTATCTTTCTAAATACTCTAGCAAAATAAATATAGGCAGTAATATTTCTAAACTGGTTATTATTACTGCAATGAGTGCAATATATCGAGTGGTCCAAAAAAAACCGGAATTTTTATTTTCGTTTATAACTTTTTTGATTATTTACCGATTTTAATTTTTTTGAGGTCGTTTGAAAGCCAACGTCTTCTACTAAAATGTTAAATGTCAGTAATTGACATGGCTCATAAATCCAATATGGCGGATGTGATCAAATTTACCTAATATTTAAAAACCGTTGGAATTTTTTTTAAATGGCAATAAAGTTACCCATGACAATAAACTTTTCGTCATGGTTACAAAACAAATGAACATTGATACTTTAGATAATTATTAACTGTCATTTCAGTTGCTTAGATAAGTGTTTTATGCTAGTTCTGTTATAATGGTGTTGTCAAATGAAGACAAGATTTTCATTAAGAATTTATTGATTTCCGGCTACAAAGTTTCCGAGATATTATAACGATTTCCAGACAATAACTTTAAAAAGAGTTGTATTTATGACTTTGCATGTAAGTTTCGAGAAACTGGAACGATTGAAAGACGCCAAGAAAGTGGTAGGCCGAGATCAGTAAGACTAGAAGTACGTATTTATTACACTTTGTAATTAGTGTTAATATAAAGAAAAGATAGAGCAGCTTCCGTGCCATGTCAGCACGGATTCATGTCTAACAGATCTACTGCTGCGAACCTAGTATCATTCAGTCAAACCGTGTCTAAAGTCATAGATCAACAAAGTCAAGTAGATACTTTGTATACGGTCTTTGCCAAAGCCTTCGACCGCATTGATCATCATCTACTGCTACAAAAGTTGAAAAAGTTCGGATTTAACCCAAACCTACTAAACTTTTTTCGGTCATATCTAACAGAGATAAAGTAATTTGTATTTTACAACGGACACAAATCTTCGACATACTTGGCAGCATCCGGATACCACAAGGCTCCAATCTCGGGCCCTTATTATTTCTGTTATTTATAGATGATCTGTTTATTGAACTATAATGCGACTCCCTAATATTTGCAGATGATTTAAGCATTTTCAACCATATAAGTTCCGTAAATGATTTTATATGTCTTCAAAATAACTTCGACGCAGTCAACAATTGGTGCATTCTTAACAAAGTTGGCATCAATGCCACCAAATGTAATGTAGTAACTTACACAAAAAAGATAAATCATATTATCTACAACTATAGAATCAATGATACTGTCCTAAAACGCACAAATACAACCAAAGATTTAGGCATATATTTCGATCCTGAACTCAGCTTTGTCGAACATACGAACATTAAGTCGCATTAAGAAGCAATTAAAATGCTAGGTTTTATCATAAGAAATTGTAAATCATGTCTAAAATTATTATACTACTCTTACGTACGATAAAAGATCGAATATGGAAGCATAACCTTATCCACAAAAATACGTTAGAACAAGTTCAAAGAAAATTTCTAAAATTCTTATCTTTTAGAGCTGCAGGTAATTATCCCGAGAGAGGGGTAGTCAATAGGTATCTAGTGGCTAGCTTTAATTTTGACAGTTTTGTGCTCAAATTCTTTCACAAATTAATCTGCTGATTCCCAGAGCGCATTCTCGACAAAATCTCACATTTTCAATATTCGAGCCCACAGCAACATGATATTAAAATCACCTATATATTGCATGTGTTATAATTTTAACAAAATGTCAATACTGTGATATATACACTAGTACACAAAAGGAGCTATTGAAATATGCAAGACAAGCTTTTGAAATATAATCTTAATCTTTAGAACTAATATCTTCTTTAACCTCTGCCTTTTAATTTTATTTATTTACCTTCTTCAAAATGCTCAAATATTACCTTACACGAATTAATTATTATCTTATATTACTTACCTGTCTTAATTATTATTATTGTTATTTCCTTCCTTCTCAACTATATCTGAGCTACTTTAATGCCTAGTGAGATTAATGTTCACTATACGATTTACGATATTATACAGGGTGGGGCAATAGTGCATCGGACCTCAATATCTCGAGTTCTACGATACCTAGAAATTTTTTAAAAAATTGCAAGTAAACTAGATAAAAAAGTCTATAACTAGAAATTATTTTCGAACATACAGGGCGAGTCAAGACGAAATTACAGGACCAAGTGCCTTTTTTTTAAAATGGAATGCTATGTATATCATTTTTTGAAGCCTCTTTCTAAGGCTCTATTCATTCCTATATTATTATTGGCTATCTCCCAACCACTTTGATGTAATGAATTTTTTTGTTGAAATAATGCCATCTGCAGATGGATATTAAATAAATCACCACAGAATACCAGTTACGAGACATCTAATTAATATTTTTGATCATTTTCATTTCCTAAAAATGTACAGGGTGGCCAAAAATTAGTATCCAATTAAGAACTTTTTAAATTGAATTTTCTCAATTTTTTGAAATGTAACACCCTGTATATTTTTCAACGATGTGATGTAAAAATGGCTAATTGCAACCATTTTCGTTTTATTGAGCAATAATTACAACATTCAAAAATAAACTTAAAAAAAGAGGTTTCTTCAAATAAAAATTATAATAAATGTTCCACATGTTGGCCATTTTGTTTGTCACACATCTCTATGCGCTTTTGAAATGAGATTCCCACTGTTCCTAAAACTGCCGGTGTGATAGATCTAAAGGCAGTTATTATTCTTTCCTTCATATTTTGTACTGTTGTTGGTGTGTCTCCATAAACAATTTCCTTCACGTATCCCCATAAAAAGAAATCCATTTTTGTAAGATCTGGGGATCTAGCAGGCCATTTAGTGGGTCCATTTCTTTCAATCCATTGATGAGGGTAGGTATTATTTAAGTGGTCACTAACTGCATTTAAATAATGTGGTGGAGCACCATCTTGCTGAATTCACATCCTATTTCGAATTCTTCCAGGGAGATTTACCAATAATTGTGGCAGATCGTTTTCCAAAAAATGAAGATAAATAGCTCCAGTCAATGTACCATCAAAAAAATGTGGCCCTATTACATGTTCTCCAATAATTCCTCCCCAAACGTTTATAGACCATCTGTATTGGTTATCAACTTGCATAAAAAAGTGAGGATTTTCCGAAGCATAATAATGGAAATTGTGCATATTAACAAATCCATTTTTATGAAAAGTTGCCTCATCAGTGAATAAAACATTATTGAAGAAGATGACATCAACTTGCATTTTACCTCTGGCCTAATTACAAAATTGTAGGCGCTTTTGAAAATCGTCATCAGATAATTCCTGGTGCATTTGAATATGATATGCATGCAACTTATTTGTTTTTAAGATTCGACCCACAGACCGTCTACTTATTCCTACTAATGAGGTTACTTCTCTTTGACTAACATGGGGATTCTCAACCGTTGCCAGCACCACAGAAAACTCATTTTCTTCGTTCACAACACGTTTTATTCTTTCACTTTTTTTTGTATTGGACATTTCCAGTTTCCAGAAATCTATCGAGAAGGTTTTGGAAGCTGCTAACATCAGGAAGCCTTCTTTCAGGATAACGTTGGTGATAAATTCTATTGGCAAGTAAGCAATTTCTGTCTGACTCGCCCAAAACAAAAGTCATGTCTACAAGTTCCGCTTTATTAAAATTCATATTGTAAAATTCTAAATACTTTAAATTCAATACAAATTGTAACTAACGACCGATAAGTGCGATAAATGCTCCTTTGTACACGACAATTTATACCAAACTGAGGTTTTATTGCTTGTCGAATAACGAAAACAGCAAAAAAATATACAAAAAAACATTACAGTAAAGGTCTGGTTAAATACTATTTACTCATTTCAATGGAAATGGTCCCACTAAATGGCCTCATTTCAAAATGACATAAAGACGTGTGTCAATTAAAATGGGCAACACGTCGAACACCTATTATAAATTTTTCTAATGAATTATTTGAGGGAACCTCTTTTTTTAAGTTTATTCTTGAATTTGACACTTATTTATTTATAAAACGAAAATGGTTGCAATTCGCCATAGGGAAGTACCTACAAAAAATGTTCGTTTTTCATTTTTACATCACATCGTTGAAAAATATACAGGGTGTTTCATTTGAAAAAATTGAGAAAATTCAATTTAAAAAGTTCTTAATTGAATACTAATTTTTGGCCACCCTGTACATTTTTAGGAAATGAAAATGATTCAAAAACATTAATTAGATGTCTCGTAACTGGTATTCACATAAGTTTTTCTTAAAACCCATGATTGTGACTGTGGTGATTTTTTTTAATATCCATCTGCAGATGGCACTATTTCAACAAAAAAATTCATTACATCAAAGTGGTTGGGAGATAGCCAATAATAATATAGGAATGAATATAGCCTAGAAAGTGGCTTCAAAAAATGTACTAATATACATAGCATTCCATTTAAAAAAAAGGCACTTGGTCCTGTAATTTCGTCTTGGCTCGCCCTGTATGTTCGAAAATAACTTCCAGTTATAGACTTTTTTATCTAGTTTACTTGCAATTTTTTAAAAAATTTCTAGCTATCGTAGAAGTCGAGATATCGAGGTCCGACGCACTATTGCTCCACCTATTATATCATGTAGTTACTTTTACTTTCACTATACTCAGCTTCAAATTTTGTATTTTTTTTATAGCAGTATTATAAATTTAATTTTTTTATCTTAGTTGATAAGTTTATAGTTTAATATAAGTATAAGATTTAAGCATAATATTTTACTCATATTTTGTACTGAAACTTTGTCCTGTAAGTGGGGTTACCTGCTGAGCAAGTAAAGCATATTATTATTATTATCATTATTATTACATATTATGAAAATTCTCTCTATGATGATAGATCCCTGCATTGAATTTCCTTTCGAAATTCAAAATTTTCGTTGAGAGTTACGGACTATCGGTGCGATTTTTATGAGCACACTGTATACGCGATAAATAACGTATTACAATGTAAAATTTTAATTAAACTAAAATTGTTAGTACTATTTACGAGCATTAACAATTTTGAATATTTTACACAACTACAACTTTTTCAGAAACGAATGAACGCAATGTTTAACCATTTAATAAAACAATATGTAAACAGAAATAAAAGTCCTAACAGTCAGACCCATTCACTAAAATGCTGTGAAGGTACCTGCATGAGAACGAACCACCCCAAAATTCCACGAAGTCGGTCCCTTATGAGAATATATTTATTTATTTTATGTTGTACAACTTGAATATACACACATTTTTAATTATAACCAGTAAAACTCATTTACAACCCTTCGTGTAAACTGTGTTACTGTATATGTCATAGTAGTACACAAATAACGCCATGCATGAACTGGTTTTTCCCCACAAAATTCTTAAAAGTCACTTTGATTGTTCTTATTCATCAATGACCTATTTTCTAAGATATACTGGTGTGCTTTAAATTTTGAGGACTTTATTTTTTACACCATATTCAAGAAGTGCCACGCAACCGGACAATAAATCTTTAATTTATGTCACTGGGAAAAAAAGAAGTTGTTGCAATGGCTAAATCTGGCTTGTGATGTATTTTGGACTACGATATCTCAAAAAGTTGAGGCGAAATCTGATTTGAAATCCATGTTCTACAGAATTGGTACCATTTTGTTATCCAAAATGTCTCTGTATTTACTTATTTATTTATTACTATACGCTGCTCAACAGAGATCAATTATGGTATTTTTTAATACATAGATACATAGATAATTTTATTCACCAATTATTAAAGATACAAATTTTGTACATTTGGCAAGTCATTGTATAAATATATGTATAGTAAAGGATATAAAACAAAAAAAACAAAACAAAACAGATTCATTCTATAGAAATTGTCGATAAAGAAAAACACGTAAGTAATAAAAACAAAAAAAAAAGAAATAAAATAATTACAAATAAATTTTAGTATTAATGTAGAGATCATTGCAACCATTTTAAAATGCATGAACTAATTGAGCCTTTCAATAAATAGACCAATCAAATGAAGTAAAAATCAGGCCCATTTTCACGATAATTTCCAACCATTCCCGACCAATACCATTCGATTCAGTTTTTTTTTTGAATTCTCATGGTCAATTTTGCCGTAAGTTATATGAGCAAGAATTTAATTTATAAACAATTAAAGTTGTGAAATTGATGAAAATCGATGTTTCTAAATATTCAACTTCAAACGCTGCGAAAACGGCAACAGATAGAGAAAAATTGCTCACAACATTTTTTATAGAGCGTTAAATTCTCTTCAAAAAAGTCCACGACGGCATATCTCTACGATGAATAGTTAAGGCGTTACAATGAGTTAAATGTTTATTATTTTTCTACTGCGTATTGGTCAGCTGTATACGTTGTAAAAATAAGAAAATTATGAAAAATTTACAGCAAGTCTACTTTAAAATGTTCTTCGCAGGCGGCCATTACGCGGCGTACGAGTCTGTTGATCGCGCATGCGCGTTACTTGTACAGCTGACTGATATACAGCAGAAAAATAACACCAGCACACAAAAAAAAGAAGTTGTTTGTACATTTGACGCCACCTACCTCCCGACATGTATTTCGACCCGCTGAATCCGACGTCATTTTTTATAGATTTTACAATTTTTCACATTTTCAGATTCTAAACTTGTATTTTATGCATAAAAAAATACAAGAAACGTATTTAATCGTGTTTCATAGATTTTTTTTCAATTTTTTCAACTGCAATTTTTTGCTATTTTATCGGTTTTTTGCGATTTTTTGAGATTTTGAGGGATTAATGGGCCAAATATATTTTAGATTCGGATTCAGCAGATCAAATTACATAAAAATCCTCTTCGATCCGGGTCTACAAAATTTTTTTCATCAACATAATCACAATTTTTTGCCATTTTTAGCAATTTTCGAGGGTTTTTTACAATTTACTTAGATTTAAAACGGCTTATGGTCTAAATATACTTTAGATTCGGATCGAAATACATAAAAATTAGGCTTGGTTTAGATCCACAAAATTTTTTTTATTACCGAAACACCCAATTTTCGCTATTTTTTACGGTTTTTCAATTTACTCGATATTTGAGGCTGTACGGTCCAAACTGACTTCAAATTCGGATTCAGCGGGTCGAAATACATGTCGAGAGGTAGGTGGCGTCAAATGTACAAACAACTTTTTTTTTGTGTGCCGGTGTAATAAATATTTAACTCATTGTAACGCCTTAAGTATTCATCGTAGAGATATGCCATCGGGGACTTTTTTTGAAGGGAATTTAACGCTCTATAAAAAATGTTCTGAGCAATTTTTCTCTCTCTGTTGCCGTTTTCGCAGCGTTTGAAGTTGAATATTCAGAAACACCGATTTCATCATTTTCACAACTTTAATTGTTTATAAATTAAATTCTTGCTCATATAACGTACGGCAAAATTGACCATGAGAATTCAAAAAACATACTGAATCGAATGGTATTGGTCAGGAATGGTTGGAAATTATCGTTTTGAAAAACCCTTAATTTGACTGGTCTAAAACTCATTTATGCTATAACAGTTATTTGTAAGTATGGCTTTTATTTCAGATTTGAATTTTATTAATGCAAGATCCTTAATATTTGTGGGTAAGGTATTGTACAATGTAATACATTTACAGTAAGGAGAGCTTTTAAAAGCAGTAGTCCTGTGTGCTGGTATAATTAAATTATATTTGTGTCTGGTTTTGTATGAATGACAATCTGTAATTACAGGAAATTTATTAATATTATTTTTGGCATATAGTAGTCACTTGTAAATATATATGCAAGGAAGGGAAAGTATTTTGTTTTCGATAAATCTTGGTCTAAAAGTATTCCTTTGATTCATGTTAAAAATCATCTTATGATTCGTTTTGGAATAACGAAAATTCTGCCAATCAGTGGCCCTACCCCAGACCAGAATAATAAAAGACATGTGAGAGTACACGTATGCATAGTATAACTCCATGAGTTCTGATTCATTTAAGGTAGATTTTAATTGAAGTATGACAAACTATGCCTTATTTAACATTTTGCACACATGATCAGTATGAGATTCCCATGTCAATGTGTCATCTATATATGTACCTAGGAATTTAGTTTTCTTATCAAAAGAAACAAAGAAATCTGCTATAGGTTTTCTAAGATAAACATTTAAAAATTTAAAAATATGGTCTTGTTTTCGTTTTCAAAATTAGGTCGATCATTGATAAATATCATGAATAGTAGTGGCCCCAAAATAGAACCTTGTGGGACACTCAAATTAACTTTATATTCAACAGAATCTACATTATTATATTTGACCCTGATATTCCTATTATCCATAGGAACATACCTACAGTAGTAGATGACCGTTTATCCCAAGCTTTGACAATTTAGTTGAAAGAATGATATTGTCCACTGTATCAAAAGCTCTAGACAACTCGAAAAATAGCATTGCAAATAGCATAGCATTATTGTGCAGTGAAAAAATTTTTCAGTTTTTGTTATAGTTGTTACACATAGTGAAAATTTAAGATTATAATGCGGAATTGAGAGATGAAAAGTTTGCAATCCTCGGGAATATAAATTTGGAACATGAAAATTTAATTTGCATAAAAGTTTTTGACAATTAATTTGATTGTGTGTGATTTTATATAGAAATACCTGTGAATGATAATCACATCTGTTCTCAAGAGTAGTCATAGTGAATCTATTTAGGAGCTCTAGCTGTTGAAAACCAACAATCGGGCATAGTCCATCAGATTTAAACCATAATAATTTTATAAATCGCCTTTGTACACAACCAGACAAATTGTAGACCCGTTTTGACAATTTAAACACATTTTTACAAAAATGTGCCTAAAAAAGATGTCTATTTACACATTCGAAATTAGTTTTCATAGTCTAGATCGGGACGTGCTATATAGATTAAATGATGCAGATGATATGGTAGATTTTTTTAACAGCATAGTAAGTTACCTTTTTGATAAACATGCGCCGTATAAAACAGCCTGGTTCTCAAAACCTCCTACTCCCTGGATTACCGATGTTATTAGATGTATGATGCGTCTTAGAGATAAAGCACTTTCTAAATATAAAAAAAGTTAAAACTGCGGCTGCCTGGGGTGAGTATAAACATCTTAGAAATCTTGTTACAATGTCCGTTAGGAATGAAAAAAAGGCTTATTTAAATCATCAATTTAAATCGATCCTAAAGGATTTTGGCGTACTTTAAAACGGTTAAACATTAACTTTGCACCTGTTAGTCACCCTCAAGTTGTGGGTAATCCAGATGAGTTTCATAATTATTTTTATGACAGCATTCCATCTTTTGATATCGATCACAACAACAATGACTTTTTTAAATATTATGTCAATAATATGTCTCCTAATATTAGTAAACAATGTAGTTACTGAAGAAAAAGTGGAAAAATTTATTTCAAAGATGAGATCAAATTCAAAAGGAGAAAATGATTTCTTTGCTTATTCCATATTTCACTACTCATATTACATTTATTTTAAACACATGTATATAGTCTAAAACATTTCTGACACAGTGGAAACGGGCTAATGTCATCCCTATTGCCAAAACTAATAATCCAAATCAATTTTCACACTTTAGACCAGTGAGTATTTTACCCGTCCTATCTAAAATTTTAGAAAAAATTATTATGAACAATTAAGCCATTCGTTCTTAACAATAATGTTATAACTTCTACGCAGTGAGATTTCAGAGCCCAACATAGTACCACTACAGCATTGCTGCAGGTTAGCGACGATATACTGAGGGCTTGTAATGAAGGTAAAAATACATGCCTTATTCTGCTTGATTATAGTAAGGCCTTTGATACATCTGACTATATTCTGTGTGCTAAACTTAAATATTTTGAATTAAGCCCCTCATTTTTAGATTTTATTCACAATTATTTGGTTAATAGTCATCAGCGGGTAATACTGGGCGATGAAATATCGAATTTTAATATTTTGAGTAAAGGTGTGCCACAAGGAAGTGTACTGGACACCTTGTTATTTTCGGTTTACAGATTTTACCAATTATTTACAACATTCTTTGACTCATCAGTATGCAGATGATATCCAGATCTACCATTCATTTAAATTAGATACTGTAGAGCTATCTAAAAAATACATCAACGAATATTTAGAGCAAATTTTCTTCGTCTCGTTTAGAGCTTGCAACATCAGATTAATCCTCGTTGTGAACTCTAGAAATACTTACTCCTGTGACAACACATGGCCTTTTTCTTTCTTTATTTGTGGCCGATTTGATTCTCCAAACCTTCTCTTTTAACAATGTGGTAAGCGCATTTTCTACTTCATTCGTAGGGTATCATTTTCAACAAAGCCTATTTAACATATTATGTCATGTTGACGATCCAAAGATGTAAAATTCGATACTACAATTTTTTTCTTGAAAACAACAGTGTGCTACTATGATTTTTTTCAAATGCTACTAAAAACGTGTTCTTTACAGCCCTTCTTTCAGAAACCCCGTAGGAGAAACGCAATTTGTAAATAGTTCAAAAAATTATATCTTTTTCTCACCCAGACTATTGCCTAAAAATGATTCATTAATGATACATCCGAAACATTTTCAAACTTTTAAGTAAAAATTATTAGAGCCCAGGTAAAAACCTCTCAGATGTCATAGTTCCGTTTTATTTAAGATGAATATTTAAATAATTAACAACAACAACTCGGGCAACACCGACAGGATTCAGCAACCATCAACCGTTTGCAAGTTTACATATTTACTATTGTGATCAAATTGTCATGAACCTGGGTATCTTGAAATTCAAAGGACATATAACGTCATTTGAGGTCATATGAAAGGTCAAAGGACATATTATTAAAATAAGATACTGTCCTTTCAAATAAAGGATGGTTGGCAACTCTATTCCATGTGTTTTCAGGAGTGACTTTTGCTATTGCTTTTTCAATTAAGTCCACGGAATTATCTCCAAATCACTTACACTGAAGAAATATTCTTGAATGTTCTCAACGAATTTCAGTTTATTTGGCACATTTTGTCGTTATCGACTTCGTTACTGATTTTCCAAAAACTACTT
The DNA here is from genome assembly GCA_029963845.1 of Rhamnusium bicolor. Taxonomy (NCBI): domain Eukaryota; kingdom Metazoa; phylum Arthropoda; class Insecta; order Coleoptera; family Cerambycidae; genus Rhamnusium; species Rhamnusium bicolor. Next base: position 202,368 of record JANEYF010003368.1, on the reverse strand, counting down.
CTATCATTTACATATAAAAAAAATCAAGATGAATCTAAATTTAGTACCAAAAAGACCAAAATTTTGTCTCTGAATACCACTTGTGCTTTTTAAATGTCAGGAAATTTATTAGACCTCCTCATGTTTTCTTTGTAATAGCTTCCAGGCAAAACATGTTCGAAATTAAAATTTATGGTTAGACTGACGAAGACAAAGAAAATTACATACAAAGAGTAACTGGATCTACTTACATTTTCATACCTACATACATGGAAAACCAAATTTCAATTGCAAGTAACTATAAGCTTCTTGAGAGTGACTTTACACATTTTTTATGGTCCAAAGAGTTTTTTTAGCTGTAAAATAATTCACAACTATTACTTACAAAGTATAATCTACCTGTAATGTATTCACCCATAAAAAGGTAATATTTAAAAACAACACAAAATATTGCACCATATTATAAATATTATGTTATTATTGTAGTTTATAATGAATCGATGACATCGAATGTTAATTTTAAGCATACATATTTCGCCTATAAATACACACTGTAGATAAATTTATTCCATACCGAACACATGCATAAATTTGACCTATAAAGGAATTTATTTATTTAAAATTAAAGTAATTAAAACAAGCATATTCGCGGACATTACGCAAGTGGGGACAAAAACGTCGTAGGTGTAAATAAACAGAATTTGTCTGATAATGGAGTACTCAATTTTTATGTACAATTGCAAGCAGAAGAAAAAGTTAATATCTGTACAAGATGTCTACTCAACTCGGGAGATTTGCATTATCTGCGTAAATAGGTGCGATACAAAAATTAAAAATTTGGCAAAGGAAAAAGTTAGATAATTTGAATATGCATCTTTTATTTATTTTAAGACTCAAAAAAATACGTGAAGGCTACCGAGATATTATATATACATTGAAAAATTGAAAAGGAAAGAATTCGACGATATTATCCGAAGAATTTATGAGGGCCATATTTTTAAATTCGCTCTCAGAAGGCTGTATTCCAGTAGGAATACAGCCTTGTACCTGAATATGCTATTCAGGTACATGTTACAAAAAATATTTTTTTTTTGTCCGCTGGTGTTATCAACGAGAATTTTCCAAACAAGTACAAAACTAATTCAGTGCTAACGAAGTTTTTATTGTAGTTGTTTCAGTATGTTCTTCAACAGTGTCAGAAACGGTTTCCGCAATATCTGGATTTCTCACTGTAGGATGTGCTCCTGCAATGTTGTTTTTTTTTGCATTTCCGATTTAATGAAACTTATTTAATTACCCTATTGAAGAAAATGACAAAATAAGATTCAAATAATTTAACCACGTAATAAGGTATTCAAATTGTCTTCCATTATTAATCAAACATTTTCTGGAATTGCGCATTTTGCTTGAATGAACATTTACTAACATCTATGGTGTTATTGACTCGCAAGCTTTGTAATTTTTTTTAATTTATCGATCTTCTGTGGCATGAAGTGATAAGCCTTATCTTTTACATAACCCCAAATAAACAAATCTAGATGTGACACATCTGGAGATCTTGGTGGCCATTTAATAGGCCCATTGGTACCAATCCAAGAATTAATAAATAATCGACTTAAAGAGTTGACACATACTCTTGAATTATGTGTTGGAGCATCATCTTGTGGATACAATAAGAGTGGAACATCTAATGGAAGGCGATGTAAAAAAATACAGTTTCTTGATTTATGTTCCCTGTCTACCAATTCTTGTGTCTAACACGCCAAGTCATTCATTGATACCAAAACGTACAAGAAATTGTGTCTCTTGTCTCCAATGTGGATCCTCTATGGTTCAGCGCCGGTGAATATTTTTAAAGAAACTGTTGTTTGAACATCTTGACTCATCACTCCATAAAATTGAAGGGCATACCTTCGATTTATTCCAAATTTTGCAGAATCCATCTACAGAATACTCTTCATTTTAGAAAATCAGTTTCCCGCAAGTTGACACAGATATAATTACGACATTTTCTTTCTTTAACACTCTACGGACACTTCTTCTCTGATATTGCAGTGCGACTTCATTGGTTTAAATCCGGCTTTAATAGAAATAAATTAATTGATACAGTCCATTGATTAGAAAATTTAAAAAAAATCCAAAAAATGAGTAAAGGCTAATTCTGGAAGTGATTTTATTCGACCTGCATAAGACGTTCTATCTCATTGTGCCAGGTGTGTCGTGTAAGATAATTTTTTCAGCAGATATAGATTATTTCATTGTTGTTCTTGGCGGGTGAAACAATGGGGGTGGCAACAAAACAGATGTTAAACTGAAAAATAATGTCAACCTCACTTTTAACCACGCCAATTATTCAGTTAGCTATGATATTACTTTAAGTGTATTAACATTTCAATATTTTTATCTACTTTGTTTTACTTAAAAGCATCATAAAAAACGATAACTAATCTTAATAATATCATCACAAGTAAATTCGTCTAGATAATAATATCGTTTTACTCAATAATGATGAATCTTTGTATACAAGGTTATCTCTTCTAATTTTCTTCGGACTTATATCAAAGTAAGTATGTGACAAATGTTTATTTTTCAAATTTTATAATAAATTTTTCACTGTTTTGTTATTTTTTTAATTTTTAAATAGACCGGCAAAGTCAAGTACGCACTACAAATGTGTATGTTGGAATGCTATTTACTTAATAACTCTTTGTGAAATACGAATATGTAATAACAAAGGATGCGCGGTGTAACGATTCAAAACAATTTGAAATTTTAAACAAAATACTAGCAACACAACATCTATATCTTTAAAATTATTTTTTCATATTAACATTAAAAATAAGATAAATTTATTGGGGTTCAAAATGAAACAAAGGTTTAGTGCCATATCCCCAAAAAAAAAATTCTGCAGTTACGGACACGTGTTTCGACGTTATTGCCCCTCATCAGCGTATCGTAGCTAAGGAATTAGATCTAGGATGGGATAGATCAAGAACAAGAATTAAAATAAGGCAGGAGAGTAAAATACACAGTACCTACTTAATTAGTGCCTTCATGTTCCCATGTGTCACAAATGGGGCCTCTATGACCACAGTCGACACACAGAGCTCTATGTGTACTCTATGTGTGTGCCAGGTGGAAACGAGCAGTACACATAGAGCTCTGTGTGTCCACTGTGCTCATCGAGGCCCCATTTGTGGCACATGGGAACATGAAGGCACTAAATAAGCACTATAATAATAATAATAATAATGATAATAATAGCACCACATGTAATTATAACCCTCTTTATCCCTGAAGGTCTGGAAAGACTTTGTGCGGGAGAGGCTTACACATTAAGTGACAATGGACACACAAAATATCCGAGTATACTGGGATTAATTTCTCTTTCCGAAAAAATCCCAGTTCCTCGACCGGGAATCGAACCGGGACCCCGAGGTTTCGAGGCAAGTACGTTACCTCTAGACCACGGAACCATGTACCATACTATACTTTCTAGCCTTATTTTAGTTTTTGTTCCTGAACTCCGAAACACGTGTCCGTAGCTGCACAATTGTTTTTTTAGGGGGGGGATATGGCACTAAACCTTCTTTGATTAACAATAATAATTTACTTGAATAGAAATTTTAAAAATATTGCTAAAGCCATTTGCTTTTTAAATGTATGTCTAGGACACATTAAATAACCAAAGAATCGATATTATAAAAATCTTTCTTGAAGTTGGAAGATTTCAAAATGATTCTCACAATACATAGTTATTAAGTGATATCGTATCTTATACCTTGGTGACATTGTCAAGCATGTTTTTTTTTAAGAAGTGTATCCATCAATTCGAATATGTTAATCAAAATTTAAAATTTTGAAAAGCTGATGATGAATTTTATATACAGTGGATTTCAATGAAAACTATCCACCCTAACTAAATAAATTTGGATATATTGATTCTTGCAAAAAACACAAAAAATACGCTAAAAAGAAAAAAACTGGGGTATATTTTCTTATAAATAAACCTAGGATTAGATCCACCCCCTCACCCCCAGAGCCACCCCCTATATTTCTTTTAATTGGAACACCTCACAACTTTTCAGGTCATTAGTTTATTGAAGACCCCATTACAAAAATGTATATTTGGAGGGGGTCTAAAGTAAATAGTTTGGGAGCTAACATTATTTTAAATTATAAAAAAGGTTTAGAGTAATAAACGATTCTATACCAAAAATTAATTTATTAGGTGTTCAAACTGACTTCCACTGACCTCTATGCAATGATACAGTCGCGTTTCAAACGCCTTTCAAACATTATGAAAAACTTGTGTTGACATTTTTCAACAATCCTTTGTGGTAGATCATCTAGGGTGTCTAGCTGAGTTGCATAGACTTTCGTCTTCAAATACTCCCACAAAAAAAATACTAAAAGAGTTAAATCTGGTGACATAGGTGGACCACTCCATCATCTGACCCCTTCTACTTATCCAACGACCAGGAAATGTATGATTAAAAATTTGACGGACAGTCACAGCAAAATGTGGAAGTGCTCCATCTTGTTAAAATGCAAGGAGATTTTCAGAATGTCCCATCGTTTTCTATTATTTGGGTAATTTTTGGATCAACTGTTTTACTACGTAAATCCCAATGACTCACTATTTAAGTTCCTCCTCAATAAGAAGGGTCCAACAATATGATCTCCTAGGATACCACACCAAACATTTAATTTTTGAGGTATGAAATCTGGATCACTCTCAGCCCAATATCTGCAATTGTGTCTATTGACTAATCTATTGACAGAAAATGTACATTCATCGGAGAAACAAATGTTGTACAAAAGATTTGGAGTTAAACTTCCACTCATTACTTCACAAAATCGAGACGACGCGACGGTCAGGATCATCCTCGTGCAATTCCTGTACTAATTTTATTTTGTATGAATGAAATTTGTGTTTATGTAAAATTCCTAAAACACTGCTGCGTGAAACACCTGTTGCTCTAGATAATTGTGATAAAGATTACTGATCCTCTAAAGTAATTATTGTTCCTAAAACTATAACCTCCACAGCTTCGTCATTAACCACTCGCGTTGGGTTATGCTTTTCGTTACCAACTGATCCCGTTTCCATAAATTTCTACATCAATTCAGTTACGTACTTATGTGTAGCATTTTTTTCCGGGATGAGTAGTATTAAAAATTCTAGCAGCAATTTCCGGGAAATTTTCGTTAAAGTTCGTTTATGTTCGTTCATGCTTGTGCGTGCTCAAGGAACGTTCCCCAAAAATAAATGCATGAACATTTTACATCACTACCACATACCTAAGCCAAACACTGGGGAAATACTCGATTTCTTCTTTTGCGTCTCTTTTGAATCTGTTCATGAAGATACTGGTAATGAATTACCTATTGCTTTCCCTTCATGTTATTCTAAGAAATTATCATTGAAACGAAAGCAACTTTGTTTCATGCAAAGTTAGTGAGTTGAATATATTCTTTTACTACATCTTGACAGAGATTGTTTGATTCAAGTAAATCCTCAAGATAGTTCAAGGTCTGTGGTATCGCACACTTTGAAACAATGAACAAACTTTGAGATCAAAATTTCATGCATGCAGCGAGATATTTTTCACCTTATTAATGAAATCATTGGAATTAATCACAGAGAAACTAAGTGGTGCAATGGGTAAACTTTCAAACTCCTCTGTTAACCATTTTGATAGGTGGTAAATCAGCGATCCAGTTGCTGGAACGGTAATACACAATGACTTTCCTGATTTATGTATCATAGGCAAGCAGTACAATCTAGGACTAGATACATGTAACCTCTTATTTAAAAATGGAGTAATAAGGTTGTTACAGGATTTAAGCAAATTTTTTACTTCGGTAATCATTTTTGGTAATGGATTTTTTAGAAAGTTTTTTATAAGGACCAGGTTATCTATCCTTTCATAATAATCCTCTTTATCTAAAATAACAATATTGTTTTCCTTATTAGCTTTTGAGTAAAAACAATCTTTTTCACACAACTGTTTTGACTTTCTGTTTATTTAGTGACAATATTTGTGGAGGCTTGATTCCTGCAAATTTCTCTGACTAACTATTTAGGGGAATCGGGGAGGTATTGAATTAAACTTTCAACACTTGAAACAATCTCATCTAGAATGCTTTCAGACGCAGGTAATGCAAAATTTAATCCCTTGTTAAGAGATCAATTTCTTCTTTATCAAACAATTGTGACGAACAATTTTCTACAATGGTGAGAACTTTGTGAGGAATATTTTTAATATATACAGTACTGATTAATATCTTTTGAGTTTATTTTGTGAACAGAAGCAAAAGAAGAGTTCGAGTATTTCTTTAGGGTTTGGCTTATATGTGTGGGTGATATTTTTGCAGTGGAGACAAAAGTTACTGGTATTGACAACTTTGTTTCTAAATATAGCAATCGCTTCGCATCAGTTAAATTCACATGAAACTCTGGACAACTACCATTTCTAGATGTATTAATAATTAAAAATAGTGAAAATAAGTTAGAATTTGACATATACAGAAAAGATAACAGTACTTTAAGATATATCCCTCCTAAAGACTCTCACCATTGTGCTCAATACAAAATGGTTTTAGTTTTAATTTTCTCACTTCGAAATTCCCCGACCTTTCAAAATGAAAGAGAAAATCCGAAATTTGTATCGATTCCATACAATCCTCGATGGACCCGTGCTGATTTTTAACGATATAGATATGACAGTGGTTCACTCATCAGGAAATAAACTACAACTTTTAGGGGATCCAAAAGACAAAATTGAAACAAACGAAAAGTCGGGGATATAAGAAATTAGCTGTAAGGATGGTAATCAAAAATATGTTGGACAGACTAGACGATCAATTCAAAATATATTCAAAGAGCATATAGCCCATCTCAAATATGGTAGAACAGATAAGTCTAGTATTGCCCAACATGCGTTTGAGAGCAACCATAAAATAGATAGTAGCAGTTTAAGATTAATTAAGTTTGTAACAAATATTAGACTGCCGGATGTATTAAAAAGCTTGCAAATTACAAGTGCAAGTTGACTGAGCGGGATTAAACATGATAGACTAATTGGAAAATAGTATTACTACCAACAAACAGTGTTTTTTTAAGAAAATGTTGATTTACATAAACATAAATACTGGAAGAAAACATACAAAGTATAAGGAAATGGAATTTTTGGTTTGAAATGCCATTAATGGAATAGTAAGACAGAAAGAATATGTGTTGCAATCTATCACAAATTAGCAGAAGATGCGTATTAGTAGGCATCCATATTGCCTAACAGAAATTATAAAAAACTTTAATAATTCTTAGCAATTTTATGTATTTACATTAAATTAAATCAAAATAGTTAATATAATATTTCATCGATACCTATTAGATTGTCCACCTTCCTCCAAGATATGTAACTACACATTTTAAATTTAAGCAAAATAGAAGAAAAAAATGGTAAAACTTCGCAAAATTCTAATTCTGGATAATTTAGAAACGAGAAATGCAATAATCTATGTAATTTTACGCTTATTGTTCGAGACCAGACAGAAACACTTATTATGCTCTTTTGTCTTTTCAGTGTTTACTACAGATTACTTTCCAGCCTAATTTTAGTTCTTGTTCCTGATCTATCTCATCGTAAATCCAATTCCTTAGCTACGCTACGCTGATGAGGGGCAATAACTCCGAAACACGTGTCCGTAGCTGCATAATTGTTTCTTTTTGGGGAATATGGCACTAAACCTTCTTTATGTTATTTTGAACCCCAATAAATCTATCTTGATTTATTTGTATGTGCCAGGTGGAAATGAGCAGTACACATAGAGCTCTGTGTGTTGACTGTGCTCATCGAGGCCCCAAATATGGCACATGGGAACATGAAGACACTAATTGAGTACTGTGTACTGTACTTTCCAGCCTTATTTTAGTTCTTGTTCCTGATCTATCCCATCGTAGATCCAATTCCTTAGCTACGCTACGCTGATGAGGGGCAATAACTCCGAAACACGTGTCCGTAGCTGCATAATTGTTTCTTTTTGGGGAATATGGCACTAAACCTTCTTTGTTTTGTGATATTAACAGTGTTTATATTTTAGAACATACATATTTTAGTTATAAATCAAAGCAACGAAGTTGATTCTAATGATAATTCTTTCAGTCTATGTAAATTAAATGGTTTTACTACACTGGATGTAAAAGATCTTTTGAAGATTTTGGCCGTGTTCTTTAGCATGGAGAGCATCTTTTGAAACAGAATTTACATTATACTATACAGCATTTTTATACACGAGTTTTTCATATTTTTCATATTTCACAAAATATTCACGAAAGTGAATATTTTGTGATTATAAAGACACTTCATTTTCAGCCCTTTAAATTGTTTAAAGCTTGCAGAAATAAGAACGTCCTTTCTCAGATATAAACTGACAACAGGTAAATGAATACGATTTTGAATTTTTGATCCAGGAAGGAATAAACAACTAAATCTAAGCAAGTGAACATGAAAAACCTAGTACTTCACAAAGGTTTTTCCTATAAGTTGATAATTTAAAAAATGTAATAAAAATTTTATACACACTAAAATTATTTGAGTAAAAAGCATTAATGAACCATCATTAGTGTAAAGTATAAAACCTTCATTGGTGTGAAATAAAAAATTATTAATTTTTGTACGTATACTGAAATCCAAAATCTAAACTTACATAATATTTAGATAATCTATACATATATAATATACTATTATTTTCTGTACTTATTACAACTGCTGTCTGCTACGATGAATATTGGATAATTTTTTTACTTTATACTAAAAGAAATGAAGATTCAGTAATACTGCTTTATATGTAAATATTATTCAATTTATTATTTGTACAATGCGTTACATAATATAAATATCTACAAATTTTAAAAATGTATTAAATTATTAACGGGGTTCGTAAATAATAACACCGAGTGTTTGAAGGAGTTCAAAAATTCGAGTGTTATACTTTTAATGTTTATTTGGGAATTGTTTCTGATGTTTGTGGGCTTATTTTCGACAGTATAACATTTTAGTGCCTAGTTTCACATGCACTTACATTTTAGAGTGAATGAAGTAACGATTTTAGCATTATCGGCCAGTTTTCACCAGCTGGCTTGGACCAAAGCAGTATCATGCTTTTAAATGATTGAATTAAATATCCGTGGTGAATATTAAAAACAATAAAGGGCCCAAAAATGACTTTCAAATAAAACAAAACTATACAATAATTATGATAAAACTATAAATTCACATTTTTATATATTCATTATTATTTATAGACATGAAAAGTTGTCATAAGTGAACAATTTCCATAATTCATTTTTATAAGTGTAATGCAGCTATGTGCAGCTCTACAGCACTTATTGACTAGCCGCCGTTGTTCAATGGCATCGAACTCTTTAGAATTTAACAGTATTCGCGCAGTGACTTAAGTACTGCACATTCTTGTTGGAGTTTTACCTGTCAAAAATAATTGTTATTAATCATAAGCATCCATTTTCGGTATGGTCACAATAATCTACGTGAAAATAAAATAAGAGACACATTCGTGTGTAATAGTAAATTTTGATATTCAATTTCTGTACTACTAATTTCAGTATATACCTTACGTCTTAAAACTGATCGATGAAAACCCATTTTTTTGTTTATATAACTATTCAATTTTTCACATTAATTCAATTAAAGGTCACAATGAATTGTCTATGGCCTAAGTATTAAAGAAAAACTGTTCAAAAAATATATAATTGCACTTCAAAAAAACCAAAAGAAATTCCTTTAAGAACTCCTTGGTACATCTTTGACCAACAAATAATAGTAAGACTAGTTCTAAGACAATTGCCAATTTTTCTTAAAATCATTGCTGAAAGCAGCATGCCTAGACAGGAATAGCGTTTATAAAATGAAATTAAACTTTTCAAAGAAACAGGTTGTAGATCCATTTGGTAAAACACAAAATATTGCAAAATTTTTCTCATCTGTTTTACAGAAAATCACGTTCGTCTTTCCAAAACCCAAATCTAGCATGCCTGAAACGATAAAGAAACCACAGCTCCCTGTGAAGAGAATGAACATATGAAGCCACAAATACTTTCAAAAATACTTTTTTACTTTTTTTGTGTGTGCTAAGTTCTCACGTCGCCAGCTTGGGATTTGTGATTTCTTTAAAAATTTGAAGTCTTAAAATTTATAATTTGCTGTTAAAAAAAGACGTAACTTGTTTAGAAACGACCGGTCCAGATCATCTTTCAATATTTGAGAGGATTTAAAGAAAATATTTCAATTTCGAGATAAGAAAATTAATAAGAGTAATGAATAAAATAATGAATTACTTACAAAGACAGTGCAACATATTTATTAATCATTATTATTATTTGCAAATAATACAATATCTTAAAATAATAACTAATAATTAATTTTCAATAATTACTAATTTGCCCAATTATTATTGTTTCGTTCATAATCACAAATGACGATAAAACATACCCCGTAGAGAGAGACAAACATATTTTATATGATTTCTTTAGGTGCATAGAAGCAAATGATAGGGGCAACGTTTAATTTACTGTATTATTTGTGCCTATTGAAAATTGTAAAATTATTAGATATTAAAAAAATGTGTTCCAGGCATATTTATTCTCCTATAAATGTGGCAACGATGTACTAAAAGTTCTGAGAACAGGTTGTACAGGCAAAAGCTCGTTGATAAACGTCTGCCAGTGGTGGGGGATTCCACTACTACCAAAATCTCATCCTGTTGGACGTCTGCTTTAGCTAACATTGCTCACTTTACATCAGAAGCAACAACAACTACAGAGCTTTAAACGGATTCACCAAAAAAAACTAAAAAATTACAAAACTAATGAGCTGATAAGTAACTTGTGATATTTTTGACAATTATTTAGTGTGTTAAGTGTGTGTGACTGAGTAATTTATCAAGAGTAACTGAATAGGAAAACATGGACTTATACTGTTGCGAGAAACCAGAAAATGAAACTAAGGCTTATGATGATCCCACACTTCTGCAGGATAGAGTACTTAAAAATTTACTCAAAACTGAGGATAGATACGTATTACCTTACCCCGCAACGTTCGTTGGGCAAAAAGAAGTCACCCCCGAGATGAGGAAAATTGTCGCAGAGTGGATGATGGAGGTAAGAAATAATTTATCTAAATTCTTATTAAAAATGTCATAATGCAGATAAAGGATAATATTGTGAATTTGCGTAAAATTCTATAAATATACATCGTTAAAACGTGGCAGAAAATGGCCAGCTCGAATTGCTCCCTACTAAAAAAAAACACATAACGAGATTTTACAAAAAAGTGGCAAAGGTTCATAACATTCTTTAAATGTTGTATTGGCAAATTATTTTAAAATCGGTTGCCTAAATGATTGGGATTAATCTGCACAGTCACAACTTTTACAGTTGCGTGGAAATTTTCTATTTTAAAAGTAAGATTACTTAAGTGATTCAGTATTGGCAAAAATTAGAAACTTTCATAGTATCTACATACATTATTCTATATTTTGTGGTCTAGTTTTGCAAATTTAAAATTTAAATCTCACAGTATCGTATGTATTTCATAAGAATATGAAATTTCTCGTAATCTGAGATTTTTGCTGTTGCTAAGTTGCAAGGGAAGTCAAATCGCTGACTGCAAATATGTGCGATAAGTTTAAAAAGTGACACGTAGTGTGTACTAACGTTACGTACAATTAAAACAAAAAATATGGGTTTCAAGCTAACATTTGCTTAAAATTCATATTAAAACCCCCTAATTTACACCCATTAGCGCAAGACTAGACACCAAATACGTTGGACTCGGTATTTAAAAGTCTATTGGGGTCAATATCCTACGAACAGCTGAGCGCAAATTTTGTCAGGAGGTATGATACCGGTGGGATAATTCGGTGGATTTTGTTTAGCAACCAGTTAGCAACAAAGTGATTCCTTAAAAAGTTTTGCTAGAGCAATGGCCTTTTAATGTCCTTGAATCGCAAAGTCGCATTTTGAATCGGTTACCGGAAAAGGCTGTTTCTTTTTTAAAATGATAATTTCGTGTGAGGTAGGTGTTGCACTAAAGGAAGTGTTATGCTGTCTGGGTTTTAAATTTTAAAGGCCAATAATTATTACCTTATTTCCACAACTAGTTCCATGTAATTGATTTTAACTATTATTAAAACCTTATCAACTGCAAGGACTTTAAAAATTAAAAAAATAATTAGAGCCTCTTCAATAATAAACACTGTTTTGTATAATTTGGATAGAAAACGTAACTACACAGAGCTGGGCATTATCTTTGTTTTTTATAATATAATAACTATTATTTTACAACACAAAGATAAATGGTTCTATTTTGTTTATAGCCTTGAATTTGTATTATGTAAATTTTTTATACAAGTAGACCAGAACTATAGCTTGTGGCGAAACCGTTGAAATAAATAAAAACGACGAAACTTAGTTCTTAGAACACGGGTAAATTAAATAGTTAGATATACCTACCTATAATTTTATCACAACCCATTTAATGTCTTAACGGTTTTTGTCTGCAGGTCTGCGAGGAGCAAAAGTGTCAAGAAGAAGTTTTTTCTTTAGCAATGAACTATATGGATAGATTTTTTAATGTGTTGTTCGATTAAGAAAAATCAACTTCAGTTATTAGGTACTGCGTGTATGTTATTAGCGTCAAAGTTAAGAGAATCAAGACCCTTAGCTGGAGAAACTTTAGTGTACTATACAGATCATAGTGTAACGAAACAACAACTTTGGGTGAGTTATATCACTTTATTTCATGTAATAGTAGTACTTGGTAATCAATATTACTCATTTTCCTCTTAGTTGCATACATGTATGTATAAAAAACAAATAGAAATGCACCACAAAAGTATTTGTGTCCATCAATTCCAACAACCACCTGATAGGAAAACGATTACACAATTTCATTTGAATACTGATTCATGGAGTATCTACGGAATAAGCTTTAGTAAAAAGTAAATTTGGCATAAAGTGTGGAAATAAATTATACAGCTGATAACAGCTTTTAGACTCAATATTGACTTTTGGTAAATGTATAAAATGGCACCATGAATTCTACCGTTGATATTAATAATGGGCATGTGTTATACCGTGTGTGTGCTAAATCCTGTGAAGACTTTAATTTTTTTAAGTAAACTAAGTTTTTTAACAAACGGTTTTTTGTTTGACACAAATAAAATTTTGATATACATATACATCAAAACAAAATACTAAATAAACGTTCGCAGTTTATTTATGCGACGACATGAAGAACAGTTTCCGAGACTGTTTCTAGATCGTTTTAATTATTACTTACGATATTAATTCCATAAAAAGATGGAAAATATTTACAGTTGTTAAAAAGAATTTAGAATAAAAGAACACTTTTTAAAATGGTGTTTTCATCATTGGCCAACTGAAAATCGACTTTAAACTTGTTTAGAGTTTCCACCAGTCTTTCAGAATTCACATCCATGACCAAATATAAACGATTTCGCAACTAATAAAGCATTAAATTATAATGTATATATATGTATATATATATATATATATATATATATATATATATATATATCGAGGTAGTGAATTTAAATTTTATTTTTTTTGTTTCCTTAACCGCCCCTCTAGTCACCGAAGTAACCCCTTGAGAATCAGAGATTTTTTGTTAGGTAAGAGAGACAAGGACCTACAGATTATTGTGGAATTCGAACCACATTTAGGACCACGATAGCTCTCCATATCCCATCTGAGTGGAAAACGAGTTTCAAATAAATAAATTTTCTATTTGCTCCGGAATCGATTTGCATCATAGATCTTTGATACGATGTGAGTAAATATTCACCGAAGTAACCCCTTGAGAATCAGAGATTTTTTGTTAGGTAAAGAGAGACAAGGACCTACAGATTATTGTGGAATTCGAACCACATTTAGGGCCACGATAGCTCCATTCCCATCTGAGTGGGAAACGAGTTTCAAATAAATAAATTTTCAATTTGCTCCGGAATCGATTTGCATCATAGATCTTTGATACGAAGTGAGTAAATATAAGCACTATTAACCACTCGGATTTTAAAAAAGGAAAGTTAGATATGCAATAAACTATGAAACTCTCATTTTATTGTACGCCCATCCTGTTTTTAGTATGAAAATATTGCTGGATGGTGTAACTAAAATAAATAAATCTCAGGCGAAATGATTAAAAATCAGGACATCAATCATAATTTTTTTTTAAATTAAGACAATTCTCAAAAAAATCATTATTTTCAGATTATAATTTCAATTCCACAACCTTTAAAGTTTCCATGTTTGGTAAGCACCATGTTTTTCTATTCATAAAAACAAAGATATGTAATTGCATCATTTTAAATAACATTCAGATTTGGGAGTCGAAATTGCAAAACAAAACTCTGTTTTTACAAAATACGAATTGTTTTCTAATCAGTGCCATTTTACTTGTAGTTTCAACTACAATATCTCCATTTTATTTAGAAAGAAACAATTGTTTTTTGGTTATCATGAACAAAAAAAATAAAAAATTATGATTGATAGTTTTCTATGGGATACCTGATGAAAATACAGGTTAGATGCAACTTTGGAGTATAATTTTGATAGTATCAGATACTGAAGTGTCTATTTTAGCAAAGGCATGAAATATACACGTTTTTTATCTACGGGGTATGCCAGTAGACATTATTTTTGATAGCTTAATCATTACGGGAAATCAGAATACTTGGGTGTTTGCTAGAGTAAGGAAACAACTATTAAAAAGTAACATTATCAACAATATTAAAACTGTGTGGGCTGAAGTTGGTTAAGAATATGATATAAAACCTCATTCTTCCGTGAAAACATTAATTGAAATTGATTGTCTTAAAATAAATTATCCTTCAGATATGGTTATCAGGGTATATTGTACATACATAAGGATTATACTGTTAAATTTTAATTAGTTATTTTATCAAGCCGGTTGTTACGGCGCGAGTTTTATTTATTATTTATCATAGTACTTAATTTTATGTTTTAAAGGGCTTTTCATAATGTTTATATATCGGCACCCATAATCTTGTACTGATAATTGTAATAATCGCTTTACAAACTTCCTGTGAGTTTGATATGAATGCTTCTCTCATCGCTTCCAAGACTTGTTTGGGTTAAATTGATATAAGGATATAAAAATTTGCCTTTTTCCTGGATAGAAACCTATTCTTGACGGCTAATGAATACTTCTTTCATTTACATATATGTTGGATGAAACTAAGAAGGCGACTGGATATTTTATTAATATTAAATACGTGCCCCATAATTTTAAACATATTAATTAAATATTAATATGCATAAATAAAATTGTTAATACTTTAATTGGTATGATGTTTACACAGTATTGTTATTTGTGGCAAAATAATTGCAATTAAGATAAGTATATATGTCAAGAGAGTAAAATAAAATTATGAATGAATCTTTTTATAGATAATGACCATCTCTAATATAAATTGAAGACAGCTGATTTCTGACCCTTATACTACCTTATCAACTTTAAGGTCATTTCAAAATAGAATGGAGTTATGTCATTAGAATAATAAAAAGTAATGTAATCGAATTCCTTCCACTAGTTATTGACAACAATCAAAGCTATTTCGAAACTGACGTCTACCTACTTTTAACTTTAAAAATCAGCTGTTTTTATATCTACCTGTACGTAGGCAATGTGTATGTCAGCTTTTTGCTTCCGTATATAATTTATAATCTTTGTTTTTATTTGATAATTATCCCATTTATCGTACAATGAACCACAAATTGAGTAAGTTTTTGCAAATAATTATTTAAAAATATTGAAATTGGGCCAACATTCATTATCTAGGAGAAATCATTTTGGTTGATAACTGTAGAAAAGTAAGACTTGATCACAGGTACATGTGTGCTCTTTCAATGTAAGGTGATGGATCTTTACAATATTTTGAGTGTAGTATAAATAATTAAATAATAAATAAAACCACACCACAGAAATTATAAAACCCCCGTTCTAAAGCTGAAGCTGTATAGAAAGCGATTACACTTAAGAAAAACTCGGACATACGGTCATTTCCACCGACACTGCCAGTGCCGGTGTCAGGATTGGAACCCGCAGCTACGATAGAAATGTTTCTAGTTCGCGCTCTCTAGCCAACTAGGCCACCGCACCGGTTTAGTAAGGTCCAGATTTATGTGCATATTTACGTATATGGTGTTTTCAGCTGTACCGTGTGTAAAACGGCTGATGTGGCCAACTGTTAACAAAGACAGATTGAACAAGCGAGATGGACGCAACAGTGTGAGTGTATTATACTTGGCTAGTGGGGCATAGACCGAGCCTGTCCCTATGTTCGGTGGGTGTGTCTTATTCCATCTCATTTCATCCTACTTCGCAACTATCGCTCGTATTCTTCTTCTAACTGGCCACACTTGACACTAGACATATGGTATATAGCACCATTTACTACTTAAAAAATATTTCATAAAAAATAAAATTAAAATTTATTTCTGCCAGCAGTCCCCCAAATATTAGAAGGTAATTTGTTCCTGTCATTCAGGCCCATCTACAAGCTCATTTTCTAAACTATAATAATACTACATTTGTGGATAAATTTCATTTTCTAAACTATAATAATACTACATTTGTGGATAGATTATAATTATTACTATTATTTAAATTAGACATACCCTAATGTTCAACAAACGAGTAATAATAATAATGGTTATTTTATCTCAAATCACAATGAAAAGTGTTACAAGGGATCAAATCTGGGACCCCGGGGTTATGAGGTAAAGGTAAAGTGTGTTTACTTCTCGACCACAAAGCTACATAAATATTATAATTTGCATTATGTCCTAAAACTACTACACCACTGGGGGTTTTAATTCTATTTTAAAGTAACTACTTTATTTTCAACTTCTCCGCAAATGGTCGATTTCTATTGAAACACCTTATATACCTTGATGTGTGCGTAATTTACAAATATGAATTAAAAAGGCGACACGTCGCTAGGGCTATATTTAAACTAAATTATCAAAAAGTAAATATAGAAACTTTGTTAACATCTAATTATCTGTCACTATCAGTTTTTTATAAAGCCAGTTTCACGTGGGACTTAATTTTCGAAAGAATGTCGGTAGGTATGCCGTTATATCCCTTTACATACTAAGATAAATATTTCACCCACATAGCAGGTTCATTGAGCGTACCTGTTAATTCTTATATACCTGTTAGAATTAGGAATTCCTTCATATTAACAGGTAGGATAGGCGCAGTCCTTTGAATGTGCCTTCTCAGAATTCGGAAATGGGATCTTTTTGACTTTCAAAAGAATCATTGTAAAAATCTTTAGAGGGTGTTTGATTCTTTTGCCACAGCGTTTCGGCGTTTCTCTTTTTGTGACATTAACGTATTTAACAATGGAAAATTTATAAATCCCTATTATGTAGTGGCGCCGGCCTGCTTCAACGTCACCTTTCTTTATCTTTTGTAAGAACAAACAATTTGTTTTCCAAATGGCGCTCCTCAACTTTTCTCACATTGTGAATGAATTAAACAGCCGTGAAATGTACTCGTTACCACTTTTTATTTCTCTCACCCACAAAATTAGACTTAGAAGTTTTTTTACCAAAAGCGTGATTTTTACGATGTCCCTGTTAGTTTTCAGATCTCTCTAAATAATGTAAGCCATTTACATGAAATTTCACATGTTGGCTGTTGTAGTTTTTGGTTGTAATCGATCGACCGGAAGTGCGTAATACGTAATATTTTAGGAAAGGGCAAACAATGTTCTTAAAAAAGTTTTCAGCAACTTCTGTTACGTAATTCAAAGGCGTATATTTTCAATTTTGATCTGTGACTTCATGATTTTTGAAATGTCGGGCTACATAAATTTACAATTTTCGCCCTAAATCACCAGACGCCTGATGTCCAATGACATCATGTGCATTATTCTTTGGCCAAGACGGTGATGTCATAGTTCGTATATTTATTTATTTATATTTTTAATAAACTTCACAGAAATTAGCAACCCTTGAAATCCAAAGCCGAGACTGTCTAGAAAGGGGTTACATTTAGAAAAACGTGGACATACAACCTTTCCCACCGACATTGTCAGTGCCGGTGGTGGGATTCGAACCTACAGCTACGATAGATAAATTTGGGCGTACGCTTGCCATCGTACGTTCCAGTCAACTATGCCACCGAGCCGGTTATATTGTGAAAAATTATTATACGAAAAATATGTCTGATTTTTAACTCTTTCACGAATTTGTACACATTTTCAAGACTATCGTGGTTTGTTGCCTGAAACTTCTGGTAACGCTTACTCACTACTTTACTCACTAATTACTAATTTTTACTAATTAGTCTCTAACTTATTTCTCCTTTACTCGCACAATTCCAAATCAATACTGAGTTCCTTGACCCATTCTGTGCCTTAATGTATCCATCTATTTACAGTATCCTCAAACAATTCTAGTTCCTTTTTATAAGTCTAGACTACTTAGGTTATTTAAGGTTTAGTATTGGTAACGCCTTCTCTGGGCACATTTTGGAATTACAGTTGACATAGACCATTGGAGTAACAATGAGTACGTATTTCGCAACTTAACGTACTGGAAACAGAATTTAACGCTCTCGGCGACAATACTACAGTATGACAGTATGACAGTACCTTTCTTGATTTTTAAAAGTTTTAATTCAAGGGATATGCAAATAGGTAAATCTGGCACCATGACAATCCCGTCCTCAGTTTCACTGACTGTGTTTCAGCACGAACCTGGTCGGATGACTTCATAGGACTACAATTCAACATTTTATTTTTTACTCGGTTATTGGGTTCAAAAAAGTTTGAAACAATTTTATTGAGGTTAGGTTTTCAAGCATTATCGGACAAGCAAAAAAAAATGTGGGAAATGCCCCCAAGGTCTACACTAATTATTGTGACAATAACGAAACAGACTAACTGTAAAAATATTATTTCGAGTATATATTCCGTGTAGAACAATTTTATAATGTTTGTGTGGAATTTCCAAAAAGCATCCCAAATAATTTTTTTGACTTATTTAAGATGCTAATGATAAAATTGATAACGGATAGTATCTAATATCCAATAGTAATCTTCTTTCGTATCTTTTAGTGACTAAGTAATAACAGAGGCGTCTAGATTTTTATTATCTTTGACACTTAAGCACATAATATTCCACAGTGGAATGGGATACTATCTTAGACATTTATACTGTACATACCATGTAATATTTTTGATAAATAAAAGGCAATGTACTGCAAAGTAACTGACATGCATAGAAATGCTTTCGCAGCTCTTGCCAACGGTTCATTTTTCAAAATTCCAATGGATTATATCATTTGTCATATGCTTATGATATGTATTACCGGAAATCTCCCATAAATATTTTATTAAAACCAACTGATGTGCAAGAATAAAACAGGTTTTCTAGTGGTGTTAATAAACGATTACTGTTATTGGCACCGTGTTTACCAGCTAACCAATGACAGGGAATTAAACAAAGTTGTTTTACCTAAATGGATTACGAAAGTTATTTTATTGTACGAGGAATCGCCATTTCGATATATGGTACTTTTCTAAAAACAGCACTCGAATTGAATGGCAAGTACGCGAGCAACTGCCATTTTATTTCGCTAATTTGATTTGTCCAATCGGTCTGGTAATGAATCCCGCGAACAGGCTCAACGGGTCTCCAGTTAAAGTACATTCCGGGCGAGCCGGACAATTCGACCTTCAACCCTCAAGCTTACCTACCGAGTATTCTATCTTCAGCACACACTCATCTACTCGTAATCCATGCTAAAAAACTAGAATTCCTTAACCGCTGGTAAACCATCCCGTTCATTGTTGCTTTAACCGCACGTTTTCTATATTAACTTCATACACTTTTTCTCTGCAAAATACAAAACTAATTGCAATGCTTGCTCAATCCGGTCGCCATTTTGCACGTATACTAAATATTAAAATAAACCATTTTAAAAGTTTCTTTACTACTCAGATTGGCTACACCAGAGGCTTATTATTTCAACTTTGAAAATAAAAGATAAAATCAAACGTCTCAAACTATACAGTACAGTACGTAGTATCTATCAATTGCAGACTTTGATAATTTGTCCAAAAATACGGTATTAGGGTTGCCAATTTATTGGGAAATGTTCCGGTTTGGAATCTCAATGTCCCGTATCTTCCAGCGACTATCGGGGGGACGGCAAATGTCCCTATTAAAAGAAAAAATCAACGCGGTCGCAAACTGCATAGAAAATATGGAATTCTACAAGTATGAAATGATTTACGAAATAATCAAATTCTGCAAGCAGCAAAATGGCAGACTAAAATGGAACAAATAAACACCATTTAGTTTTTTCTTTACCTAAAAAAATAAAGTAATGTTTTGTTTTAGAATGAATTGAATTTTGAAATATAATTCGTGTTTTTTGTCATGTTCCACGTTTGAATTAAATGTTCCCCATTTAAATAAATGTACTTAAAAGGGAAGTCCCACCAAACACAGAGTTGGCAAGCCTACAAGTTATTCATACAGACTTTTCACCTCTAAAGATTGTATTGTTAATGGTATAAAAAAAACTTCTAGTCTTTATTTATGGGCAAAGTTTAGTTCAAAGGTACTAAATATTCTTACTTCATTGCCATTGCCCACTATACTTGATATCGTAACAAATTTCCACTAAATCTAACAATAAGTCAAAATTTGTTGGCCTATCACTATCAGTAACACTTTTTACGACTGTCTGAGGAAATGTTTGCTTTTGACGGTGCACTAAAGGCACTTTTTTAGAGCTTGTGCAATATAATTACATGTCGTTAAATTGCAATTCCGGGAAATCACTAATCTATAAGTTCACTTTATCATCTGAAGCAATCGAACAAGACGTTTTAAAAAAGTTAACCTAAGCTGTCTTTAAGACAGGGATAATACTGTCTCGTCGCCAGGATTGCCAACGTAAAACTTTAAATTGCTGTTAACATTTTTCTGTTGATGAGAACGAAAAATGAAAACAAATAATTCATCTTAAATACTATATGGGTTTAATTATTTGGTGTTCAAGAACTTTTGTAAATTTTCACCGATTTTGATTATTTTTTTAGCATATTGTAAAGAAATTCATCCAAATTGTCACATATACTTCTAATTTTGGAAAAAAAATGTTTACAGCTTATAATACCGGGAGAACCAAAATGATGTTTTGGTGATCTAAGTTCGAAACATCCTGTGGAATAATTAGGGAATTTGGTCAGGTTCTCTTGTACACAGTTACAAAGCCAATATCTTAATTTTTGTAGAACATACAGTTTCAAGCGAGATTCAAGTGAAATTGCAAATTATTATTCCAAATACACTATTTAACAGTTATGCCGATCTTGCTGTTCGAATAATATTTAAGTTGGCATGTGTCTGATTTTTGTCGAGTCATTTCACAATAGCTGTCAAACAATTTTCAATCTGTTAACATGGTACTAAGTATTGAGTACGTGTGTAAAGTTGTCGCCTTAATTGAGGATGATCGGAGTCAGCGTTACGTGTCTAATGCGTTGAGAATACCCCGATTAACCATCCAAGATACTTGGAATTATTATGCGGAGACAGACAATTGTACCAGGCGACCAGAATCAAGTGGAAGGAGAGGAACAACAGCAGTTGATGACCGTTTTATCGCTCTTAATACATTAAGAAATCGGAAGATTTTACTGCTTCTTCTCCTCAACATCACTTAGAAATGGTGCATAGAGTTATTATACAGGAAATAACGTTCAGAAGAAGGCTTGCAGAACGCGGAGTTTATTCACGTAGACCGGCAACAGTACCGCAGCTACTGCCACGACATCAACAAGACCACCTTAGATTTGCACGAATATATATCAACTGGAATCTGCAATAGTGGGGTAATGTTCAATTCACTGATAAGTCCAGGACTTGTCTGCGGTCACCTGATGGTCGGGAAAGGGAGTACAGATGACGAAACGAAAGGTTTACAGGAGTCTCATACCAAGGTGGTTCTGTTATGGTGTGGGCCGGTATTTCAGCAGAAGCGCAAAGTGAACGTTTTTTTGATGAAAACGGAGCTCTAAACGATCACCGTTACGTGCAGGATGTCCTTCAAGAAGCTGTAGTCCAATTTGCTCCTTTTATTGGAGATGAATTCATTTTAATGCACGACAATGCAAGGCCGCATGTTGCAAACGTTGTGAACTAGTATTTGAATGAGGTTGGTAATTAACGATTAGAATGGCCTGCGTGTAGCCCCGATCTCAACCCTATCGAACATCTTTGGGATAAATTTAAAAGAAGTATTCGTCGTCGTCCTGTACAGAAACTCTGGTAGAGCTGCATTTTGCGTTGCAGGATGAATATGCAGTCCCTCAGGACTTGCAGTTATTTCAGCAAGAGATGGACATACACGTTATTGAATTAATTATTATTTAAAGATTTGATGTGCACTATTGTTCAAGTTCATTGTTAAGTATCAGTTATTAAAATTTTATTTTCTACCCATCGATTTATATTTATTTCACTGAAGTTTCACTTGAAACTGTGTATGTTCTACAAAAATTCAGATATTGGGATAAATAAAAAGAATGTTAAGATTAGACGGGGCTTTGTAACAGAGTATATGAGAACCTGACCAAGTTCTCTAATTATTCCACAGGGTGTTTCGAACTTAATCACCAAAACATCATTTTAGTTATCCCGGTATAATACGCTTAACTTCTTTTTCCAAAATTGGAAGTACATGTGAGAATTTGGATGGATTTCTTTACAATATGCTGAAAAGATAATCAAAATCGGTGCAAAATTACAAAAGTTCTTGAACACCAAATGTTTAGGTACAATATTTTAGGTGGCCGGTGAGTATATACCTATTTATTAAACTATTTGCCAAAATCTGCAAATATTGCCTAGTAAGTTTGTTAGGGATTTAGAGTTCTTTTAGTAATAAAAAATTTAGAGGTGAAAAGTCCGCAGGAATCAACTATCTTGAATTTTAAATAATCTGTATTGTGGTTTTCTGAATGTCAAAGTATTTAATAAAAAAAATGTAATCTTATCCCTTCTTCCGGATAAATATCAAAATTTGCCGTTGATATGATACGAGTAATGTTTTGACCTTCTATTCTTGTTCTTTTTAAAACCAGTGCTATGCCTATCAGAAGTCTGTGCAAAAAAATTCATACTGATTCCACATTAAAATACCTTCCTCTATAAGAATTACGTGAAATATAAATAAATATATGAGATTATAACAGATAATTTTTTGCAGAGTTGGGAGCTTCTAGTCTTAAGTAAGCTAAAATGGGACGTTGCGGCCGTGACCCCGCAAGACTTCCTAAAACATCTCCTGAACAGGCTACCCATGGAAGATAAGTGGAATATCAGTTATGACATGGTCTTGAGCCACGCAAAAAACCCTTATTACCCTTTGTGCCAGAGGTATGTGTATAAAAAAGTGTATTATTCTTTTTATAATCCTTTTCTTGGCCTTCATACGAGAGGAGAATATTATTATAAAGCTTTGCGGTTCAACACAAAGACGAATTAATTCATAGCCAAGGTCCGCTTGGCGGTTAATCTGCGAATGCCCAACCTTAGTGTGGCCCCCGGAGCCGAATAAAACTCTCGATTTCGTTGGTTTAGTTTCCCACAACACGACGCGGTTTCGTCTGACACTTGTCTGGTTATCCGCATAGTTGAGAATATTAGCAATGACGACTGTAGTGTAATAGATCTGTTGAAACCGAGGTTGAACAGTACAAAGTTCACGAAATCTGAATTCACCTACTATGGGGAAAAAGACAAAAGGGGCACTTTTACTTACGTATTTGTTTATCGAATTTGTTAAATATAATTTAATTACAACATTTACTTCAAATGATAAGTTTGAAGGAACCTAATTTTATTTACTTACATAAAAATAGGGATATAATTTAAACAATTATTTTTTTTTATGAAAACAGAGGCACGAACAAAAACAATTGCCATTTTTCCGTTTAGATCGGTCTCACGCCTCTGCGATTGAAATTTTACTGAGGACCTACTGCAGTAAAAACGTTGCTGCTCCTAAAAAATCTAAGTCACGATTTTGCATCCTGATTCATTGAGAATTTATTGTTTGTTCATATATTTCTTTGAATTTTACTAAATTGAGATGAGGGTTATTAATATTGAGTATTGTTGGCAATGATGAACAATCCAATCTACACGAGGTTGAATGAGTGACTGACTACATTATTAGAAAATGTAATTGGCATAAAGGAATTCCATGTGAAAATGGCTGTTGTGTCGGTCTCCCAGCAAAACTATAAAGACTGAGAATGCTGTGGGTGTTGTGTTTTACCGACTCCACATAACAAAGTTTATTGGTCTGCTGTGGTACAGACTGCCAAGCGCCAATACATACACCATTCTCCCCTTCAGAGTATTCTGTAATGCGGGTGGCCCATAGTAATGGATTTTAAATGACCAAAAAATTTATCCCATTCACAACCTATAGATTCTCTAAAAATTAACTCTCTAGCATATCTACACGTTTGAGAGAAAAATGAAGAAGTAGGTATATACGGGGTCATCACGCAAAAATGTCCTTTTTTTGGAATAACTTGGTTATTTTTGGAGTTATCAAAAAAGGTGTAAAGATATTCATTAACTTAATTCTGCTCGCAGAATCCAAATTTTGATTAAAAAAAATACAATTGCGCATTGGTGTAAGAAATAAAAATATGACATCTTATTTTGTTTTTTTTAAATAGAACAATGTATATTTTAAAATAATTCGATTTTCCTCATTTTCCTTATTACTAAAATACCATACATGTCATGTTATCTCAAAAAGTTTTTGACATATTTAGATTGTGGCATTAAAATATTGTTAACGATTTCGGTAAACGTTGTTGCCTTTGAAAACAAAACAGCTGCATTTCTGTAATACAGATGCAGTTTACTCGCCAATGTAATGTTCGACAAAAATCAGTCAGTATCTGTCATGGCTAATTCTTCTTCTTTTCAAAGGCAACTACATTTAACAAAATTAACGATATTTTAATACCAAAATTCAAATATCTCTAAAAAAACTTTTCTAGATAACATGACACATGTTAGTATTTTTGAAATCAGAAAAATGAGGAAAATCGAAATATTTTAAATTAAAAAAAAAAAAGTAAAATGTCATATTTCTTAAACACGATGCGCAGCTGTTTTTTGTTTCAACATTTGGATTCTGCAAAAAAGAATAGTTAATCAAGGTCTTACACCATTTTGATAACTTAAAAAATAACTAAGTTATTTAAAAACACATACATATATATAGCTTAAGTTGCAACTGGTAGATTTGTAACAAGATATAATTTTACCGCTGTGTTATAATTTTTAATATTTTTAATAAAACAACTTGGACTGCCATTTTAAGATAATGTGTAATTCTAGAAAGTGCATTATACGGGAAGTTTCTGCTTTGAACCACCAAGTTGTACTACACTTATTACTAATTAATTAATTTCTCATAGATGTAAATCGGAATATCTGAACTCTCACTAAATTTTGACCATAGCGTCAATTACCAAAAACAGCTTAAACAGCTCATTTTTTCTACGAGTCCTACAGCTTTCAAATGATTACTTTAAGATAGTATCTATTTGTATAAAATTAGTATCCAATATCGTCGTTGAGACTGCAAAACCTCGTATCTGCAATTTCTGTTGAAAACGAGAATTTTATTCCATCGGCTACATTATTATAAGGAATACATGTGTAATTGCATTCATAGTTTCCTCACAAAATTAAATATAGCGATGTGTAAAAACTCGTATGCATTGACCTATGCATAGTCTTCTGTTTTTTTAGTCATCGTATAAAATTGAGAAAAGGTACATACGAGGTTTTGCAGTCTTACCAACTATATACTCTTATGAAGTATTATATGCTTAAGAATTAGTTGAGTAATTAGTATTAGTGCCAAGGGCTGCGATAATTGTATCTAAAAAAGAATTATTAGTGGATGAGATGGGCTATTTTTTATTTATATGTGGGTGGGTACCTAAATAAATTTATATAATGTGAAAAACGGCATTGACAATTATAAACGAACAACACTTACTACGAAACTATATCGCTGTATGGGGTACAAGTTTGTCCGTTGTAATTTGCAAAAAATCAGAAAGGAAGTATCATATCAAATTACGTGTTAAAAACAGCTGTGATAATATTTAAATTCAATAATATAACCATTATGTCTGAAAACAATATATGTCTTGATATAAATTCTAGGAAAGCGACTCTTCTTAAGCCGGCGGATGCTGTCTGGATGTCCGATTGTTTTATATTAATTCGTGCCAATTTTATAATGACCAAAATTAGTTTGCAAGACCCCTTGAAATTTCAGTTCGACGACCTCTGACGTCATCGGGTAACCTTGTATCGAGGCCAGCAAAATGTTTCGCGTACCCAATAATAACAAGACGAGAATATTTTGCCAGACCTTTTATTGGCAACAATTTAACAAAGTTGTGCGTGAATGAATTTTTTTCGTTTCATTCTGGCCGCAATTCTTTAGACTTGCAGGACCGGACCTTGGCAAAGAATGTTCTCTTACATGTACTGCTTGTGTACTTGTAAGTCGCGTTTCCAAGTAATTATCTAATTACCATAAATTCTCTCACGCGGCTGGAACATTATTTACAGATTTTAATACAAAATAAACGGTTCCAAGCCGTTGGAAGTTGTTTCTGGGTTCAAAATTAGTCAATCCACTTCTGGCTAGTCTCGTTAGTTAGTAATGTTGACATATCTCATTTTTAAATGTGTTTGAATTCTCAATGCCAGGCGATGTTTAAAGCTGACGATAGGATCAAGTAAGTTATATTAACTAGACGGATCTTGTTCATCGTTTGTTTCTCAGCGGGGCAAAATGGCGTTTGGATTAAATAGCAATATTGATTACAAATTAAAGATATGGCAAGTATCACTGTAATTTATAGTAAACACGAATAAGGGCAAATGTGATTTCCTTCTTATTTAAATAGGCGTATAAAAACTTGCTACAGTCTCGACGAGAATCTCGCTAGAGGAATGTACCCTGGCGCTGCAACATTTCTCACGATCCAAAGACGGCAGATATTCAAGGTCTAGTCATCTCGTACTTTGTTATTATTTTCTTAATATAAATTCAACATCGGAAAACAATAAATTCAGCAAACGGCCATTGAAATTGAATTGTTCATTGTGTCCACCGCCGCGCCGTCCACAAAAGTGTTAACATCGTGCATAGTGGCCTGGAGGCCCGCAGACCTAAACTACACGTCGTCGGCGGAGTACACTTTCATCACGTTTTAACCTTTTATTTTTGGCGGCCGGTTTGCTAATAATTTAAAAGCAATTTCTTCGGCGTTTCAACATGCATGAATACGTTAGTCCCACCAAATTACAACAAGGTTTGGCTCTAAAATTGCCTATAATTTTATCAACAATCAATAAATACAGCATTTTCCAAACAACAAAAATATTTTTTTACTAATGTTTTTTCTTTCTTGCAGAATTCGTATTTTCGAGGTACCACCCAAGTATAATCGCATGTGCAAGTATAGCATCTGCATTATTAGGAGTCGGTTGGGTCTGTAAAAGCGGGCGGTCTCTGGAGGATTTACTCCAGAAGTTGACAGAAATAACATGCATAGAAAAGGTAAGCTTCTCATATTTTTTTCCTGCAACAAGTGTACAAATTCCACAGCAAGTGTCAAGCACATGTGTTCAAGCTTCTCTGCATAAAAAACAATTTTCGAGCCTAATATGTCTAAGATATTTCTTATTCACGTGGACAAAACCATTTAATGTATCTTTATTTAGCTCAAGCTATTTATATACAATTGACACATAACGTAATAATTATTTTAAACAAAAAAAGGGAACATTTACATGTCTCAGCAATTTTTTAAATATTCACAAAACAAGTTTTTTGAACGTTGTGTTATCACAAATTTTTAGATATCTTGGCATATCATTAAATATTTTTAAACCTTTAGAGAAAGGAGAGTTATTAGTTTTGCTCCAGTGAAAAAATCTGTAGCATTAGATCATTATGAATATCATGATTATACTTTAATCTATCGTATTGATAGGCTGGTAACATTTTGTTTTTTATTTTATAGATAAAAATTAAAGTTTTAAATATGACTCTTTAAAAATAAAGTTAAAAATTTCTAACGTTAATTTTATAGGTGTATATTTATTACATCCTAATATAATTCTCATTGCTCGGTTTGGTATTTTTGGTATTTGTTGCATTTGATTTTGACTTATATTGAATATGAACAAAATTCTAAATAGAGCGCAATCAATACTTTGTACAAAATTAATTTTATATACGTACTAAGAGATGATCCTATTCTACATATATAAAAAGTGACATTTCTTTGACATTTTATTCATAATGAAATTTACATGACCTTTAATTTACAATTATTACAATTATTTCCTATGAACATGTAATTAAATTTCTTAATATTTACACATAAATTCTTTTTACACCACCAATTTTACATGTTTTTGAATTCATCATTCTTTATACTTATCATTTTCTCAGGATTTGTACCTATCATATATGTCATAGTAACATCAGCAAACATACTTATACTACACCTTTTTCATATTTTACAATATCGTTTACATATAATAGAAACAAAATAGGTTCCAAGAACGTACCCTGTGATACACCATTTAAATTTTCTAGTTGATGGATACAAAATTTGTATATTTTACTTTTTGATAGCGATTAAATAAATAAGATTTAAACCACTCTCGTGCTGTATTACGAATACTAATTTTCTCAAGTTTTCTTACCAATAATTCCTCATTAACAGCTTTAAAAGCTCTTAACCCATTTATCACATATTTAGTATTACCGATTCACGGGAATGTTGAATCCTGACTGACTTAAGACACATTACTTTTATCACGGTATTCTAAAAGTTGGATTTTTACTACAATTTCCAAGAACTTTTTATATACTTTCGTAGTATTTATTGGCCTAAATTCTTCACAGAGACGAGTATTACATACTTTGGGCACAGGTACAATACATGATGTTTTCCAGTCACTGGGGAAAATTCCACTCTGTATTGATGAATTTATAATATTTTCCGGTAACCATAAACGCGTCCTTAATTATTTTTATGGATTGCCATCTTCTGTTCAGCAGCATCTTTTAATATGTACACAATTGTTTTTAATTCATGCAAATTAATGACTTTAAATGCATTAAATGACTGTCTGTTTACTATTACTGTATCAAAGTCTTTTGAAATTAGATATTCATCAACTTTCCATTCCCTCTATCCTACATTTATGATACTCTTCTCATATATGATTCTGAAAAATGTCCGATTCCACTTCCAAAATTATATTGCCCCAATTTCTTTTCTTTTTATTATTTCCTTGCTGTTTTAATTTTTTTAGCAATATTTTTATGAATCTGGTCAAGTTCGTTTTGTTCTATAATACATTCTAAAATTCATCTTCCTGAACTTATAAAATTTGTTTACGTAGAAAAGTAACTTAAATAATATTATCGCCATTACATCCGGTATTGATACGCTTCGGCGGGACCCTTAACAAAAGCGTAGTTGGATCTTTTACAATTTTATCACACTGAAAGACTTTAAATTAAGCGGCATTATTATAATCAAGTCTGGTATTTTAGGGACAGGCTATGAAGGTGATCAAAATCGAATAGATACTTTGAAAATGCTGACAAAAATATTATGATTTTGAATTAAGGTGGTGTTTTCCATCAGGTGGCTAACATATATTTGTATACCAAAAACAATAAAAATTATTTCATTTTAAATAAAATACGTATACAGGGTATATCATAAAAGCATGCCAAAAATTTAGTAGCAAATACTGGGCAGCAAATAATGGAGATTTGCTACAATTTACATCTATCCAAAACCGTTTCCTTAAGTAGTTTAGACCTTTAAAATTGAAAAAAAATATATTATTTGCTCTCTTGAGTCTTCCTTGGTATCATCCTCAAATTTGGTACAACAAATGTTTTAAAAATGTTGGCCAGTTTCTCTCAAGTTAACAGGTTAAAATTGGATATATGTACCCCTTTTTGCCCCAATTATTTTTATCCGTACGGTAGCTAAATTGAAATTAAAATTCTTTTTTTAAAAGTTTTCTCGGAAATTTTGTTGCTCTTACTATTTTTCCCACGGCATTAAGTTCTCAGTCTAGAATTCAGATCATTAACCTAGCAAAACCTCAATCTCTATTTCCGTGATTGTCATTTTACGACAATAAGTAGAGTAGGTACAGAAGAAAATAATTGAAAATCACTGACAGCAAACATCGGTATATGTCTCAAATTGGTTAACTGTTCAGGATGGGATTTGGGGTTTTCTCTAAAACTATGGCAGATAGACAAAAACCAATATAAGTGTCCTGAGCTCGATTTTCGAGAAACAAACCCTGATCGTCTACATTTTCAACTACCGGGCTACAGAGCATTCATGGAAAATTGGCATGTTTGGATGATCTCAATTACCACGTGTCGAGTTTACACGAATTTACACGATGAATAACTTAAATTTCAAAGTGTAATAACTTTACAACATATCAAAATTTTCTAAAACAAAAAAAACGGGGATACATTTTTCTTCTGATTACAAAAAAAAAAAAATAGATTTTACTAATGGTCTAGACGGAATTTGGGGAGGCTGGGCATTTTTTGTAACTTTTTTTCTCAAATTTTTTTTCAATTTTTTTTCTGCAAAACTTCTTCAGTATTGATAATCGTGCCTTAAAATATTGCTTGGGTTCCATGCTCCAATACTGAGATACTGTATAACCTAAATCCACCAGCCGCCACTGGTGTGGATTCCAGCATAGTGCTTCAAGGATTGAAGTGGCACGATCAAAAATACACAATGAAGTGTCCCCCTTGAAAATGAAAAATCGACAGGTCAGAGGTTTTTTCGATAAAATTAACTTAAATACAAAAAACGCTTGTTTCGTTTTGTCTACTTCATTAAAATCTTTATTTTTAGAACGCAATTTCTCACAAATTATTAGTCCAAATTTAAAAAGTAAAATACCGCTGTAAAGATAATTTAACAAGCTTTAAAACAATGTGCTACTTGACCCCCTTACAATTTAAAATTTTAGGGAAGGATTCCACCACTGCTTAATAGACACAATACGTTGGAATCTTAGACTATTAACTTAGTTTAATTTGCCCTAGGGCTGAATAGACAGTGCATTTGTAAATATACTGTTTTAATGATTCTCAACGTGGGTGCCATGAGCCCATGATCCCTACCCCCTTATGACTGCTCTTGACAACAGGTTATATGATTACTTCAAGAATGGGCACTTCCTCTTACAGTCGTACAGTACGAAATCTTTGGGGAAGAATTTTTCAGAGCGTTGGATTGGACGAGGAGTCGATGCTCCTATAAGATGGCCGGTCTATTCACCAGACTTAAACCCCACTGACTTGTTTTTGAAGTATTATGGAGGAACAAGTATACTCGGTGAAAATTAAGAATATTGAGTATCTCAGATCTGAGAATTTTGAACGCGGCAAACGAATTTCAGGAAAGGCCGCTTCTTACGAATATGCCAAAAGTATATCGCTTAAGGTGGTTGTCATTTTGAAAACTTATTGAAATAATGAACTGATACTTCATTTAATTTATTGTTTGTATTTATTAGCGTGTTTTGTTCTCTAACTTAAGTCATCCTTGGTATTTGTTTGCTTGTTTTTTGTTACGTTTTAGTTTCAAATTTATTTAATGATTAAAACACATAATTTTGTTAAAGATAAATTGGATATTTATTCAGTCCATTATTTTATTTTATTTCAAGATTATTTAACTCTCATGGGATATTTAAACGTGATAATAAAATTCGGCTTAATAATCTTTACTACACCATTACATCCCAATATTCTAAATTTTAGACTGAAAACTACAGGGCGTGGGAAAAATAGTAAGATCAATTAAACTTTTAAAAATAATTTTAATTACAAGTAATTTAGTTACCATAGGCGTACGGATACAAATATTTGAAGGCCAAAAAGGTCACACACCCCCCAATTTAAAATACCTTTCAGCTGTATTAAATTTGAAGTTGATACCAACAAAGATATATGACACAGCAACTACATATTTTTTCCTCAACTTTGGAGGCCTCCCAATTTAAACATTTTAACTTGAGAGAAAAACACTGAACTATTGCTACTATTCTGTTGTACCAAATTGAAAATGATACCAACGAATACCCAAGAGACACAAAAACTATTTCTTTTCATTTTTGAAGGCCTATAATTATTTAAAGAAACTTTTTCGGATAGGGGTAAATTAGATGAAATCGCTAATGTTTGCTGCTCAGAATTTTTCATTAAATGTATGACATATTATTATGGTACACTCTGTACATTTAGCAGGTGAAATTACAAGCAAAACTGTGTTCATCTGTAAGTTCCGTAAAACTTATTTAATAAAAAACATCAAATTCATATTTGAAAGAATTAACAAATAACATACATCTAATGAACTGTTTTCTAGGATTCCATTTTTTAACGCAAAGGTACAAAGTGGGAATCCTTTCACTTTAATTAGTTGAAAATTAATAGAATTTCGAACATAGAATAGTACTAACGAGTAATAAGGGTAGTTCCATTTACCAGCAGGTAATCCCAATAGAAATTAATTGGAAAAGTGCTCCCACACAGCAAACTTTATCAATAAGGGTATAATAAAATACCAAGGTGTTTCAATAGTGAGATGAGATTTATGCACAAATAGTAATAAGTGCTAAATGTCATACTTAAAGGTACAAACAAATTCGGAATCTTCTCACTTTATTTAAAAGTTGCCACCCATAGGCACTACTTTCATAGCAGAATATCCACCTCTTAATGATTTACAACTTGTATCATACAAAGAAGTGCTTTTTGGTTTTTGATTGCGATTGGCCACTAAGTTAAGGATCTTTACCTAATGAAAGGAAATCCTTCCTGATGCCTTTTATTAGATAAAAATCCCTTATTAGTGCTCAACCATCAAACCCTGAATTTGTGAGATACAAATTGTAAATCATCAAGAGCTATAAAAGTAGTAGCTTATGAGTGGCAACTTTATTTAATTTTAAATTAAATAAAGTGAGGGGGTGGCGGCTTTGTGTGTACCTTTAAGGATTTATTACTATTTGTGTGTAAATTTACCCTCTCTATTGGAACAATTTAGTATTTATCATACCTACATTTATTATCATTTTTAAGTTTAGAATTTGGCATAGAAATATGTCAAAATAGGAGTTATTCTTCGGTTTAACCTAAAAACAAAAGTATATCTGTGTGTTACATGTTGTATGCTGAGGGTGATGTCTGCCTTGATAATTTTATTCTGTACAAAAATATGTACATACCTAATAATACTATTCTGTAGATATTTTCTTTCGGAAACTTTGTTCTCACGGTCGCGGTCGATTTCATTGCATTAAATTAAATACATATATGTTTTATACCTTGCTACCAGCAAAATTTTTTCTCAACTAAAATAGCTGTATCTTTTGTTTCAGGATTATGTTGAACAATGTTTATTGCAAATCGACAATATGATTCGTGAATCGACAGTAGTTGAGTATGACCTTCAAAATGAAACGGCATGTGAAAATGAAATAAGGCCCGGAGAATTCACACCTCCACCTGCAAAAAACCAAGAACATGAGGCTGCATTAACTCCAACAGACGTACACGATGTGCATTTCTGAACCATAACAAGTGCTAGTGATATATTGAGCTTCCATAAACAATTTTATATTTAAATATGAAGAGTGTTAAATTGTGTACCTTATATACTTTTTATATAAACAAAAGATGAGAATAGTTTTATCTGTGCTTTATAAGAATGCAGAAAAGAGTGGTTTAGAGAAGAAATGAATGCAGCGACATGAAACTTCGGGGGAAGGCAATAAATTACGCTTTAAGTGAGAAAACTATATAGTTTAAAATCCTTGTATTTTTGTATTGATTAAACCCAAATAGTACTGGGATTTTTGCAGATTATTTAGAAGCACTAATAGTCATTTGTACATACACAATATTTCCTGTTCCTAATTTGGAAACTGTTCCAACAATTTAAACTAGGTTAAAGCCATAGATTTTAAATTATCGCTAGATTCTGCTGCACAAATTTCATTATGATGTCTCAAAATTATATCTTTAATGTTCCTCGTTATTCCCGATTTTGTATTCTAATATAAAATGCTTTTTAATACTGAATCTCATTTGGATGGTAATGTATGGAAATAATAAATATTCTTTGTGATGAGATTTGTGAGACAGAAAGTTAATGAATTTATAAAGACTGCATGCTCTTCGGAGAGCAATGACTTAATATAATGAAATAACTACTTTAATTAAACTGTACAAACTTTTAAGTTTTCCTGACAAACCCGTAATAAGTAATAGTTCTAAAGATGAATCAATGCAATGTCAACAGCAAGTATTTAACTTAAATAATAATTATACATATTTTGCTTATTATTTATCCACACTTACTACTGTTTTGTTAATTTTAATTACCTAGTATCTAGTTTGACTTTATATGTGATTCCTTGTATTTGCATTAATTTGTGATTTCGCAATGTATATTTTTATCTGTAAGTGATCAAAAGTGATTTAAAATTTATCGAAAAAATATTATGTAAGGCCATAAATGTACCTAATATGCTTGGGCATAAATTATATACCGATATATTATATAAAAATATCTAATTGCTTAAATGTCAATAGTGTAAATAAAAATAATATTATGTATTGTAAATATTTTTATATATGTTATATATATATAGAAACAAATCATCCAACCACAAACCACTGCCATTTTAACATGAAATATTTCAATTTGCTCATTCTCTACAATAGTTCAAGTTTATATACCTCAATTTCAGTTCCATCAACATTATCCATAGATATATATTGTACAGTTTTAATTTTAATCATATATATGCTTTTATTATTTGTATATAAATATATCCTCTAAGAGAATTTTTATAATACATAAAAATGTTTTCTAAAACTGAAGAATTTTATTTGCCCCCATCCAGAAGTAATTTAATTTTTATTGAAACAACACGTTTAAATACCTGTTGCTTTGAAGTCATATAGGGCAGAGGCATCAGTTATTTTTCAGTTATTCGTTGAAATAATATAATTAATTTTCATTATTCGATAAGATTTCACGTAGATATGTATTCGATGGAATGTTGGGAGTGTGGGATGAGCCATAACAAGTTAGAAAATAAATCATAGTTTTGAAATAATTGTCGCAGTGACCGATGTCACGAATAGCGAAAATCATTACTGAATTCATCATCAGACTTGATTAGCAATTTTTTTTGTAAAAATTCTGCTGAATGTTGACACAACGGTAAGTAAACTGATTCTGCATTTGTATTTTTTCTTGTAAGCTACGGATAAACAATTTTTTTTATGGGCGGCCATTGGTGAAAACTAAAAATGAATATTTATCTACTTATGACCATATGAGGTGGCCATTAGTCGGAACTCCCAAATCCACTTTTGGCTAGATCTTTTTGAATTTTTTTAATCCTAATTAAATTTTAAATTTCAGTCAAAAATGTGAAAACTGCAAAAAAGAAGAATACAGAAATACAAATTTCAGTATTCTCTAGCAAAAATAAATTCAGCATTAAATGCTATATCAGAAGAAATGACCATTTCGAGGGCTAGTACTGTATCTAATGTGCCATGACAACTCTGAGGAATGAAATTAACGGGAAATATCTAAGAAACTCAACTGGACAACGCGATTATAATTGGTTCCTGGAAATGTAACTGAAGATAATATGCACATTATGTTTAGTACGACTGACTAAATAATATTCGGTCAGTCGCACTGATAATGTGTATTTTATCTTTTTTATAATTCAAGTTTCAGCGTTTTGGCAAGTAGCCGGGAAAAGTTGGAAAATAATAATTAGCAAAAATTTTTAGCATTATATTCCATTTCATCCCATATTTTAAACTTTTACCAAGAAAAGGATACCTAATTTGTTTTAAATTTTTCTAACCCTACTGGGAATTTTCACTATATAGTTTCAATTATTCTGTTTTCTGAAGCCATTGATATATATTACATTAGGATTTGCTGACTCGTAATTACTTTCGAGGCTTTCAAAAGGGCCATCCTGACGAAGCAAAGATGCAGAAACACGTGTCGGTGGGTGTTTCAAAATTTTGAGGTGATTGTTCAACTGGTGAGTACTTTTGTTTCATTTATTTTTGGTTTTACTGAACAGAGTATCAGAAATCTTTCACCACAACTTCTAACTTATCCAACTGTCACTTTACTGACACTATTTGAAAAATTTTCAGTATTGCCAACTGTGCATTTGCTATAATAAAATCACAAGTTTTCGGTCAGTTTTGAAAGACGTTGGTAACTTCGAATAATTTCTAAACTGACTATGAATCTGCCAGAGAATGATGAGCGATGGGTTTTATTAACAGTTGTCATAATGTGTGATATGCTTATATTTATTAAATAGTATTTATTTGTTCCAAAAATAGTATTAAGTAGATAAGCTATGGGGCTTCTGGCGCAAAATCTCATGTTATTCCTTATGGAGGTTCATTTTGCAGAATTTTCGAATATGTGTGCTGGATCTCTCATGTGGAGTCTTCTGAGGAGCTACAGATGATACATCCAAGTTTTTTGATAAAAAATATATTAGCGTATAATTTAAACTAACATGATTCGAGATACGGGAATGGTGTATGTTTAATTCGACTTAGTAGGGCTAGAGCACGCGATGTCAAGCGTGACTAGAAATTTTTATACAGTAGCTACGGGTTCGAATCCCGGCAATATCGATGGGAATGGTTCGCATTCTTTATACCTATTACCATGGCGATTTTTGTAACTAAACCAAGCAGTGCTGCCAATGGCATCAACTTCAATTATCTCCCGAGATGTTCGAAATTATCCCATTTTATCCACATATATGCGCGTTCAGAAACTTACAATACAGTACAAAATTCAGAGTAATTACTTTAGACGATGTAAGATGGCGTCGGAGTAGATAGTATGACAGACTTTTACAAAATTGGCAGCAGTTGCTACTTTGATGACAAATTAGCAGAATTTTCATTTTATGGAGAATATTGACTAAGAGTACTTATTCAAATTATCCACCTTTGGGATAATTATTCATCAATATTTGCAAAATTGTCCGAAATTATTCTCTTGATTACAATATTACATTATTATCCCAATCAATCCAAATTATCCGCAATTCGGATAATTATCTGCAAATTGGCAACACTGAAACCAAGACTGTTCTCTGCAACTTATATTTATCTTTATTTATCCTTGCGTTATCCTTATTAATCCCTACATTATCGTCAACGCACCAAGGCACATCGAACAGGTGCATAAGATATTAAATGATGATTAAAAGAAATAAAAGAAGTATTTTAGAATAACGTTTCTATTGAAATTTATTAAATACACAATTAATTTACCAGTGATAATTGTTAGCTAATATATTTTATTTTAAAAGCTATGTTATACAATTACTTATTTATAATCACACTAAACTGTAACTGTAAACTATAAATATTTTGTATTATATTATTTATTAATCTATAGATACTTGTATTTATACTTTCACTATTATCAATATTTATTATATTATTAAAGATGGCTCATCTTAACTGTAAATTATTATTTAATAAAGTTTAATAAAAACATTATTTCTAAAATACTTCTTTATTTTTTTTAATAATTTCTTCCACGATATGTGCACTTGATTTCTGAGAAATATTAGCCGTTTGCATTCAACAGTCGAGACACTGGAGTCAGTTAAAAATCAGGAAAAATTAGTAAAATACACGTATTTTCAGCACCGTGTTATGCTTCGGGGGTATTAATCGTATGAATTTATATTCTTTGCACAAAAACTACTATCTTTCAGCTTTGAAATGCCATCTTGAACGTGTAGATATCTTTAATAGAAAAATTTTTACAGCTAAAAATATTAAATCATAAAAATGACGTTTTTTAAATGCTTTAGTTCGAGCAGGCAAGAACTGACGCATGCGAAAATTAAATGATGGTGGATTTCCTTCTTTGGAACCCTAAAGAAGATTCTCACAAAGTTTGAGGAAAATCTAAAGTAAGATGGCTTTACTGATTAGACGATATCATATGGAACGACTCAAGAGCGTTGTGGTGTGCCCGTGCAGTGGGCCAATTTACACACCGTTTTTCATTTATATGTAATTAAGTGTAATTGTTATTATTGTAATTGTTTAGTAATGTTTCTCTCGTTATTTTCTGATTTAATTTACCAGTATAAAGAAATTGACTGCAACATATATTTTTTCATGTGCCCATTATGAAAAGAATAAAGTTTATGCACGAAGAGTAAAGTGTATAAACACGTACCTACCTTTTCTTCGATCGATTAATTTATATCCCAAAATTATGGCCATCTAAAGAAACTTACTTAACCGTCACTTTACTTTTCACTTCAGCTTTGTTTAAAAACCGTTCACTGCTGCCAACTGTGATTTGCATGTAAATACCTAACAATTTTGGGGATCCATCCAAAGATTATGTTATGTATATATTTATTATCTTTGGTCCATCTATTGAACTGAGTGCTACGAGTTAGTTTATTTATTTTTCATTTGGCCGAAATTCACTTCCAGTTTTCCAGACCTAAGAATAGATATAGTTGCGACAGTAAGCCGTGTTCTCTATAAATGCATACTATTTTGTCATTGCCCTATTATTCATTCAATATTAATGTTTAATATTCAGTAATCGTATATAAATATATATAAATTAATAAAACAGTTTTACGAAATATGGAAGTACTCCCACGTAAATCTGCCCAGCAAACATTTTCGTTGGTACGGTAATAGGAAAAGTCAGAAAAGGCATTATTTTGAAATTTTTCTGAACAATATTCGTTCGAAGCGACATCTGTCCATGAACTCTAGTACTATAAGCAGTTCAATTGCTGTAATACAAGTACTAGTTCGCAAGTAGAAAACATTTTGTAAATAAGAAACATACATATATATGTTCTAACATTGGCCTACATTTAGGTTTACTTAAATTCGTTTAGTATCCATAGATGTCTCTCAATGAAATATTTTTAAAAAATTGCCGTTTGTTGCCTGAAGCCATCTAACCGTCAGAATGGAATACCAATGACTAGTTTGTATCACTAGTTCCAATCTAGACGATCCATTTTGATATGTTGCAATTTAAATCACGTTAAGTTGTTTATTTAAATTTATCAGTTTGTTCGTGTTTAACTCTCTATGTGACATTTTCAGATAATGATAATCTTAAAATTTATATATAAAGCTGTAAGTGGTATAACATTATGTACATAATTAAAATTAAAACTAGAGAATTTGATATTTACTGTCGATTCAGCAGGTAGTTCAAATGTATTTATGGAACTTTGCACATATTTTATCAAACATGCCTTGGTATAGTAGACGCATGCGCCGTTGCTTGTAGTTTGGACTTTTGACAACTATAATGACGTTTGTGACTTTCACGTGACTTTGTTCGCCGTGTTCATGATGTTTTATATTTAGTGATATTAATAATTCCGTTTCTTTTATAAATTTCTTATAATTTTAATTGCAATGAGGAGCAGGACTAATTCTGGCGTCCGTTTGGACTATTACCAACGACTTGTCCATAAAATTATAATGGAGCATCAAAACCCAGTCACTGGCTTGTTCCCTGTTAGTGTTGAAAATAATCATGCTTGGATTAGAGATAATGTATATTGCATATTATCAGTATGGGGACTTTCTATGGCTTACAAGAAAGTGGCTGATCAAGATGAGGACCGAGCAAAAACTTATGAATTAGAGCAGTCATGTGTTAAGCTTATGAGAGGCTTACTTATGTCTATGATGCAGCAGAAAGATAAAGTGGAAACATTTAAACAAACTCAAAATCCTTTAGATTCTTTACATGCTAAATATTCTTCTATAACTGGTCAAATAGTCGTAGGTGATGATGAATGGGGTCATTTGCAAATAGATGCTATTTCACTATATCTTTTAATATTGGCTCAAATGACAGCATCTGGTTTGCAGATAGTTTTTAATTTAGATGAAGTAGCATTCATACAAAATTTAGTTTTTTACATAGAATGTGCCTATTGTACCCCAGATTATGGTATTTGGGAAAGAGGAGATAAGACAAACCATGGTTTACCAGAGTTAAATGCCAGTTCTATTGGAATGGCTAAAGCAGCTTTAGAGGCTATGAATGAATTAGATTTATTTGGTGCCCGAGGTGGACCTTATAGTATAATACATGTTTTAGCTGATGAAGCCCAAAAATGTCAAGCAGTACTGCAGGTATGTAATATTAACCCTTTAATTGCGGGAACCGTATAAATCCATGAAAATTTCGTGATCACTATGCGGGAACAGGATATGTACGCGAGGCTGGAGTCATGGTTAATTGCGAGAAATGGACGAATACGCACATTATATTATGTTCATAGGATATCTAACTTTAGTTTATTACAATAATTTTAACCCCAGCGCTAGATGACGGTAATCAGATTCGTCTAGTAGAGGAACAGTATTAATCAGTTCTATCCGTGTTATTCCGATTTTTGAAAAGAACAGTGTTTAAAATGTCCCGTGAAAAGTTAAGTGAGCAAGAACTTTATGATTTCGATTTATTGTTTATAAAACTTACGTTCCTTATTGTTCAGAGGAATATCTTATTTATTTTTATTATACATATATTATTTATATACATTTTTTATATGATGGGATTTTAATTTTTTATTTATGAAAATATTTTATCTTTTGTTTATATGAATATACACTTTTTATGTGAATAACGTGATTTTAACTTATTGTTTACGAAACACCTACTTACCTGTCAAGAATTTGCGTATCTTATGGCTTATAGTATCGTAGAAATAATGCGGGATTGCGGGAACCGTATTAATTAAGCTCTTGGTACAATGCGGGAAACGTTTGAACACGCATATCGTGTCCGCAGCCGCACGGCAGTATAGTAGGTTGAATCCGCTGCCGCAATGAAAAGGTTAAACATATGTCTGTCCATATATATGTATGTCGTTTTCATTACATATGCAAGAAACCTGTAGTGCATAAAAAATTTAGTATGTATTTACCCCAGGGCATATTCATATGTCATTTTGTGTTTAAGAGAGTAAATATTATAAAAATGTAATTATTTAAATACATTTTAATGTTTCTTTTAGTCTATGCTGCCCAGAGAATCAAGCTCTAAAGAAATTGATAGTGGATTATTATCCGTAATAAGTTTTCCAGCTTTTGCGGTGGATGATCCTGGACTAATTGCATATACTAGGGACTGTATTATCGATAAGTTACAAGGACGGTATGGATGTAAACGATTTTTGAGAGATGGTTATAAAACACCAAAAGAGGTAATAAAAAATTGAGTTCCATGGATAAAACATTTCCTGCGTGATTAGTTTCTGACATATCTTATGAACATTAACTTTTGAAAGATTAATTTTTAACATTAGATCAAGTAATGTATACAAGTAAAGTTCAAAAATAAGGTTAAACATTGAACAAATAAAATATGAAAAAGAAAAGTAAAGGAAATTGGTAAATTTTTTGGTCTCAGAAAAAATGTCAAAACTTTATATTTCAATTTTCTTTGAAATTTATTGCATGGTAAATTTTACTACTTTTTAAATTCTTTGTTAATTGAAAATATGAAGCAGTGTGGGTCTGTGGTTTTGTATGCTTGGATTTTGATTAAATATTTAGTGTTGAATGTTGAACAGTGTGGTTGATCAGGCTAATGCTACAGTTTTTAAGTTTTGAGCGGTTTAAATGCAAAAAAAATTTCGGACTTTCAGTCAGTAGTGAAGATAATTTTTTTTCTATAATAGTGTGCTAGTTGTTGGTCTTCTGCATAAGACTTTATTTTTAAGCAATACTAAACAATTAAGTTGCCAAATTCATTATATGGACATAGGCAAAAAAATTATCAGTTTATCTACTTTGCATACCATCATTCTCTTTTTTGTTTTTTTTTACTGTTCCTTTTGTTTTGAGATAAAAATGAAACAGGACCTAGATATTCGAATATAACGTAAAAATTTGTCTGATACAATGAGTCTGACATAAACATTTCAGAATATCAGATTTACAGGCAAGGTATAAAAAAAAAACATGCTAAAGGTGTGGTAATATATTCTAAAATGTACTTAAAAACTAAATAAGTTAAAATAAATATTGGAGATAGAGAGGAAACTGACCAACTCTGGAGTGAACTTAACCTAAAAAAAGGAGAATTACTTTTGGATCTATTTACATACC
This sequence comes from Rhamnusium bicolor, assembly GCA_029963845.1. Taxonomy (NCBI): domain Eukaryota; kingdom Metazoa; phylum Arthropoda; class Insecta; order Coleoptera; family Cerambycidae; genus Rhamnusium; species Rhamnusium bicolor. The sequence goes on along the minus strand of JANEYF010003368.1, from coordinate 159,880 downwards.
ACAAGAGTTACCCATTTATAAAATGGAAATAATTGAAATGTTTAATGAAATAACACTAGGTTATAATAACTGCATACTGGAGATTTTAACATAGATATATTGAAAAATATATCTACCACACAATACTTTACAAACAGGTATTTAATTTAAACCAGTTACTCAACCTACTAGAACAACTGAGACAATCAGTACTCTGATTTAATAATTACACACATAACACTGAATACTATAAAACTAAGAACAGTTAACATAACCGAGGTCTCTCCTGTATTGTCAAAGTTATAACAATGTCCTGATCAACCCCTGGACGAGAAATGTGTGTCCCTGTGTATCCCTATCGTTTCCATCGCATTAGTTTCCATTTTTCGAATTTAGGTTTAGTTACTTCTTTTAGCATCTGGCTGCATGGTCTACGACCCAAAGCAAAAAAAAAAAGTTAACAAGTCAAACTTGGGATGTGAAAATATATCAAGATTATAAAAATATGGATATAGAAAATTTATACAGAGATGCGGAAAAATTAATTGGAGTGATATTTACATGACTGAAGATATGGACAATAAGCTAAAACTAATTAATGAAAAAATTGTGAACATTTTTGACGTTCATGCTCCATTAAAAATGAGTAAAATGAGATCAAGAAACAATTTGCCATGAATTACATTTAATATTAAATGCCTAATGAAAGAACGTTAGATATACTGCAAAAATCATAGAATTGAAACACACCTATTTATTATCAAGACCTAAGTAAATGTGTAAAGAAAGCAATAAATAGAGTAAAAGTTGCATATTATGGACATAAATTTAACCAACATTAAAACAAAAATGCAGATATTTGGCAGGAGGTACAAGAACCTGGAATGAGAAGAAAGGCTTAAATTTGAACTTGCCGCAAAATTTAAATGATCCTCAAATTAAGTAATTTCTTTCAAACTTGTGTGCCAAAAACTGAAATTAATAAAAATGTACTAGATCACTATAATCAAAGATATGACATATCAAATTTTAGTTTTAAATTTGTTAAGTCCGAATGCATAAAAAGAGCATTGTATAGAATTATATCTTAGTCGGTTAGCATTGATGGGATTTCAGTACATAATATGTTACTATTGTTCATTCCGTATTGTTTATTACCTAACTCATGTAATAAACATATCGCTAGAACTGGGAAAAATGCTTAGAGAATGAAAACAAGTATAATTCAGCCAATTCCTAAAACAGACTTTGTGAAAGATACTAAGGATTTTTACCCAAATAACATTTTACCAGTCGAATCAAAAATTTTAGAAAGAATTATATACAGTCAACTATATGATCATTTAAATATCTATAATTTATTTCCATTTTGACAATCTGGATTTAGAAAAGGCTATAGCACTTCTACGTTATCTAGTTTTGTGAATGAAATTATTTCAACAAAAGAAAAAAAATATGGTAACTATCTTATGGACACGTCAAAAGCCTTGGACTGTGAATTTTGAACTATTATTAGCAAGGTTGCAAACCAATAGTATTAAAGGAAACACATTAGTTTGGTTTGCAATTTACCTAAATATAAGAAATGTTATTACCAGAATACAACAACAAAATGGTTTTCAGAACCATGTGCTGTTGAATCCGAGGTGCCTCAAGGTTTAATATTAGAACCATTATTATTTAGTATTATCACTTGATGCTGAAATTCTAGAACAGTGCAAATTATACAAATGTATGTCAATGATTTTCAACTTCTTTTTAGTTTTCCTCATACAGAAACAGAAATGGTAGCTACCAAAATAAATTAATGCTCCACTTACTGATTGTTTCAATATGAAAATTCCGCAATTAAGAAATTATAAAAATAGTGAATCATTATATAATTTTATTTTGTGATTTGTACATATTGTACTGAAATTTTGTATATTAATATTTAGTCAAAAGTCGAAGTGTGAAATTGTATAGTATAGTATAAAAGTTTTAGGCATTAATGATTCAAAAACAACACTTCCAATACATTTTATCGTAGAAACTATTATTACTATAATTAGGTTTAAAATAAAGCTTTTGTAATACCCAATAATTATTTTATTATTTTCTAGAAATGCATAAATACGAAGAAATAATACAACAGATTTTTTTGAAATGCGAAAAGAATGGGTTTATTTAGGTTAGGTTAGATGTTGTGAATGTTATTATGATTTCCGAAGTTACACTAATTAATCTAGATGTTGTCAATTTAAAATGTCAAAATAAATATGACAGATGTTCATATTTTGAATTATCTAGTTTAAATATTTTTAAAATAATTTATATGCGGTCTGTCCCCTGAAAAGTTCAGAAGAATGAAAATAGATATATATCTAGGGGTTTTCGTTTTTTTGTTTTGTAATTGGAGGAAATCATTTCTTGAGTGTGAACATTTTCCTTTTTGGTGAGTTAATATTTTTTTCAGTCTTGATATTTTTTTTGCTTCTAATACTGAGGACACTGTTATTTAATTCCATGTGGTTCTTGCTCCTAGAGTCAATAGTTTTAATAGTTCCTATAATAAAATGTACTGGAAGTGTTGTTTTTGATTCATTATATGCCTAAAACATTTATACTAGCACATTCAGATAAGAATGTCAGTATAAAATATAAAAATATATAGGTATTTATTATTATTATCATGTTAGGTTTGAAAGAATGCTTTGTAATACCCAATAATTATTTTATTAATTTTTTCTAGAAATGCATAAATACGAAGTAATAATATGTAAGATTTTCTTAAATGTACGAAAAGAATGGTTAGGTTAGATGTTATGATTTCCGAAGTTACACTAATTAATCTAGATATTGGGGCTTTTCGAGTGCAGAGAAATATTAACCAGTGGTTATAACCTCTTGATTATCATTGGTTGAAATTAATTTTGATTTTGAACTCAACCAATGATAATCCAGAGGTTCTAACTACTGGTTAAATTTCTACACCTGAAAAGCTCTATTGTCTTTAAATTTAAAATGTCAAAATAAATATGACATGTTCGTATTTTAAATTATCTAAATTAAATATTTTTATAAATAATTTATACTCGGTTTAGCCCCCTGAAGAGTTTAGAAGAATAAAAGTAGATATATATCTACTAATATTTTTATATTGTAACTAGAGGAAATCATTTCATGAGTGTGAACATTCTCCTTTTTGGTGAGTTAATATTTTTTCAATCTCAATATTTTTGTGCTTCTAATACTGAGGACACTTATTTAATTCAGTGCAGTTTTTGCTTCTAGACTGAATAGTTGTTTTAATAGTTTCTATGATAACATGTATTAGAAGTGTTGTTTTTGATTCATTATATACCTAAAACTTTTATACTAGCAAATTCAGATAAAAATGTCAGTATAAAATATAAAAATCTATAGATATTTATTATTATGTTAGATTTGAAAGAATGCTTTTGTAATACCCAATAATTATTTTATTTTATTATTATTTTTTTGTCTAGAAATGCAAATTAGTTATATCAAACCAAAGGAGAAATATTGTTTTTAACAAATTTCTTGTTATTGAAAGTACTTTTAAAAAATTAATAACTTGATAACATTTCCAGGATCCTAGAAGATTATACTATGAACCATGGGAGTTAAGGATGTTTGAAAATATTGAATGTGAATGGCCACTATTTTTCTGTTATCTAATACTGGATAATTGTTTTAAAGGAAATAAGGATGTGGCTGCAGAATATACACAACAGCTCGAGGAAGTAAATATCAGAAAATTTGTATTTGTGTCCTATAATAACCATATAATATTTAGTTATGATATTTTCTTGTTTTCTAAATGGATTAAATCAGTGCGGACTGACCACTAGCAGAAGTGGGCAAAGTCCCACCGGGTACCCCCTTAACTCGGATGAAAAAAAAAATCTATAACCATGATACGGTTCATGAAACAAAAGTATTTAGTGTCTCTAATCTCTAGTTATTATCATTCGTTACAAGAAAATGAGTCTGAGATATCGAATAACATTTTAGTTATTAACACACGTCTCTGTGGTTATTGATGACCGTCGATGGAGCGGTCGGTCACATGTCGCGTAATAATATAATTTATTTTTTTTCTTTTCTTAACCGTTGATATCAAACCGGATTTGATAGAGTTTTTTTAGGAATTTGCGATATACAGACATGTAAATATTTTTTTCTAACGTTTCGGTTTATTAAACCATCATCAGAGAACTATAATTATACAATATTTTAAAACACAGTTATGGTTATTTTACATTATATAATTCTACCACAGTAAACAATAACCAGAAGGATGTCTCAGCGACATTCATAAATCCGTTGAGCTCTCTGTGACCTTGATTGCATGAGGTTGTCTCACAGGCATAGTATTTTAAAAGGATACCATGGGTGTACAAAACAAATTTAGTGTTCATGATTATAATTATTAAAATAAATAATTAGGAAAGAGACCACACTCTTTCCTAACTAATATTTCAATGTTTGTACAGCCAGGTGTATACCGGGTGTAACAGGATCATGGTACACCCCCTTTTCTCCTTTAGTTTTAAAGATAATTGATTGAAATTTGGAATATCTTATATAAATTAAATAAAGGCAATTTATTATTATTATTATTATTAAATAATTAGCAGCACATACTAGTAATTTTTTTTCACTTCCTGTTTCACCGGAAGTGACACTAACTTTCGATTTTTAAATGGAACACCCTGTATATTATTGCATTTTTGAATTCTGCATAATTTTCTGAATCCAACGATACCAAATAAGTGACATTTCAAACGTCAATATTTTTTATAATTTTTAGTTGTCCATTTAAGTGTGCCATGACGGTTCCAATTTATTCTAAATGACCCGTGCAATGCTATAAAAATCAAAATCCTGTCAAAAATACTAAATTACGTGATTTATGAGCAAATAAAGTTCATCAAAATGGTTTTTGGGGCAAAATTCAATTTTTTTAAATGGAACCATATTGGTACCGTGGTACCATTTATTAGTATTATTAATAAGGAATTTATTCATATGTCGTATTAAAATGTGTGATAAATACAAACAAAATTACAGCTAAAAGAAAATAAGAAAATACAATTTTGTTTTGTTTTGTACCTTGTTATACATAAGGTGGCTTTGGAATACAGAAAATGAACACAAAACATTACAACAGTTGTTCAAAATACTGTCCATTAACGCCAATGCACTTCTGAACTCGCATAGTTGTTTGTCGAAGAACTTTCGCCAATTGCTGGGCCGTTATGCTGATAGCATAACAGCGTAGACAATATTTTTTAAATGAGCCCAAACAAAGAAATCAAGGGGTGTTAAATTAGGTGACCTTGGAGGCCACCTCACAGGACCATTCGTCGAAATTACGTTTTCTCCGAATCTCCCTTGAAGGTAATCAATTACTATCCTTGAATTATGGTGAGGAGCGCCATCTTGTTGGAAATACATTCCCTGTCGTAAATGGAAAGGTAATTCAGCCAAACTGTCCTTAATTTCATTTTGCAGAAATCCCAAGTATCTGGCACCAGTCAGGGGTCCTTCAAATATTATTGGACAAATGATTCTACTACCGATTATTCCAAGCCAAACATTGAAACCCAACCGCACTTGAAAGTTACCCGCCTGTAATAAATTTTAATATTCTTGTGATCAATATTTTGTATTTTGTCAGTTAAATAATCCCAAATTTGCAAACCTAGACTCGTCCGAAAATAAAATTATTCCCAAAAAATCATTGTTTGGCTGCACGTTATTCTACAAAAATCCAATTGCAATATTCCATCCTCCATTCATAATCATTTTCATACAAGTTCTGGTGCAATTGACATTTAAAAGATTTATAGGACATAAATAATTAACAAACTTTATCATTATATAACACAAATACAGTGGAATTAAAAGGAATCATTAAAGATATTAAAAACAAAAATGCTTCTGGTATTGATGAAATATCTATAAAAATATTTGAAAATCTACCAAACTTTGTTGTAGATGTATTGGTCTGTCTTATAAATAATTCATTTCAAACAGGAATTTTTCCCTCTTTTAAAAACTTCATTAGTCATCCCACTTTATAAAGGCAGGGACACAGAAAATCCATCTAACTACCGACCTATATCCTTAATTCCGACATTAGCTAAAATAATTGAAAAATTAGTGAAAAATAGTTTTTGGCATCTGGCAATTTGTTGAGTGATGATCAATTTGGTTTTCAATATAATGAAAGCACTAATGATGCAATGTTTTCACTCTTAAATAAGATCTACACTGAAATAAATGGTGGGGATTCCTCTGCTGCCACTTTCTGTGATTTGTCAAAAGCGTTTGACTGTGTTCAACATGGAATATTGCTGCAGAAGTTGAAACGCTATGGTTTCAGAGGTATTACCTTAAAATGGTTCCAATCATATCTGACAGACCGCAAACAAATCGTCAGAAACACAAGTAACTCTAATAAACTTAAATATAAACTGTGGAGTAGTTCAGGGTTCTGTTCTTGGCCCAATTCTCTTATTATATATTAATGACTTAGCTACAATTAATATTATTGGAGAGTTCACACTGTTCGCCGATGATACCACCATATTTTGGCATAACAAAGATAAGAATATCCTTCAGGAAGTTATATGCTCCGATATAACAAAAATTAAAGATTGGTGTGACTCGAACCTTCTCTCGTTCAACATAGAGAAAATAAATATAACTACTTTCCGATGTAGCTTGCAAGATATACTCTTAGGTGACTGTGTGATTCAAAACAAAACGTACAAAATTTTTGGGATTGAATATTGATGACAAATTAAAATTTAATGAACACATTATTAGTTTAAATAACAAACTTGCATCTGGATGCTACGCAGGCAGGATAGTCTCAAATGAACTGTACTCAGTGGCAAATACTGTTTATTTCTACGCTAATCGTATCTCACCTGCGATATGGAATTGCCTTCTGGGGTACATGTAGTAAGAATCTCATGCAAACGATATTCGGTACCTCAGAAGCGTGCCATTAGATATTTATGCAAAGCTAGGTCTCGTGATTCTTGCAGACAACTATTCGTAGATAACAGAATTCTGAGTGATGTCAATTTTTATTCTGGATACAGTAACCTTGATTCATAAACACAGAAGCATTCTTAATACGTCTTCAAATTATGCCACTCAGGTTGGTAATTTCAACCGCCCTGTCCCTAGGTCTACACTTGTCAAAGATTCTGTTATTTACAATGGCATTAAAATATATAATCATCTACCTAATCACATTAAAGACATAATCCCCAACAAGAAATTTAAAACTGTAAAAAATTTGCTTATTGTTAAAACCTACTATAACTTCGATGATACCTTTTAATGGAAATTTTACTGTTTTTAAATATGTTTATTCGTAGGACGTGTATATGTACTATATTTGTCTTATACAAACTTTAGAAAAAAAAAAAATTTATATTTCATATTTACACTATATAATATATTATATTACCTATTTATACTTATATTACTTAAGCTTTATCAACAAGAATGTTAATTCTTCTGGACAATAAAGTATATTTTGATTTAAAATATGTTTTGATAGTGGTATTTGTGCAAAATTCGGCTTACCGTTTGGTGACTAATTTCCAATTCAAACCCAATTTGCCTTAAAGAAACAGTCTTATCAACTACTACTCGAGCCAAAACATTAATTTTCGTTCCTTCGTCAAGAATGACATTTTTTCCCCGGGTCAATGTTGGGCTCACTTCAGAATTGATTTTCAAGGCGATTAAAATAATTTCTCGCTGGACATTGTCTATCAGGATATCGTTCGGCATAAAGGTGTCTAGCCGCAACGGCATTTTTCTATATTCCCCATAAATAATTAACATGTCCACTTTTTCATCTCTTGTATAAATTTGCGGCATTTTGAACACAATTAACAAGAGTTTTAAACAATTTTTAAAGACAATTAAAACACCAGTAAACCAACAAATGTTTAACAAGCTAAATATTTCATTGTTTTCAAAGCCACCTTAGTTAGTTACTTCTTAACATTTAATTAGAACAAGATTGTATTTTCTTATTTTCTTTTAGTTGTAATTTTGTTTGTATTTATCGCACATTCTAATACGACATATGAATAAATTCCTTATTAATAGTACTAATAAATGGCACCATGGTACCAATATGGTTCCATTTTAAAAAATTCAGTTTTTCCCCAAAAACTATTTTGATGAACTTTATTTGCTCATAAATCACGTAATTTAGTATTTTTCACAGGATTTCGATTTTTCTAGCATTACACTGGTCATTTAGAATAAATCGGAACCCTCAAGGCACACTTAAATGGAAAACTAAAAATTATATTATAAAAAATATTGACATTTGAAATGTCACTTATTTGGTATCGTTGGATTCAGAAAATAATGCAAAATTCAAAAATGCAATAATACATTTAAAAATCGAAAGTTAGTGTCATTTCCGGCGAAACCGGAAGTGAAAAAAAAATCACTTGTATGTCACAAAGTGCTGCTTATTATTTCAATCAATTATCTTCAAAACTAAAGGAGAAAAGGGGATGTATCATGATCCTGTTACACCCGGTATATGTATTTAATTTTTTTAACAGTACATGGTTAAAATAAAAAAATGTAGATTTAGATAAATGAAGCAAAATACACAGACAAAACATTTTAGTTATTGAATAATGATTACTAAACATTTTTTTAGGTTACAAAATAAAAAGTTAAGTACAAAAGAAACAAATGAATTATTGATATCTCCAAATTATGAATTTTGTGTTTTGTTTGCAAGTTTTAAAATTCCATTAATAAATTTAAGAGCGTAAAATAGTCGTATTGTTTTCTTAAAGCACTTTTTCTAGATATTTTAGAAAAATTGCCGATACAGCGCTTCAACTCATGTGATGTGGTGTGGAAGTAAAATAAATTAAAATAAATAAAAATCTGTGAAACAATTAATTTTTATTGTATAAAAACAAAATATCGATGTTTTTGGGAATAATTAAATTTAGTACAAATTTCGTTTTGCATTCTTCTTAATATTCTTACTAAAAATAACTTGTGCATTTTTTTTGTAATATCAGAAAACGCCTCGGAAAAAGCAAAAATATTATTTGCATACCTACATAACAAGTATTTTTTTTTTATTGAGTAACCCTTTTAATTTAACAATAATTAAGATTAGTAAATAACAAATATATATTTTATAGTTTGCACAGATAAAAATTACGTATCAGGATCATGAGGAAATGAAAAAAATTTGTTCATTGTATAAGTGTACATTTTATTTTTACATCTTTAACATAAATTATTAGACGTCCTCTAACACGAACAAAATTAAAATGTCCATTATTAAAAGTATGAAAATTGAAGTTGAACATACAAAATCAATGTTTAGGCTATTTTGAGATTATATACTGTCACTTTATCCAAATTTGTTGTTAAAATATGCCAGTTCTGCCAGAATATTTATTATTGGTTATCAGAGCTTTTTTTGTAGATAATGATTAGAACCGATGAAGGCTTGAAGCTTGTTCCAGAATTGTATTCAGTTCCAGCAGAATTTGTAGGAGCAGAATATAAAGAACCTGGAAGTCAACAAAGAATTCCATTAGGTCAGTGTCCGTTCCTTTGGGCACAATCTCTATACATTATTGGAAAACTACTACAAGAAGTAAGTGTCTCCTACCAATCTTACTAATTGTTTTTATAATCACAGTTTTAAGATAAATATATTCGAGTCTTTCCATATGAAATCGTTTAAAAAAAATCTTTTTTGTTGCTCCACTATTTTAGATTTTGCTTAAACTTTGTAAGAATCTTCTTTAGGGTTCCAAAGAAGGAAATCCACCGTCATTCAATTTTCATTTGCGTCAGTTCCCGCCTGCCCGAATTAAAGCATTTAAAGTATTTAGTGTTTACAAATGATGAAGAAATAAAAAAAACTATAAATGAAATAAAATCAAACACATAACCAGGAATTGATGACATTAAAGCTGAGACATTAAAAAAGATATCTGACAAAATATTACAGCCTTTAAGATACCTAATTAATAAATCTATAGAGCTTGGCATTTTTCCGGACGTGTTAAAAACTGGAGTAATTAAACCGCTTTACAAATCAGGTGATAAATATAAAATGGAGAACTATAGGCCAATAACACTAATATCAAATATATTCGAAAAAATAATTAAGGAGAGAATAGTACATTTTTTAAATATAAAATATAAAATTATATCTAACAGACAATTTGGTTTCCAAAAAGGTAAATCTGCACAAGATGCCATAGCTCATATAACAAATTTATTATGCAGAAATATAGATCAAAGCAAACCATCACTATGCATATTTGTTGACCTTGCAAAAACCTTTGATATGGTTTGTCATAGTAAGCTTTTAAAAAAACTTGATATTTATGGATTCAGAGGCAAGGTTTTTGGTTTAGTAAAAAGTTATTTAAGTAATAGGCAACAATATGTACAAATTGAAGAATGTATTAGTCATCCGCAAATAGTCGGCTATAGCGTTCTACAAGGCACGGTGCTTGGTCCTTTATTGTTTATTTTGTATATCAATGACTTATTAAATATAAATAGTGCTGGAGAAGTGTTAAGCTTTGCAGATGATACTGTTGTTGTTTATTCGGCAGAAACATAGCATGAATTAAAAATTCTGGCAGAAAAAGATTTTAAAAATATTAAATCTTGATTTAATTCTAACACTCTCACTTTAAATTCTGATAAAACTAAATTTCTATCGTTCACATCATACTCTAATAATTTGCCAAACATAGATCATCTGCACGTAGACAAGAACACTTCAATACAAGCGGCCGAGTCTTCCAAATATCTCGGAATTGTAATTGATAGACATTTGCGATGGGACTTGCAGATACAGTATGTAATAAAGAAATTTAGGTATCTACTGTCTCGATTTAAATATTCAAAAGTAGAATCACAACTAACATATGGCATAATAGGCTGGGGAAGCGCATATCCACCTAAAAAATTTAGACACTTCAGAAGCGATTTCTAAAAATTATTTACAACAAATCAAATACTTACCCATCCAAACACTTATTTGCTGAAACTAGGACTATGGACATAAGGCAATTATATTCATTTGCAGTTTTGATTTATATACAAAAAAAATTAGGCATTTATTAAATTTAATGAACATAGTTATGATACTAGAAATAAAAATATAGTCACCAACAAATATAAAATTGCAAAAAAAAATTGGACAAAAATGCTTTACTTATCTGGGTCCTTCATTGTATGTTATGTTACCCCAAGAAATAAGAAACTTAATAATATTCATCTATATAAAACCAAATTAAAACGTTGGATAATCTCCTGTGATATACAACAAATTCATAATATTATAAATTGCATATTTTAAATTATTGCTTGAACTGTTTTTTGCTTAAAATTGTTTAACAACATTTACCTATACTAAGTGAACGTACTACTCACACCAAAAATAATCAAAAAAAAAAAAAATCCTACAAAAAGTATTTTTATAAATACTTCTTGTAGTCTCGCTGTTTATTGTTAATTAAGAGATATTTTGCTTATTAAAATATTATTTAGTAAAATTTATGTCTTCCGAAACATTGTTAAGTTTGTTGATTAATTAAGAAATTGTGATTATTAATATTATAAATAAACACATTATTATTATTATTATTATTATATTATTAAAAAACGTTATTTTTATACTTTTATATTGTTAGCTGTAAAAATTTTCTAGTAAAAATATCTACACGTTTAAGATGACATTTCAAAGCTAAAAGTTAGTAGTTTTTGTGCAAAGAATATAAATTCACACAATTAATACCCCGAAAAAATAACACGGTTCTGAAAATATGTGTATTTTACTGATTTTTCGTGATTTTTAACTGACTCCAGTGTCTCAACTGTTGAATGCAAACAGCTAATATTTCTCAGAGATCAAGTGCACATATCGTGGAAGTAATACAACTTACAATTGACTCATTCGGCCTACTCTTTATAAAAAAAACTCTGCTTGAATTTTGGAAATTTTAAAAAATCGCATTATTTAGGCCATAATATGAATATGTTGGCTACGAGATAAGAATTTGAAATTTACAGGATATTTAGTTGTTACCTTGAACTTCAGAAGCCTGTAATGTTCGTTTTGTTATTTTCGTGCTTTGTACTTGTACAGATGGCTTAAAAGACGCAAAAATATCAGTCATTTGTTTATTTTCTAGTTCAATAATATTATTGATAATTGATTATTTTTAATGTATTATTATCCTTACTGTTTTTTCACTTATGTTTTTGTGAGTTGGTTAGAATAAAATTAAGAATAATTTTGAATGTCAAATTATATAATTTTTTTTCATGAAATTATGAGTATATTAACATTCAAATTATTAAATATGATTTGAAGGAAACAACTACTCAGCGGGTAAATACCCCGACCTGCATTGGATTACACCTTCAAATCATGATAGAGTGATAGCCAATATCATTTGTCAATTCCTAACCAGTCATAGACCGGTTTCGAACTTATTTGTTCTCCTCAGTATTCAAATTATCTAAGTAAGTAGTATAGTTAGACATTTATAAAACTTTTTATTTGCTCATTAATAGATCATCTGATGGTGTCGAATTACAAGAACGCTCCTGTTCTAACGCTATTGTCATTGTTACAAAAATCGTAGGGTATGGGCGCTTTGCTGCTAGTAGTAATATTTATTAACAGCGTTACTTTTCAAAGAGTACATAGTTTAAGTTTATTTTAAAAATAAACAAATGACTGATATTTTTGCTTCTTTTAAACCACCTGTACACACACAAAGAATGAACATAACAAAACGAGCATTACAGGCTTTTTAGGTTCAAGGTAAGAACTGAATATCCTGTAAGTTTCATATTTTTATCTCTTAGCCAACACATTCATATTATAGCCTAAATAATGTGATTTTTTAAAATTTCAAAATTTCAAGCAAAGATTTTTTTTATAATAAGTAGGCCGAACTAGTCAATTGTAAGCTTTATTTCTTCCATGATATGTGCACTTGATCTCTGAGAAATATTAGCTGTTTGCATTCAACAATCGAGAAACTGGAGTCAATTAAAAATCACGAAAAATCAGTAAAATGCACGTATTTTCAGCACCGTGTTATTTTTCGGGGGTGTTAATTGTGTGAATTTATATTCTTTGCACAAAAACTGCTATCTTTCAGCTTTGAAATGCCATCTTGAACGTGTAGATATTTTTAATAGAAACATTTTTACAGCTAAAAATATTAAAGCATAAAAATGATGTTTTTTAAATGCTTTAATTCGAGCAGGCGGGAACTGACGCACTTCTTTGGAACCCTAAAGAAGATTCTCACAAAGTTTGAGCAAAATCTAAATTAAGCTGGCTTTACCGATCAGACTATTTCATATGGAATAACTCATACAGTAAAACTCGTTTATAACGTACATTAAACTGAAACATTAAAATTGATGTATCATCAGAAAAAGGCTGTAAAAGAATTACAAAAAAAGTAAAATAAATGTGTTTTTATTTTAAACACACATCGATACCTCAAAGCTACACTGGGTTATCTTGAAAATACTCTCTCAGTGTTGCAATTTCTGCACTAACACATTTTCAAAAGTAAACACTGTTTTATTGACTGTAGCGCAATCCACATATCGAGAAATAACGCAATGTTACTACAGTACAACTTGGAAAATACTCAATAAATCCGCGCCAATATCTACCGGCACGATTTGAAGATATCTCATTGTTGCTTTGAGGTATTGACATATAAAATGTAAATAAACATAAACCGAGCTCGGTAGCGCAGTGAGCCAGGGCGTTAAGTGACAAATGTAGCTGGTTTACTGCCTATCGACTCCCAGGTTCAAATCCCGGTTTCGATACTTACAAAGTTGAAGGTTTTGGTTGTGCTTTAGTTTAAGGGTTGTCTAATTTATGTGGTGTTTTATGTTTTTTTTTTTAATATCACAAACCATATAATTACTTTGTAAAATAGTCGATATGCATTTTTATTTTAAACACATTAAAAACCACAAAATTACTTCATAAAATAATCAATGATATGCATTTGTTTATTAAAATTCATAAAAAAAGTTACATGTTTTTTATAGTAAAAGGGTATAGCCGGATAAGCATAGTGAAAAATGCCCCAGAGCCAAATTGGACTCTCAATACATGGCTTGTTAGCTCTATATTAATAAACAATTTCTGCCGAGTTTTAAATTCGTACCCCTACAGTGGGGCCAGTTATGGAGGGAAATGTGATTTTCAGTTTTTATTTAATTTCGCTTTTCCTGATGCACTGAAATTTCTGAAAAAAAATCAAGGTCCATATAGTCTCAAGGCTGCACGTCAGGAATTTTTTTTCATATTTTTTTGGCTTAAAATTCAGCTTGCCTAAAATTTTTGAAATATTGAATTTTCTTTTTTTTTATGATTTTATCAAGTGACTATCTTTATTTTTTTACAGTAATAACTACTTCATATGCTTGTTGGCTTGCAATTTTTTCAGATTTTTTAAAATGGTGGGCCATGGTGTAAAAAATTAAAACTCGATTTTGGGGTGTTTGGGGTCTTAATCTTTATTTTTGAATATATTGTAATTTATAATATTATCAATAGTGAATAGTGCATAAGTATTGTAGTAAGTATATATGTATACAATGGTATTACGTCTTCAATCTTCATCGCTATCATTGTTGATTACTGGATTTATTTGTTCAACATCGAAAAGTTTACTTAATATCTCTGCAGGTCTTACAATTTTCGAAATATATCGAGCGTGAGATAAGTAGTAAATTATTGCAGCAATGTGTAAACAACACCCGACTGTGCGTCTACCATTTGCACACTCGCAGTAATATCGCCTCACTCCTCGGAAACCAACGGAATTTGGCTCATAATCTATAAAACATTTATAAATTTTACTATTAATATGTCGCGACCTCACTTTTACTTTAATTATATTATTATTGTCTTTAACATAGGCCATATTGATGTTATTATCGGAGTCCATCAGTTCTGCTAAGTATATAGTAACAAAAGTTCGCTGGGTCGTTGAAGCAATTCACGGTGTAATCGGACAAAAATACCGATTGCTTCATCAGCAGTTGGATAACAAATTACTTCCTAGAGTCCGTGTATATTTTCGGATAGCTTGTTTTTTACAAAATAGATTTGGCAAACGTTTTTCAGATATTAATCTTTCCGAAGAAATTCTGTCCCAAATGACATCGCAGCAAACTGTGGAGAATACTTTAATTTTAGAGATCGAGACGAAACATTGGACTAGGCGAAAGGTTCCATTTCAACAGTTGAAATCCTCAGACCTCCTTGATTTCCCAGAAGTGACACAGAAGGACTTAAAAATTTTATTCACTGGATCGTATCAATTATCACAAGCAGTATCATACTTAGCAGAACTGATGGACTCCGATAATAACATCAATATGGCCTATGTTAAAGACAATAATAATATAATTAAAGTAGAAGTGAGGTCGCGACATATTAATAGTAAAACTTATAAATGTTTTATAGATTATGAGCCAAATTCCGTTGGTTTCCGAGGAGTGAGGCGATATTACTGCGAGTGTGCAAATGGTAGACGCACAGTCGGGTGTTGTTCACACATTGCTGCAATAATTTACTACTTATCTCACCCTCGATATATTTCCAAAATTGTAAGACCTGCAGAGATATTAAGTAAACTTTTCGATGTTGAACAAATAAATCCAGTAATCAACAATGATAGCGGTGAAGATTGAAGACGTAATACCATTGTATACATATATACTTACTACAATACTTATGCACTATTCACTATTGATAATATTATAAATTACAATACATTCAAGAATAAAGATTAAGACCCCAAACACCCCAAAATCGAGTTTTAATTTTTTACACCATGGCCCACCATTTTAAAAAATCTGAAAAAATTACAAGCCAACAAGCATATGATGTAGTTATTACTGTAAAAAAATAAATATAGTCACTTGATAAAATCATAAAAAAAAGAAAATTCAATATTTCAAAAATTTTAGGCAAGCTGAATTTTAAGCCAAAAAATATGAAAAAAATTCCTGACGTGCAGCCTTGAGACTATATGGACCTTGATTTTTTTCAGAATTTTCAGTGCATCAGGAAAAGCGAAATTAAATAAAAACTGAAAATCACATTTCCCTCCATAACTGGCCCCACTGTAGGGGTACGAATTTAAAACTCGGCAGAAATTGTTTATTAATATAGAGCTAACAAGCCATGTATTGAAAGTCCAATTTGGCTCTGG
The DNA here is from genome assembly GCA_029963845.1 of Rhamnusium bicolor. NCBI lineage: Eukaryota > Metazoa > Arthropoda > Insecta > Coleoptera > Cerambycidae > Rhamnusium > Rhamnusium bicolor. Next base: position 143,576 of record JANEYF010003368.1, on the reverse strand, counting down.
GGCATTTTTCACTATACTTTTCCGGCTATACCCTTTAAGATATCATAAAAAGCCGACCTACGCACAGTGGGGCCAAGGAAAGAAAACATGCTAAAAAATCAAATTTTAAAGTTGTTCTATAATAAATTTCGTTTGTGCATACTAATATAGTGATAGACAGAGCATATAAAATTGAATTCACGATCACGATTTGTAGTCTAGGTGAGGAGGAAGAAGGCTGCGATTATGTCACTTATTGGTTAGTACACTTCAGTCGTGTTGCATACGGAAACTAGACTGTGTGTTATTCTGTTTTTTGCAACAAGAATTTTATTCTGCCGTGAATTACTTAATTGTACCTTATAATGGATCCCAGTGAAACCAGTGGTATATATTTTTTATTAATATGGTACTGTAATAATGATAAATATATGCATTAATTAAAACCATATGACAATATTGTGTTTTTGTGAAAAGCTTATTTTCTCATGGATTTATAGTACACTTCCGGCCCTGATCTATTATCGCTATTTTTTTTACACACTTCTTAAAATGTTTACTAATCAACCTGTAGAAATTAACTGCTACCTCGTGCAGCTTAAAAAAATAATAATAACTCGAACGTATGTTTTTCATAATTGTGAGTATACTTTCGCATACTTTCACGATTTACGTCGGAATTTAAGAAAAAATGGACAGCTAGCCACCATATTGAGTTAATATTACACATGTTTAAGTTTGAACTAAGTTGGTTTAGTAATAGAGAGAGAAACACTACGGACAGATGGACCGACCGACATCGATACTTGGACAATATGGTTTTTGGTTTTAACCGAACTGTAAAAATAATGAATATAATATTTATGACATTGTTTTCTGTCATATATTGTAAAAAGTAATTATTAGCGAGTTTTCTGGATTTGGCCCCACTGTGCGACGGCAGGCAAGAACTTCGTTTATTTTTTTTAAACAAGTACAGTATGATAAAATCGATACCATATGTGAACCATTTTTTTTACGACAATCAGAAGTACATAATAAACAAGTACATTATATTATAAATATATAAAAACTATTAGAGGCTGCATAAACTCAGCCAGGATCAATGTTGTATAACAAATGTATGTTGCATAACCGAATGTACGTTATATGCATATTCGTTATAGGCAAGTTTTACTATACTAATTAAAGTTTTAATAATTCGTTATATTTTAGGGATTTTTGGCACCAGGTGAATTAGATCCTTTAAATAGAAGATTATGTTCTGAAAAGAAGCCAGATGTTGTGGTCCAGGTAGTAATTTTAGCAGAGGATAATGAAATACGAGATAAATTAGCTGAACATGATATTATCGTTCAAACTATTGAAGAAGTTGCACCCATAGAGGTGCAGCCAGCAAGGGTGTTATCTCATTTGTACACATATTTAGGTAAGGTGAATGTAAAGTAGAAATACATAGTTAATCACTGGTGTTTTTGATCAGTAAGCCTGGCCAAGGTCATTAATCCCACAGAGACGTACTGGGTATGCATCATATCATAATACTTGAATAAGTACAATAATAAAAACAAAAATATTTTATACATTGTGTTGTATGTTTTTGTACTATTTCGTTGCTTTAAATTCTTTTTCATGTATTTCCTTATATTTTGTAAGCTTAGTGCTGCACATTATTATTAAACTGTTAAATGACGTTCACACACATTGTATATCTAAGTGATAACTAATAATAAATAAATAAATAAATAAAATAAATGGAAATAAATTTTATTAATACTGGTCCACTTTATAAAAATATGTACAAAACTCACCTTCTTAAGCAGATTTATGAAGTAGCTTGGTTGTCGTTATCACAAACTAGAGCACTTCTATAATAACTGTGTAGCATCATATGTTTCTACAGTTGTCTCAGTAAGCAATGTTCGCTGTGGTGAAAAAATATGTTTGTATTTTGAAAAGGACCGTTCGACATCTACGGAAGTAATACAGGCATAAGCAAAACACTGTGACCTCACTTAACGCAGCTGTAGATGCACCATCACAAATTTGTCTTAATTTGGTAAGATCAGGATTTTTCCGTAATACACTCTCGAATTTTTCAATAACAGGCTTATTTTTTTGCATCAGTTATAGTCTGTAGCTGTGTATTTACGTCATCCACTATTTGCAGCGATTCCACTAAAGACAACGAAGTATTTTGCAATTTTTCTATTGCGTCGTGTAGTCCTCTATAATTGTTATAAATAGTTTTTAAATCTGTTTCAGGGGAAACATCTTGAAAGCTTGTCTGGCTTTCCTTAATAGCTGCAGCCTCGTTAGAGTTGAACTGTAGTATTGCAGCTTTTATTTGTTGAAAATATTCAGCATAATAAAAAGCTGCCTTCCACCACGTTCCCCAACGTGTAAGAATCGGCTATGGTGGTTCCGGAATACCAGGACACAGTGTGTGAAATGCTCGAAGCCGTTTAGTAGATTTGAGAAATACTTTTTTTGTATTTGCTATTAATGCATCTACCTCTGGAAAACATTTTCGAATCGTTTCTGCTACAAGATGGAACGCATGCACTTTACACGTAACATGTAAAAACCTACATTCGGCTCTTTGAAGAAAACGGCCCACCAAACGCATTGTCGCAGCACCGTCGGTCACAAACATCAACACTTGAGTTGTTGACAGTTCAAATTTTTTCGAAAGTCTCCAACACCACCCGCGTAATTGTTTCGCCAGTACACGCAGTGTCTTGCTAGCTAGTAAAAGTGGAAATGTTGGTTTAACAGGGTCGAGTACACGTACTATAACATTTAAAATTGAATTTTTTTTACAATCTGTCGTCTCGTCAACACAACCACAGCCGTGTATTTTTTTAATGCACATTTAATCCTATTTACAATGTCTTCAGGAACACTTGGTACATATCTACGTAATGATGAACGACTTGGTAAATTCACCTGGGGATTGAATTTATTCCAGAACTCCCGAAATGCTGGTTTATCCAATATGCGCAGGGGAACATCACAGGCAATCAGCATTAACAGTAAATCAAACATAAACTGAGGTTCCAAAGAAGACACGCCATTTTTTTTTATTTTTATGCCGGTTACTATTGACATGAATTTTGCAGCCGTATTTATTCCAACACATCGCTTGGCCAGGCTTATAGATCAGTTGTCGCCATCAAGCAGTGGCGCTGGTGAAATTTAGGCTATGTCAGTATTGGAACATGAGACCCAAGCGATACTTTAAGGCATAACTATCAAGACTAAATAAAGAAGTTTTGCAGAAAATAAATTTTGTTTGAAATTTGCGAAAAAAAGTTGGAAAAATTGTAAGCCTCCAAGGTTATTTTTTAAACGATTTGTAAAATATTTGCGAAACATTTTTTTTCACAATCAGGTTGAAAATATAACGACAGATTTCAAATTTCATAAAGAAATTGATTTTTTTACAAAGTTGCACCTTTTTGAAATTTGCACAGCGAAAAATGAATCTAAAATAAAATTTCAATACGGTGTAACTTTATAGAAAACCAATATTTTTTTTATGAAATTTGAAATATTTCGTTATATTTTCTACCTGATTCTGGAGAAAAATGTTTCGCAAATATTTTACAAATCGTTTAAAAAATAAACTTGGAGGCTCACAATTTCTCCAACTTTTTTTCATAAATTTCAATCACAATTTTTTTTCTGCAAAACTTTAGTCTTGATAGTTATGCCTTAAAGTATTGCTTGGGTCCCATGCTCCAATACTAAGATATGACATCCTAAATTTCACCAGCCACCACTGCTATCAAGTCAATTGACCACTCTTTTATCCTCAATATTTGGTTCGGTACAAACTGTTCTATGTTTTACTTGCAGGACGTAACAAAAAATTGGGCTTATCTGGAAGGAAATCCCGTGATGTTGGAATACTGTCCACAAGTAAACTGTATTCATTAGGAGACAAAATATTTGCTTTTACTCCACAGGTAATTATTGATCAGATCTGTGATTATATTATACTATTTACTGTGTATTGTTTAGTTTACGGATATGTCACAAAATTACATAGCATCGGATTATGAGCTAATGATAGATATTTGCAAGAGTGAAATAAATTTTTTGAAGTCGAGTTGGCAGAATATGCTAGGAAGACCTTTAGTTACTGTGTCCTGTCGGAGATTGCACCTAGGTATTTGCTTTTGCCAAAAAAATGTTTTACCAGAATGATCCTTTTGAATAACAATTTCACTCACATCATTTTTTGAAAGAAAGTTAGTATATCATGTTCAGTGTGGTGTATGTGACCCAATTAACCTGCTCATTTAATGTTTTGGATAATGGATTTAAGGTGAAAATTGTATGGTTAGACTGTTTTTCATTTTTTAAATTTTTATTAACTAGTATTGACATGAAAACAAAGAAATGTAAAATTACTATCATGAGACTTAAACTTTAATTGCAGTTAAGGACGACCACTAAAAAAAAATTAAATACAGTTATAATTTTACCTTATCAATTTGGGAAATCATTAATAACACTTGTCACTTTTAAGTTAGGGATGGCCAGAGCTGTCACAAGTACTCTTAGAAGGTACTTGAAGTATAAGTATCAAGTAATCAAATATCAAAAAATTACTTGAAGTATCAAGTACAGTTTTTCATAAAACATACTTCAATGAGGGCTAACGTGCTTGAATTCACCAAGAGAGGCCCTAGTGTACGAAAAGGTCAATGTCACGGAACGTTAATGTTACTATGGCTTTTTAACGCTAGTTTTTAGCAATTTTTATAAAACTTAGCTAAAAGACATTTAACACAATGACGGCAGAAGGGGCAAGTAGTAATTTACTTGCTTAGTAGGGGAAATTATTGTACTTATCAGAGGTGTCTTATGTCATTTAAGTTAGGTTACATCAAGAATGAGCATAATGAAAATAACGAATGTACATGATTATTACTCACGATTTTCTGTGGTAAACTCCTTTGGTAATGCATAATCGTCAGGATTAAAATGTTTCTTACAAACACACGAATGTTTGGAAGGAGTAAAGTTATCTGTATCAACTACTGTTTTAGGTGTGTTTTGTCTCGGAAGCATATGTCCGCCTTTTCTTTCCGAACAAAATGGAACTGCACAACACTGAAGCATAATTAACAAGTTTTTTTATTTACTGGTGTACGAAATAATTATAATAAAACTCTATAAACTTTTCCCGCTTAACAATAACTTTTGACATGTCTTTACTCGGCCAGTGGCTCCAACTGGTGAGTCTAAAAACGTTAACCCTCAATATCAAGTTATCTTTTGGAGGAAAAAGGATGCAACATGTAACCTTATCGTAATAATAACTACGTAATGATGATAATACCTCGAAGCGTTGCAGCGTCGAACTAAATTAAATAAACCTTAAGTAATTCTAGTAAGTCCGAAGCATTTCTTGTATGGTCTTGTTTATGCGAGTTTTGACAAACAAAATATAATTGAAAAAGGAATTTTACTTCAAGTAATTGTTTCAGAGTGCAAGCATCACACAAATATTTACTTGAGTAACCCAAGAATACTTCAAGTACAATTTATTACTTGAATTATGATGTAATATTTCAAGTATTGTTAAGAATACTTAAAGTAACTTACTTGACAAAATCAAGTAAAAATCCAAGTGTTTCTATGTGAATAATTGAAATACAAGTACAAATATCTACTTAGATAAGTACTTAAAATAAAGTACTTCTAGTACTAATAAATACTTGAGGTATAATTTCAAGTATTTTACTTTAAGTATTGACAGCTCTGGAGAAGGCTGACTTATACATCGGAATGTCCTAGTCGAAGGATTTTTTAAAAGATCGTGCTGTCTGTTAAGCATCCCTCAAAGAAAGAGAATGACACAACATAATACGTGTTATTTCACTTATTTGCATAGAGCCATCTTGCATTTAAATTATTTTAAAAAATAATTTTTTTTGTAGCACAGTAGTCAATAGGTGTGTTCTTTCTAACCAAGATCTCAAGATATTCCAGTACATCTCTATTTCGGCAGAAATGTTGTTGTTTTCTTTAGTTATCTCATTTTGGTATTAGCTGAGAATTCTCATTACCCCCTTATCGATCTGCACAACTTATTTTATATTTCAGTATCTCGTCTCACATCACATGAATGCAAGGAGAAAATTTTATCTTTGGCGTTTGGTCAGTCAACAAATGATTTTAAGTTTAGGTTAACTTAATTTCATGTATATTTCTGAAACTAAAACTTTTCTTATGCAGAAATTCGTACTGATTCAACTCTTATTTAGTTTTTTAATGTTTAATGTTGATATGTCAACAACAAAACATGAATAGATAAATAGGAGAGGGAATATCTTAACTTGTAATTTGATGTTTTTTTAAAGTTACTGAAATATCAGTTAATCTCATATTGATATGAGATGTTGGGTAGAAAGAATGCACCTAATATTTCATCACGCAAATAATGATGTTCAATTTTTTTCAAAAACAATTTATTAACCAATTTTAAAACTAAACATTTTTAATTAACTTTATTACACAGAATGCTTTTTTTCAGTCTTTACTAATTTGGAGAGATTATTAAATAGTGTCAACACAATTTGCCCTTCTACTAAAGTTTATAATTGATAAAAGTTACCCTAAATAGGTAAATTCAATAATTAATTTAAAAGTTTATATTAGCATATACAGGGTCTTTTTTAACGTCACCGAATAATGACAGCTGGAGATTCAATAATCCAAAATAAGACAAAAAAAGTTATAAATAGTTTTCCGAAAATGCTTCCAAACTGAGATACAGGATGATGAAAAAAGAATTTTTGTAGTTTTTTTTAAGATTTTTCAAAAACTAGAAAAGATTAAATTGAGCTTTGACACACTTAAATGTCTAACAAAATACAATTAATCAGGCTTGTTTAAGTCAGCTGGCTCAATCCAGTGGCGTAGAATCTTTTAAATTAATCACTAAAAAGAAAGGATACGTGCCTGCTTTATTTTTGAAAACACTATTTTTAGATTCACATTAATTCTGCAAATAAAATCAGAATTTACCTAACTTAAAAGATTCTACGCCACTGGATTGAGCCAGTTGACCCAAACTAAACCTGATTAATTGTATTTAGGTAGACATTTGAGTGCACTAAAGCTCAATTTAATATCTTTTCTAGTTTTTGGAATCTTAAAAAAAACTATGAAAATTGCTTTTTCACAACCTGCATCTTGGTTAGGAAACATTTTCGGAAAAGTTTTATAACAATTTTTGACTTATTTTCGATCATAGAATCTCCAGTTGTCATTTGTCAGTGAGTTTAAAAAACACTTTGTATAAGCAAATTCATATTTAGTACTGTAGTTAAAGCCCCTAAAAAAAAACTATTAAATTTTGGTTTCTTGGGCATCACTTATTATTACTACCAATAATTTTGATGAAATTGGATATTTAGTTATATAAAATTTCACAAAACAAAAGGCCTGCGGCTTTAAGTCACAAGCTTGTAATTTTCTTAATATGATTTTCTCAAAACAAGAAAAATTTCTAAGGATAAACAAGTACTTATTTTTTGTGTGAATAAATACCCCAAATTTTATTAACAAAAAAGACCTTGTATTTTCTTGGGTGTTGTATAGTTTGTAGATCTATATATTGTCTTTCTATAATTCCAGATATTTTTGGAAGCTTCTAAAAATAATGATAATAATAATAATAGAAAATTAGAAAATGTGTTATAAATTATTTGAGGTATAACTTTCCTACAAACACAATATGTCTGTGGAAAAGTGTTTGAATTTAACTTTTCCACGAAATTCACATTACTAATGAACATAAAATGGTTATTATTTGTAGATAACTGCAGCCAGAAAATAAAATCTACAGATATCGCATTAAAAATATAACAAAATTTAAAAGAAGTTTGAACTACAAAATGGCGAATGTTTAACTTGTCTTATTTTAAAACTATTAGATATTTTTGTTCTTGTGAGAAAAAAATACCTACTAATTTAACAAATTATTTCCACAATTATTATAAAATATGTAAACAATTTTTTCTGCGATATATTCTTTAATTATTTTTATTGCTTATAATATAAAAAATCCACTCAAAAATGATTTACTAACTGTGCTTTCTCTGGGTACTGTTTGTGATTTGTATTAGTAAAAAATATATAATCTGTTTTTATTTTGTTTATTAGTGCTTGTCAGATACTTTTGCTAAGAGGTGGTTTTTGTGGTGTGTGTTGCATGTTTGTTCCTGGGTTGGTTAGAATTTTGATGTAGAAGAATACTACACGAGTTATGACATCGCCCTTTTAGCAGACAAAGTTGTTGCCCACTTGTCCTTTCTAACAATGAGCTGGCGAAATATGCTTGGCAGGCCTACAATTTCGCTTGTCGCTACCAAAAATCACTTAGGTAATGTTGTCTTAGAAAAAGTTCTTCAGATATATTTAGATGAATATTAACACATTGACTGTCATTCTGCGTCACAATTTACCATTTGATGCTGTGATCTTAATCCAATTGTCCAATTATTGTCGTGGAATCTTATTAACCATTTTTTAAGGTCTTTTACAAAATGCCTACTTTCAATACCAACTTTGAGTTATAAATAAACAAAGTAATCAACGAATAAAATCAGTTATAGTTACAGCACACTATACAGATCAGTTATCAGTTAATTTTGAGATCATTTTTTTATACTTCTAAACTTCTGAAAAATTATTGATCAAATGTAATGCTTAGTTTGGTTACCTAATAGATAGGTGAATAAATATATGGATGACAGTCAACGTATTAATTATCACTATTTTCTTTTATTATTGTATATTAGATTGGAGAATGAGATTAGTATCGAGTAATTGCTAAAGGGGTTATGTTTCATTATATGATCAATAAATTGTGAATAAAAAACTTTTAGTTGGTTATTGTCAATACTATTAACTGAAGTTGATAATAAAAATAATTGAAAAATCATAATATTAGGAACTTATACTTAAAATATGATATTCTGTTTACCAGAAGCTCATTGTTTTGGTTCCTTAAAAAATGATATTTCTCTAAATTTAGTGTATCCCCTTGTGTGAATATTATAATTACAAGGGCCATATTCGCTATTTATTTTATGAAAGACCTCACATTTTTCGCATGTGTACAAGTTACGATACTGTAAAACCCTTATATCAGCTAAAAGCGATGGCCCAGATAAATTTATAAATAAGAGCGCTTCCAGCACTCATCAAGTTTTTTCATCCTAAACTTCAACCAGCTAAGTTCGTTGTAAAGTGTTAATAATCAATCCTTCAAATAAATTTTCTTAAGTCTTTTTTGCTTTCGTTTTTAAAAAGCCAATCGCTCGTCTATGATTCTTAAGTTACATATTTAGTCATATTTTTATAAAAATATCTATAAAATTCATCTAGAAAAAAAAAACTAATTTTTTGAATACCTCATGCAAAAACCAGTGAAATAAAAGTAAAAATTGAAAAAAAAAAATTAAACAAATCAAGTCCTATCCGGACATGGATTAGCTGAATTTTTTTGTTCAACGGTGGCATTAGGTAGAATCACCACCTAATGCCACCAAAACTGTTACTGACCCTTTTTTATGTTGTTAATGCAAAAGAAACATCGGGCACGCCAATGTGTTAAATGTAAAAGCTCACTGTTCTGATTTAGTAACCATGTAGCGCAGCGCCTTTAAAGTTAGATAGAATGTTATCGTGAATTATATGATTCTCTGACGTTACTGTAGTTCCAAAGATGGTATAAATTCGCGGCGGCCTGCCGGTATCAATGGTTGGTTATGTTTCAATTTACTGTATATACAATACAGAGTGGGCCAAAAGTTTGGAATATTTCTAATATCTTAAAAAATTCCAATTTCTTCCAAAATTGCTAAAATATTGTTACACCACTGGAATATGTAAACTGATTAGATGAAACTAGATTTGTACGAGAATAGCCGGGAATGTTCTGGAATGTTCCAGACCGCGTGAATGGATGTATGTATAAATAAGGCGAACGGTGGGACGAGAGTCAGTCTTATGTTGGAAGTGAACGAGTGAAGAAGAAATAAAATAGCGATTTATAAATGTTAATTGCGATTATGGTTAAGACAGTCATTAATCTATTGTTGTTAATTGTTAATTAGTAAATATAGAGTAGTGAATAAGTGTTGCCTGGACTTTCAATCAACGATCTACTTAATATAGGTGTTTGTGTATAGCAAACACGTAACAATATGTTGAAACTTTTTAAAAGCTCATATTACAATCTCTAGTTTAGTTCTGAAAGACCAGTGATGGTATTTATCATAGTTCAGACTTGGTGACATGTACTTTGAAATTTGTTTTTCAACAATTATTGTTGTGTTTGTGTTTCCACTTGATATAACTAGTGCTGGCATGTGAAACTAGTTTCCTGGATAACCAGAGAAGATCGCAAGTAAATCGTACATTCCAGGTCTGTATATATCGTATCGTACGTAGGTATACAACATGTTGAAAAATAGACGTTTTTGCACAATTTTAAACCGTTTCACTGCGGCGTTCGATTTCGCTATACGGGTCGTCAGAACGGCCGCGGCGATCGCTCCCGCAGTTTCTCCCAAAACAGTGCTTATGATTTTTCGTTTTTGTTTTTTGTTAGTCAAAGATTAAAATTACATTAATCAGAATAAATAATAATAGTTTGTGAAAACTTTATTTTAAATACAAAAATTTTAACTACTAAAAATAAAAATTGTTGGTTTAGTGACACATCTACGAGATCAACAGGTTGACAATTAACATTCTGAATATTTTCAATATTTTCGTCGTCACAACTAGAGCCATCATCGGATTCGTTATTCTCATAATTAATTAATTTCCTAAAAATCACTATTTATTAAAATGTTATATAATTCATCCTCATTTAACCATTTCTGTTTCTGATGGTTAAACTTAACCATATTCAGTAAAAAAAACAAAACCATATGCATTACGCATTTTATTTTGTAAACTATTGATTTTCATACGATCAACAGGTGTTTATTAATCCAGCTGTTTGGGTAGACCTAATGTACATCCACAGTCATTTTTCAAGAATTTATTTGTCAATAAGAAGCCTGCGTGTACAACTACTTCACCTGGATATGCAATAGTTAACTCAGTAAACATTGTATTTGATCTGCACCAGCTCATTTTTCAATTATCAGGAAACTACTGAATGTGTGGAAAATAAATTTGAAAGAGTTTTACAAAACAATCCCGGGTTTCGTACACCGTGTTGTATTGTGGACCTCCTTGTAGGTAAAGAGGTAAACTTTTCTTAACCCAGTATACACATGCCCTCCTCGAAGAACTTCATATATTTTAAATATGCACTCCTGTTGCCTCTGTAGATGTTGAAAGGTTGTTTTCCTTGTATAAATGGATTTTAAGTGACAGGAGTCAAAAGTTAACTCCTGAACATCTAGAAGAGATGCTGCTATTTTACTCTAGAAATTACTAGTGTGCAGAGTTGTGTGTTCAGTTAAATATTTATTGCTCCTATTATTTTGGATATTACAAAATCCCCAATTATCATTTATCATATCTTTATGTGTATGTCAGTATGGTGTATTATGTCATGTACGATTTACTCGCGGACTTTTCTTATTAGTCGTTATTACTATTATTAGCATACAAATAACCGGTTCTTCCACCATCCCAAATTCCCAATAGTTTGTTTTGCAAATATCCGAATAACTGGTTTTCAAATATCCGAAGGGTCAGTTTTTCGGATTATACTATGATTATTATTAAACACCACAGGTAATACAATCCCCTGTGTCCCTGAAGGTACCGTGTGTGAAAGAGGACTACACATTTAGAGACAATGGACACACACACAATGTCAGAGTATGCTATGATTATTTCGGGTTAAGAAAAAATCCTAGCTCCTCAACAGGGGATTGAACCCGGGTCTCCAGCCAATTGCCAATTTAAATCTTTATTGCCTATTAACATATACATCTACTTAGAGGCTAATTATACTTCATTTATTTCATTGCTAAAATAAATAAGTAAATAATACAAACACGGGTTTAAGTTTGACTCGTTTTTACATGGGACTCCAGGGTGAGAGGCAAGTGTCCTTGCCATTCGACCAGGAAGCACCGCCATCCGAATACTCGTTTTTTTTTTTTTTGATATCCGAAAAACCGGATATTCAGATATCCGAATAGTCGGTTTTTCAGATATCCAAATAGTCGGTTTTGGCCATTAATTTGAAACTCAGTTTTATCTGAAACCGGTTTTTAAAGAAACGAATTACACGGTTTCACTTTTTTTCCGGTTTTTGCCAGCATTAATTACAATCCTGTTAGTTTATGACGATTTCATTTCTGAAATGCAGTTATTTTAGATTTATTACCCGAAAACCCCAAAGATTAAAAAATTTATCAAAACGTCGACATAAAGTGAAAATAATTATATTTTATTCACTATCTGATAATACCAACTATTCATTATCTAACATTCACCTATATTATACATGTTGCAGCTAATATTTTTCAAGGAATATTCCACACTTTTTGCCCATTCCGTATTTAAGCCACATGTAATTAATATTTTTATTACACACATAAAAAAAGTAATTTTTTCTATCGCTATTGCATATTTGCATATTATTTTGGCCCTGAAATTATAAAATTTTAAAGTTTTGTTAGATCAGTTATGATATTATGTATTTAAGCATAGTTTGTGATAATAATATATTTCTTATTGCCACAAAAATCGTTGTAAAATCGTATTTTTCCATTGGTTGAATTGAATGAATAATTTTATCACGCATGCTGTTTCAAGGGATCATCTGTTTTATTGTATTTGAAAATAAAAGATTTAGCAACAGGTAGCACCATTTTAACTCTTTCTCGATTTGAGAAACAAATATATATATTATTATATATACATGGAAAGTGGAACCATCTGTTAGACTTGAATCTTCCCCTAATAATAGTACCTGAGTTTAACGTTTATTAATTTTAGAGGACGGAAAATTACCGTTAGCAATGATTACAACAATGAAAAAACTGAAATCAGGCTATATAAATGGTACTAGAGTAACACTAGGAAATCTAAATGACTTTTTGAGTACCAGTTGTATAACGAATTTAAGTTTCTTGGGTTGCCATGAGGACGGTCTACCCGACAGTAAGTACTAAGCCAAAATGTGTAGTGTTATTTTTAGCACAAATTTTTGTTTAGAATTAAATCCACAAGTCCACTCTTATTTGGAAGAATATTATGTTAAGTCATTATCTCACAAATCATCTTTATTATTGGTGCCAAGTATAAGGTCAAGGTCCAAGAATTTGAAAAGAAGAATGTCAGTGCGAGGAGCCGTTAAGAAAACCAGATCGATTAATGTTGATTGTAAGTATTTGGCAGTTAAAATATTTTTGGAATCTTTCTAAAGTACAACATGTAATATAAAAAATTTAAATCATTGTTCTTATATAGAATTTGCTGGAATGAACAGTTTTACATATTATGCCGTGCTAAGCAAGAAGATATTTGCACTTTCTCTATCAGTAAATCGAGATACATTTGTCACCTAACACTCTAGCCCATTGCGCTATCAAACTAATTACTTCCTCACCCCTCAAAGTGAGGAAGTTATGTATTCGTGAAAAAAATTTTGAAAATTTTTATTGCATTTCTGCACGAATCTCGACGAATTATGATGATACACAAAATTTCAGACAGAAAAAATTTTCTATCTGTGTGTGTCTAGTTCACGATAGCAGCTACAGTTTTTGAGATAAAGCTTTCAAATTTGATACACACATTCTAGAGGTCAAGGAAGAGATTAAGTTCGTTGATGAGCAAAATCGGTCCCAATGTCTAAAAAAAATGTTAGTGGCATTCCACCAATGTGACTTTTTTGAAACGTCAAAATGTGACTTTTGTGAAACGCCAAATTTTACTTTTTTGAAACGTCAAAAATTATTTTTATTGTAAACTTCACCACACGTTGAGTTTTACTGCGGTGAGGAAGTTCTGATCCCGAAGTAATTGGCAGCGGTTTTTTTGATTATTTTTTATATTTTCAAAAATGTAAAGGTAACCCTAGTTAATCTTATTCAAAAGTCAGATACTACCGTTTTACTTAGCACGGCAGTGTTGCGTCTTATAACCACAAATGGGCATATCCAGAAAGAATTGAAAAGTGCAAAAATAATAAGCGTATTGTTTGACTTAATTCAATTTCACTTTTTTTTTGCGATACATTCTTTTCGGTTTAGATGGTGGTATACATAAATAAATAATATAATACATGTTGCATTTTTGAAAATAGTTATGCATTACTCATATTTTCAATATTAATCTACAGCGGACGATATTTTCATGCATACCACACAATGGAGTAAGTATTCTTTTATATTTGTTTAAATTTATCTTTCAATATTCAATGATAGTAATGCCAATATTTTCAACAGTTAGTTGTTAACTATGTTGCACTATTACATAATGAAATTTTTTGATCAATCATTCTAACAAATTCAGATTGAATGATTTATTATGAAAAAAACTACAAATAATTTTAAAAAATTATTGGTTTAACACTGGTTGTTAGCTAGGTACTATTTTGTGCCATTTTTGTCTTATCAAACATAGCACTCTTATACATGACAGCAGTCAGCTAGAGAATTCAGCATTTGGGCAATGCAAAATGAAACATTTTACTTCAATAACGCGTGTATGTATTGTGCAAATTTATTAAGAAAATAAGCGACCAATCACAAATACGAAAAGAAAACTTCCTTGATTTTGCAAACGAATTCATAACCCACTTGTAACCCGATTAAAAAATTCAAAGATAGTGGTTCCGTCAGTAATAAAGACAGTGGCAATAACACCAGCCATTTTTAATCAAATGTTGACTGCTCCCCGTTTATATAATTCACCGTGAATGTGAAAACAAATATTTACTATAATTACAGTCACCGTAGTAATAATCCTATGTGCCTATGTGTCTTTGTAGTGGTCGCTTAATAGAAAATATTGATACAGTAAGTGAAAGTGTCAATTAGTGATGTAAACTTTAGTTACTTTTGAGTACTTGAACGATTAGTTACTTTTTGATACGAGTACCTGTACTCGTACTTTGTACTTTTTTGACAACAAAATATTTTTCTATAGTATGAAATATGCCGGATAATAAGTTAGCAAGTTGCAACCTGACTGATTCATCTGAATAACTGTACCATTCGCCACATCACTTGTCACGCTGGACTGGAATGGAATACTCTACTTGTTCCTCGGTCTCGATCGGTAACTATCGTTGAGGTTAGTTAGTTAACCCTAACCAAAAATGAGACTGCTAGAATAGGTATAGGTACAATAGATATAGTAACGAGTGAATATAAGTAACAAGTATTTTAAATAATAAGTAGACGTTCCTTTGGGTACTCGACAAATACCCGTTACTTTGTAATGAATTAGAGATGTGGATTTCATAGTCAGAAAAGTTAAACCTAACCTCAAGCATAAAAATATTATATTGGAAACAGCAATTGCTACAACCGATTGGACATATTTATACCAAAATAAATTCAAAGTAAAATGAAACATATTAAAAACCCACCATTTTAATCCCTATAATAAATAAATTATTTCCCTCTCGGTAAAAATATTTCCACACTGTCGAGTTTTTTGTCGTGATTTGACTTTTACTTTATTTTCACAGACTTTCAAACAATTTTCAAAAAATATGTTGCTGCTCTTAGTAGTTTTTACTTTGAAATGTAAACGAGTGTTGCCAGATTGTCATAAGTGGCTAATCTCTTCCAGAATTTTATTTTTATTATTAATATTAATGGCTTTTTTTATTAAATAACATCTTTGACATTAATTACAATTATAACATATTTATCCAATGATTATTTTAATTTTATCGGCAAAAAAGATGTACATTTTGTGACTATAAATTACACATTTTGGCAACCCTCCTTAAACTTTACAACCGCTATTTGCAAGATTTACTGCGCATGCACATTCTACTTTTCCATGTTGAAAAGTGCCTCGGACTAGTCCACTTTTCCAGACATGTCTGATAGACTGTTACGGGTCGAATTTTCCTTCGACCCGTACAACGTGAATTTGACAATCTCGAGGAAAATTAACATAGTCTTAGTTAAAAGGCTGTTTATTTTACCTTAAAGTACAGCCTGATTGTATCTAAAATAAAGGAATTGTTCCTAAAAGCTGCTGAACTTATCGAACCACCCTCGTAGCCGAGCTCCCCAGAATTTCTGTCGATCTTGAGTTGAACACTCAGTCTACGGTAATCTAGGAGATACAGCACATGCTGCTAGGTGATTTGTGTAGTACTTTGTACAGGACATTCACACCATGGGTAGTTACTTAAAAGTTATTGATATAGACTCAGCTACATGCTTCTCGATAGGTAACACCCTGAAAATAAGTGTCGGATGAATATTGGCTTAACTATGAATGCCATCAGCATTAGGTTTATCTAGAATAGGCGTAGTCGGGTATCCTACCTATTTAAGTATTAATTTACTGGTTGCCTGCATGGAAGGGCCAGCTAAAGGTCAAATTGGCTGATGACAGAAGGATACCGAGACAAATTTCTCTTTTCACACATTGCTAGCGTATAAATCATATTACAGCAAAGACATTTGGCCACATCGTTGTTCTTACGGCTTAGAAGGATATTCTGATTAGTGCTCTGGTCTGAGATGGTGGTAAGTCGTATAATGTCCCATATTAATCTGTCGAGCTGATAGGGTATGACATACCGTCAAAATGTTAAGTACAGCTCACAGTTTATACTCTGGAATTATATGGGGTCTGTACTCGATAAAACCCAGGTTGGCTCACTTTATACGACTTCATTTACCTAGAAAAGTAAGGAGACACAATGTGATACTGCACCGTCACTGGGGTATCGTAAATTTGATTAAGGGAAACTTAATGCTCATGTAGGTAGAGCTTATAGTTTTTCTTAGTGTTATCTAAATACTATACTTACTGCAGTGATCGTGGATTGTGTAAATCAATAAGTTTCAATTGGTTATTTATATCAATAAATCGAAGTGACAGATGTGTTGATATGACAAGATGCCAACTGTCTTTGTTATGGTCACAGAAGTAACTAAGCGAGGATTACCAACTTAGATATTGCACAAGGTGATTTCCTATTTTCGCAAGAAAATCCTTTTGTCGTTCAGTCGGAACTCAGGACGTGGCGTTATTTCTCTAGTCACCAATGATTCTCAGGGGGTTTTGAAAACTATCTCTCGAATAGTCGGGTTTTGACATCGTAAGGTTTCTGAGGTGAACTTCACGACTAACAGATGGCTCCACGGGGGTGAAGAGAGGAAACGAAAAAAGATCATTGACAGCAACTGGTACCGAAAAAGGTTTTCAACAATTATTTTGGGCATCGGTTGATTTCTCACCGATTATATGGCAAGGTTGGGAGCCGATGGAGTAACACGTATAAGGTGATACATATTTTGTGGTTTAAGGACCGTAGTTGTTAAATGGGAGTACACGCCGGGTTCTAGGTTAAGTAAGTAGAAAACTGGCTATAGTCAGGCAAATATTCATTTTGTTACTCTTTCAGTGGCTTTGTAAGCAAGACTAGCTAGCACTGGTGTGGAATCAAATCGAGTTTGGAGTAAAGTACCCTCTGTAGATGAGGTAAGAGTTACTTGGCACATTTGTCGACGACGATGTGCTACAGGTGCGTTTATGCTTTTAGGGTCCTTGGTTGAGGCTAGCACTCTTGGTTAATTGTTGTGGATTTGAACCGTCCTGTTGTTTAGGGGTTAGTCCAGGTGACACAGTTGTCCCAGCGCCAGTAGTCAAACCTCCTACGTTGGGATATTTACCTGATTGGGAACCCAGGATCTTTCGTTGTCTCGCCTATGTATGGGTGTGGGTTGATTGAAAACTGCTGACAACTGGCCATTGTATCGGGAATTAATTGGTTGATGACCTGAATTGACGTATCGTCCTGAGGTGAGAAGTTCCTAGGCCACTGGAACCGCAGCCTGCGTACTCCTGCTGTGAGTAACCTACTGTGTCACTGCACTCGTGGGGTGACAGTGAACGATGTTGAAAGGAGCCGGAGTCAGGGGGTGCTCACTACTACCGCCGAGGGATTATTCACCTACCACACCACTTGGAGGATACCAGATAAGATATACCGTTCTCTTAATTGGGGATTTAACATCTTTTGGGGGGGTCATTCCTGGTTAATTTTGGCCACTTAACTGTGAAGCATTTTAAGCTCTGTTTTTGTTTAACAATTATTTTGCCAAGTAAAAGACTTAGAGACGAGCTTTTATGATGCATTTTAGTCTCACATTATAGGTATTTAGTACCTTGCAAGTACAATAGTTTTGAGCGGGTTATCGTCAGGCATTTTAAGCTCTGTTTTTGTTTAACAATTATTTTGCCAAGTAAAAGACTTAGAGACGAGCTTTTATGATGCATTTTAGTCTCACATTATAGGTATTTAGTACCTTGCAAGTACAATAGTTTTGAGCGGGTTATCGTCAGGCATTTTAAGCTCTGTTTTTGTTTAACAATTATTTTGACAAGTAAAAGACTTAGAGACGAGCTTTTATGATGCATTTTAGTCTCACATTATAGGTATTTAGTACCTTGCAAGTACAATAGTTTTGAGCGGGTTATCGTCAGGCATTTTAAGCTCTGTTTTTGTTTAACAATTATTTTGCCAAGTAAAAGACTTAGAGACGAGCTTTTATGATGCATTTTAGTCTCACATTATAGGTATTTAGTAACCTTGCAAGAACAATAGTTTTGAGCGGGTTATCGTCAGGCATTTTAAGCTCTGTTTTTGTTTAACAATTATTTTGCCAAGTAAAAGACTTAGAGACGAGCTTTTATGATGCGTTTTAGTCTCACATTATAGGTATTTAGTACCTTGCAAGTACGATAGTTTTGAGCGGGTTATCGTCAGGCATTTTAAGCTCTGTTTTTGTTTAACAATTATTTTGCCAAGTAAAAGGCTTAGAGACGAGCTTTTATGGTGCATTTTAGTCTCACATTATAGGTATTTAGTACCTTGCAAGTACGATAGTTTTGAGCGGGTTATCGTCAGGCATTTTAAGCTCTGTTTTTGTTTAATAATTATTTTGCCAAATAAAAGACTTAGAGACGAGCTTTTATGATGCATTTCAGTCTCATATTATAAGTATTCAGTACTTTGCAAGTACGATAGTTTTGAGCAGGCTATCGTCTGGAATTTTAGGCTCTAGTTTGTGTAGTAAATTCTCCCATATATAGTAACGATTATTAGAATATTATAGAATCTAAGTTTAGTATGTGTTACCCTACTTTTCCTTAATAGTGTATGGTAAATTATAGTGTGTATGGTCTGATATTTGTCAGAATTGTCCTATATACAGAGTTAGTCGTAAGTGTTGTTCGCCTATCGTGACGTCACGTTCGGCATCGATCTGCGTGTGTTATTGCTATACTTGTTTTTTGTGTTGTTTACGATTTCATTTACCTTTCTATTATATTTATACGTTCTAATTAAACCATGCTTTAATCCCTACAGGGGAAATAAACTGCAAAAGGTAATTTGTGTTTGATTTCATCATATAGTACCCAGATAACGTTGTGACAAACGAGTGTAAAGGCTTTATTACCTAGAGGGTTCCCTTCAGACCTGGGCAGTTTCTAGCTATGATTGGCTTTGAGAGCTAGTGGCGCCCTTATATAAATTTTAATTGAACCCCGCCCATACCGGCCGAGGTCCGGAGTATGGTTGCGCACTCGTGAGCAACCCTCTAGGTCTTAAGGTGAAGGAATTTTTCTTTTCTCTCGTGGTAAAATCATAGGAGTGCGTAACAAGACATTTCTAATGGATTTGTCATACCCCACATCTCTATAACGAATAGTTACATTTTTATATCACTAGTGTCAATGCAGATCCGTGGTAATGTCAATGCAGATCCAAACACCTCAGTTTGACATCATTCCTAGCAGTTGAACATGTGCCACTATGCGTCAAATTTTAACAAAGTTTATGCTAACAATCCTCAAACAGTTGAAGAGCTTTAAGTGAATCTTCGCCATGTTATTGGTAAAGTAGAGCCACAAGTTTGTGAAAATGTTATAGAAAATTTCGCCTAAAGAATAGTTACTAGTTAAAGGAGCTGCGGAGGCCATTTACAAGATATTCTATTCCATACATAATTCCCATATCTGTACATTATTCTGAAATAAAACATCCCTGATTCTTCTAATTATCTTGTTTTGTTTAAAAGTCCCAATAGGTGATTGGCATAATCAAATGAATTCAATAATCAAAAGTTGAATGGTTCTGAAAATCAAATGATTATTTGAATTATAATCATTCAAATGATTCAACTTTCCTTGCATTTTGTCTCCCTGAACAACAGAATATTCAAATATGTTCACAATTATTCATAATATAATAAACACGGGCTACTAAATATGAGATGCCACAATAGACCGAATGGTCACAGTGGAGGGTCTAATACGAGCGCACTCGCAAATATATCATACCAAATACAAAATTCCAGATACTACGGAAAACAAAATGAACATGGAGACCTACATAACACGGAGGAGCAAACATGCATACTTACATCATTACTCTTACATCACATTCCTATTACTTTTTATTTAAGGTTTTTTCAAACTAAACCTGCTAATGCATCTGCTGTGTGCGACCATTTTACAAAATTTAATCAATATTGATTCCAGATGTTGACATATTAATTTGCTTATTTTATTTGCTTGGCATTCGAATGTCCACCATTTGAATGATTCATCGAAGTTCTACAAAATATTTCAACAATTGAATACATTAATTCATTTTACGTTTGGTTTTATAAGAAATATTTTTTTTAGTTAAAAAACCTCAATAAAACTATTTTACAGCAGAAACATTGGGTATGGAGGGTAATGCTACCTTGGAGAGAAGAGGTTCTATGTTCTTTTCACTTCACTTGCTAGATGCAGTTGATCATGCTGGAAAAGATCAAATACGGTCTCCCTCGCCAGAACTAAAACCAAAAGATTGGACAGAGAAACAAAAGAAAGACTTACCAGCTACCAGTACCACACGATTTAGAACACAATCGGAAATACAGTATGCCGATACAGAAGTAAGTTAAAAAAAAAAGCTTATAATAAATAATAACTAGTTTAACTAAACATTTTTACCCGTAAATATGTTTAATGATTTATTGACCATCTTTTGCAAACGGCAATGGAATATTTCGTCTAGGACAAGCAACAACAACAACAACAACAACATCAAAACAATTTTATTTAAATTAAAATAAAAGCATTGTATATTGCCCTCGCCGACCCAGCATCCCCGCGTATGAAGGCGACGTGGCAATTGTTGGATCAGGTGATGAGGGCTGGTCCAGGCTTAGAACTAAAAAATCATTTATAAAAATACAATTCCTAAAAGAAAACATTTTACATTGTATAATTTTAACAAGAATGAGAAAATCAACGATGTATGCAAAAGCATATGCCGTTGATACTAAAGTTTTGTATTTTGATAATGCTATGACGGGCCAAGCTGCTGCAGTAAAAAGCTCGCCTCTAAATAATACTGAACTGGGGAGCGGGAATGTCCAACTCCGCTTATTTTTGGGTATTTGATAACTTCTAATAATGTGCCGCAATTCACTGATGGTTAACTTATAATTTGGAATAAATTTTGTGGGGAATTTTGATAACAAAAACGAAAAAGAAAAAATTTTGAATTTTGGTGCCCCTTTTATAATTAGGAGTGGCCTCCCATTTTGTGGGAGAAGCGTGATCTAAAGATGTCTGAAAATTGGTAACATTGAATATGGTAAATTGTGTTTTATTCGAAATGGCGCATTATACTCCCTTATTTATAGGACAAGCAAGCAAGGTGCAATAACCTTTGTATCAGGTTTTAAATAATAAGTATGTAGTTTTCCTAAATTTGAATTCCAGGTAGATGAATTATTTGCAATGCTTCGGGAATCAGAACATCTCGATGAACAAGGTGATATTCTGCAGTACTTGGTGGATTCCAAAGGTTTAGACTACAATACCGGCATGCTAGAATATGGTAAAGTTGTTACAGTTAAAGATCTATTAAAAGACCTTTATGAAAAAGCCTGCCAACAAAAGATGTGGGGTCTGGTTAGACACACGGCCGGTATGCTTGGCAAAAGAGTAGAGGATCTTGCTAAATCAGTAACGGACTTGCTAGTACGTCAAAAACAAATTACTGTGGGTATGCCACCAAATAATGAACATACTATAACTGCTCCTTTACCTGAAAGTGACTTAAGACTTCTTATCCATGAAGCATATGGAGAAGACGATAGTACAGCCATGTTAACACAAGAATTACTTGTTTATCTTGCCATGTTTATTAGGACCGAACCACAGTTGTTTCTAGAAATGCTGAGATTAAGAGTAGGACTTATTATTCAAGTTATGGCCACTGAGTTGTCGAGGACTTTGATTTGTGATGGGGATGAGGCATCGGAACATCTACTCAATTTAAGCCCCTTTGAAATGAAAAATTTGTTGCATCATATTATCAGTGGAAAGGAGTTTGCCATCAGCAGTGGTAAGTTAATAGTCTAAAACATCTTTTTTAGTAATATGTCAAGCAATTACATACTCAAAGTTTTTATGCAGGAAAAAATAATTTCAAATGTCATTTTTGAATAGGTCACGGGCGTAATGCCATAAAGTTTGACAGTTATTAGACCTTAGGAAAGACAAACTGATCTATGTTCAGGTTTTAATGGTAATTGAATTGCATTTTTCCACAGAATCATAATATCTGTTTTTGTGCTTATATTACACAAATAACCAATTTATCAAATTTATTATAAATTATAGTGTAATAGTAAGAAATTTCTGATAATGAGATTGGTAATTAATAACTTTATTCTTACCTTTGCAACAACAATCTTTTTTTGAGGGAAATTCCTTTTCAAAGAACTTCCTTCACCCAACTACAAACTAACTGGTTGTATGCTTCGAGACTTTGATTGCCTAGAATTTTTTTCTTAAGCACTACACTCAAAAACCAAATAATTGAAAATATCCCCCTATAAAATACATCAATATTTGTAGTAAGGTCTTCTATTTTTTTCAAAGTATGAGGCTTAAACCAATTGCATTAACTTTTCCATGTACCTTACCTGTACATCACGAGACAATTCCATAAAATACAAACTCATCATCATCATCTTGAGCACACAAAAATAACAAAATTAAACAATGAGAATTGTTTTAGATGTTAAATAATCCAATATTAGTTTTTAAGCCTCAGAAACACCGCACGTACACTTAAAACAATGTGTTCAGTTGGCAGATGACACAATGACAGATGTTTGTTTTTCCTAAAGTCTGTGACGTCGAGTCACACGACCTATAGGCAACTACTACTAATTATTTTTATTGCAGTTGGCAGAGGCAACTTTTCTATTGTCAGCAATAAATCAGGTCGTATAAGCAAGGTAAGTTAACACCTGTTCATGACGCATTTCATATCTTGTCGATAAATACTAAACTTTTTTTTTAGAAAAGTCATATTAGCCTAGCAGATAGTTCAGATGATATGGAACCGGATCGCCAGGGTCAGTGGTTAAGAAGAAGAAGATTAGATGGAGCTTTGAACAGGGTTCCTAGAGATTTCTATCCAAGGGTTTGGGGCATACTTGAAAAGGTATGACTGTTAAGAGCCTTTCAAAGTTATTCAATTCAAATTTAATTTTATGCAGTGAATGGCGAAATAGTAGATTTAAACACAAGTAAATACTACTACTGAACATTTGTCAATATCTTTCTCAGAACTTTAATTTGTATTCAAACTTAAAAATAGCAAAATATGTTTTTAGTAAATTCAAGTTTTTGTATAAATGTGTATAAGTAACGTGCTTTGAAGAAGCGAGGCATATGGCAAAATTTTGGATTTTAAGGTTTTCATATGTTCACGATCTTCGAACCTTTAACTTAATAAAAACACTTGTTCCAAATTTCTATCTTCAAAATTAAAGAAAAAAAGGATTTAAAAGACCTACATTCATCTACATTTATTGATTTTAACAGAAAATGGAAATCTGAAAGTTATTATTTTGAAAATGAAAATAATAGTACTTTTAATACATCTTTGTCACAGGGGACTTTTCCTAATTTATTAAAACTGGCAATTGTGATACCATTGTACAAAAAAAGAGATAAGAACGAATTAGGTAATTACCGCCCTGTGAGCTTGTTGTCTGTTTTCTCAAAAATCCTTGAAACTCTCATGTACAATACTGCCGTGCTAAGGCTAATGGGCGTATCTGACATTGTATCGAAATTCGGTTTATGGGATTTTTACATAGGCAAGCATGTATTTGACTTTATTACTAAAGTAAAAGCGCGTATCTGTATTCTAAATTACTTAAACAATTTTTTAAAATATCCGATATCTCCACCGCATAGTAATATTGCAAAACCAAATGGTCGTGTCTAACATTTTCTTAGCCAAAAAAAAATCGAATATGCAGTGTATTACAGACAGATATAGGTCATATCAGTAATTTTTGGGCTAATATTCACTAAGCCAATTAGTTTTATATGCATTAATATTAGCAGATACGACTAGGTGTATCACAAACAGTCGGTATATAGAAAAATACAAAATCTTAATTATCTCAAAACTATGTTTTTGCATAAGGAAGGCAGAATAGGTTAATCCAATTTCTTAATAAATGTAGTTTCTTTAATGACTTTCAACATGGATTTAGAAAAAACAGATCAAGAACAACAGCTCTATTCAATTTTGTCGAGACAGTGTTAAATGCACTGGAAGGTCAGGAAATCGTCTGTGGACTTTTCCTTGATCTCTCCAAGGCATTTGACACTTTAAATCATATAAAACTTTTAAACAAACTAGAAAAAATTGGGATAAAAGGAGTTAGTTTACAGTGGTTTGCATCATACTTGCAAAACAGAAGGCAAAATATCCGTATTACAGACAATGGGGAAAAGTATGAATCCAATATTAAAAGTTACAACTAGGAGTGCCTCAAGGAAGTGTTCTTGGGCCACTTCTTTTTGTAATCTTTATTAATGACTTAGTCAATGTAATAGAGGATAATGTTAAATTAAAAGTTATCAGTTTTGCTGATGACACCAACTTATTGATCGTGGGTAAAACCGTAAACGAGATTACAACCACATTAGTACAGATCTGGTTTAGTATAAAGAACTGGTTTAACAACAATAACCTCGTTTTAAATGAATCAAAATCCAATTGTGTAATTTTTAAAACTAATAGATCAAATATCCAAGTACCTGAGTATCTAACTGATTTAGTGCCGGTATCAACAATACAATCAACAAAACTATTAGGTGTAACACTAGATAGTAACATCAAGTGGTTCTTGCACATTGAAGCTACAGTTAAAAAACTAAATAAGTCTTGCTTTGCTCTCAGAGTTTTATCAAACTCTTTTCACGTCTCTGCTCTTTTAAATGTATACTATGCAAACTTCTACTCCATAGCCAAATATGGCATTGAAATTTGGGGGGCTCCTCAGACCTTCCTCAAATTGTTAAAATACAAAAGAGAGCAATCAGAATAATTCTTAAAATGAAATATGAGAGGTTGCTTTAAAGAAAATAAACTACTGACAATTCCAGGTTTATATATTTACTCTTGTTTAGTATTTTTAAAGAAAAACAATTTAGAATGTATTAAGGCAAACATAAATCACATATACGATACCAGGAACAAAAACAATTATGCTTATCCAATTCATCGGTTAACTCTTACCGAAAAAGGCCCATTTTATGCAGCACTGAAATTTTTTAATGCTCTTCCCAGGGAATTGAATGAGAACGTTAACCTCAAGTGTTTCACTCAGCAAACCTTCCAATATATATGCAATATGGAGCCATATTCTCTTCAAGAATACTTTGCATATTAACATGATTTATTATGTTAAGCTCATCATGTATTGTATATGTATTTTTTTAATGTATTTTTTAATGTGTACTATTTCCTGTGACCTGTTTTATACATTGTATATATGAATTGAAACGGAATAAAACTTACTTACTTACTTACTTACTTGCTTCTGAATGAACAAACTTTTTACACATTCATGTGAAGCAGCCATGGAAATTTTTCTAATAAAAAAAATTAATTGGAAAAGCCATTGGCCTTATCCAGTATTATCTATTTTCCTATGTACCATAAAAATTTACAGCAATACTAATAGGTGTTTTTTTATTTTAGTGCCAAGGGATTGATATTGCAGGAAAAGTTCTACCTCAAACTTTGACGCAGGAAATGACTCCTGGTGAATTGAAATTTGCCTTAGCTGTGGAAACTGTTCTAAATACAATCCCACAGCCAGAATATAGACAACTTATTGTAGAAGCTTTAATGGTGCTCACCTTAGTTTCTGAATATAATGTCGTACCATCATTAGGAGGAGTTATACAAGTTGAATATTTAGTACATACTGCCAATGAACTGTTTTTGGATGATCAGGTAATTAGTTAATACACAACACTCAATTAGTAAGAATCAATCATTGCTGAAGCCAAATCCATAAGGTTCACTCACTTAGTTGTGCTTGTGGGTATCAAACATTCTGTTTAACCCCTTACTGTACAGTACGTTTTTTAAGTTTTATTGTTATAAAGTCACTTGTACATGATTCAAGAATCTTTTCTACCATGAACAGCAAAATTATGGAATTCATCGCCCACAGTTTTTCATGTTTTTTTAGAATTTCAAAAGTGTTTTAAAAGGGAACTTTATGAGGAAATGATACGGAGAGATGTATCAAAAGAAATATATAAATAATACAGCAGTGACCTTAAAAATAAAATTAGTGATAGAAAGAAAAGCTCACATTCCAATTACATCCTAAATTCAAATAACAAAACCAAAGCAACATGGCAGCTAGGTAAAGCATATCACAGGAAAATATAGTTATGATGAATTTCAAATAGAAAATATACGTAAAAGTGATGACCAAAACAGTAAACGGGAAGTATTAAATGAAATAAACAATTTGTAAATGTGGCTGAAGACGTTAGTAGATATTCTAAAAATAATTTGAAACGTGTATAGAAATAATGAGGTAATGGTTTTGTATGAAACAACTCCAGCAGAACTTTATGATATAATCCACTCTCTAAAAAATACAGCAGCTGTAGGAGTTGATGAAATACCTACAAAAGTATTAAAATATTGTGCAGAAAAGATATGTAAACCCCTCCCTGTCAGATATAATTAACATGTTCTTTAGTTTAGGAATATTTCCAGATGATCTGAAGAAAACCATTATTAAATCTGTATATAAAAAAAGGTGAAGAATGAAATTGAAAACTATAGGCCTATTGCTCTCATCTCTATAATTGCCAAAATATTTGAAAAAGTTCACTCAATCGGATAATTGATTTCACTGAACATACAATATAATAACAGAAATGCAAAGTGCATACATGAAAGGCAGATCAACAATCAGAACAGTATATTTAGGAATATGTAATATATTGGATGCAATTAGTAATAAGGATAAAGTTGTTGAGCCTTTCATGGATCTTTCCAAAGCCTTTGACAGTGTAGACCATACGATACTCTTGGAAAAAATATAATTGATGTCTCCGTGGAAATACAACATCCTAAAATCTTATCTAGAGAACAGGCAACAATGTGTTATGATAACGGTCCTGGTAAATGTTTAAAATCACATTGGGGGATTGGTTAAAGGAGGAGTGCAACAAGGGTCAATTTTGGGCCCAATTCTATTTCTGCTTTATATAAATGACCTTCCAAATGTGAGTAAGCATCTAACAAATTAATTTGCAGACGATAATTCTCTAGTAATTAGAGCCAAAAATAATGAGGAATTAGTAACTGAAATTTCAGCTACAATTGACATCTTATGCGAATATGGAATAATTTAAAATTAAATATTGAAAACCTCGCCTATTGAAATTTAGCCTAAAGAAAGAACTACCGCAAACTATTAATTACAACAACCAGACCTTGATGTCTGACTCCACAACATTTCTTGTCATCATAATTGATCCGCAGCTGAATTGGAAACATCACACAATATCTGGCAATAAAAATAAATTCATTTGCATATGCACTATGGATAATATCAAAATCTATAAATGATACAGTGGCTATGGCCTCCTACTATGCTTATATATATTATTTTCAGATTTAAATACAGAATCATCTTCCGGGGAAATTCTGTGGAAGCCAGCAGAATTTTCAAGCTACAAAAAACTGTATATTTCGAATGAAAATAACAGACACATATACCCCAATATTTAAACAAAAGTGTATAGTTACTTTTCCATATATCTACATATATGAGTGTGCTTGCTTTACCAAGAATAACTCTGATGAACTTATCAGGAGATATTGATCATTTATATAACACACGTGATAACGCAAATTTAACATTACGCTTCCTGCAAACATCCTACAGCCAAGTACAGAAAAACGTTGTGACGCAATTGATAAATTTTTCCAACCATTTACCAAATGACTATCAAAACTTTCCATTTAAATAGTTAAAAAAAAAAACTAAATCAATTTTTAATCACTGAAACTTTTTATTCTGTCAGACTTTTTCAATTATATATTTTAAGTTTTAACATGTCGTAATTTTATTGTCTTTATTACATGTAACACATACTATATTATAGTTATTTTTATTAGGTTATATATTTTACACTACTTTCAATTTTACTTTGTGACTTGTTCTACACCTATGAGGTACCTACTTATGGAATAAAGTTATTATTATTATTATTATTACTATTATGACTGTATGACTCCAAAAAATAAAACAACTAACAAAGGAAGAGAGAAAGATGTTGTTTTCCTGCACTACTGAATTTACGAACCAAGATTAAAGTTGAACTGTTTTGCTATGGAACGAGTGTACCCTATGCATGTTAACAAATTAAGTTAATATTTATTGTTTTTACTTGAAAAGCAACTGTTTTCGTTTAATACATTAAGAATGAATATTTTTATTTCAGATGAAATGTGATGGTGATGCAACACTTTGCTGTGCCAAACCAAAAGATCTAAGAGAAACCTCAAAAATAGGAGGCTTATTATGTGGTGGCGCTGCATATATCTGTCAACATTTCTATGACAGTGCCCCTAGTGGTTGCTATGGCACTATGACTTATATGACAAGGGCAGTGGCTGTGACTTTAGACTGTCTACCAAAACATGGCGAGTTAGATTGTACGATTAGTTAAATTTTTCAAATGTATATGTAAAACTAGTTCTTTTACTCTAGGTTAAATTTTTGTTGATTTAATGCGAAAATATAATATACTGTCAGATAATTATGAATATTATGTAATACACAATATAGAATAAATACTTTCTTCATTGAATTATCGACGATCCAGATTCTCCCTTAATCCGTATAATAAAAATTCACGACGTAATTTCATTCGACCAGTCTGCACACACCTGAACTGCCCGAAGGCATTTACAATGTACTGTAATGAGTGTAATGTATACGTAATGGAGGATCGTGAAAATTACTTCTAAATGGAACAAAATATCGAAAATCTTCAATTAACAAAAAAAGGTTTCAAATTGATTAGCCATTTCAAATAAATTGTCAAAAATTACCAACAGGTAGATAAATGAGATTAAGGGGTTTAAACGGTAGATGGACTAAGTGGCCCAGTATAGGTACTCAGTAGTGCTTATGGAAATATAATGATACGGATATGTTATTTTTCTTAAAATGGGGTCGTCTTGATTGTCAAAATTTTGGTAAATTAGGTATGACATTCTGTCACTTAATTACACCGGCACACAAAAAAAAAAAAAAAGTTGTTTGTACATTTGACGCCACCTCCCTCCCGACATGTATTTTGACCTGCTGAATCCGAATTTGAAGTCAGTTTGGACCGTACACCTTCAAATATCGAGTAAATTGAAAAACCGTAAAAAATAGCGAAAATTGGGTGTTTCGGTAATAAAAAAAATTTTGTGGATCTAAACCAAGCCTAATTTTTATGTATTTCGATCCGCTGAATACGAATCTAAAGTATATTTAGACCATAAGCCGTTTTAAATCTAAGTAAATTGTAAAAAACCCTCGAAAATTGCTAAACATGGCAAAAAATTGTGATTATGTAGACCCGGATCGAAGAGGATTTTTATGTAATTTGATCTGCTGAATCCGAATCTGAAATATATTTGGCCCATTAATCCCTCAAAATCGCAGAAAACCGATAAAATAGCAAAAAATTGCAGTTGAAAAAATTGAAAAAAATCTATGAAATACGATTAAATACGTTTCTTGTATTTTTTTATGCATAAAATACAAGTTTAGAATCTGAAAATGTGAAAAATTGTAAAATCTATAAAAAATGACGTATAAACAGAATGAAAATTTTTTTCATCAACAATCACAATTTTTTTTGCCATTTTTAGCAATTTTCGAGGGTTTTTTACAATTCATTTAGATTTAAAACGGCTTATGGTCTAAATATACTTTAGATTCGTATTCAGCGGATCGAAATACATAAAAATTAGGCTTGGTTTAGATCCACAAAAATTTTTTTATTATCGAAACGGCCAATTTTCGCTATTTTTTATGGTTTTTCAATTTACTCGATATTTGAGGGTGTACGGTCCAAATTGACTTCAAATTCAGATTCAGCGGGTCGAAATACATATCAGGAGGTAGGTGGCGTCAAATGTACAAACAACTTTTTTTTTTTCTGTGCCGGTGCTATTTATGTATATTAATGTGGATGTTTTAAGTACTGTTGTTATGGTTATTTGGCATTCATCATTTTTAGATTGCAATTTTTTGTACACTTTTTTTATAGATGACTGCATATTTTCTTTCACATAAAACACCACACATAATTAAAAAATATTTAATATTTTTTATTTTTAGAAAATATTACAAGATCATAACATAATAATAAATCACATTTTTCACATAATGATCGATTCATAATATATAATTATTTAGAAGTTTTATTTAAATTTAATTATTAGGTATAGACAATTAAGTATTTTTTATACAGGGTTTCCATTAAGTAATGGACCAAACTGCAACAGTAGATTCCTTGGTTAAAAATAAATCGATATAACCGACCATAACATACATTTTACTTCCTTATAAAGTTATAGGCCTCGAAAGCATTTTTTTATTTACATTTTTTGTTATTGCTTCACTATATAGGGTGTCATTTTTCTTCTGCAAAACTTCAAAAATCAATAGAACAAGTCGAAATAATGGCAGAATTTACTGAAGAAAGTTAGATACATATTGAGGTTTGAATTTATTTTTGGTTTATATTTTGTATCTCTGACATTTATTGTGATATCGAACTGCAAGTGACATAAAAGTTACGAAATAAATCAGAGATTCTATATTGATATCTTTTCCAATAAAATAGTTTTCGTGTTATTGGTCTCGACAAATATACTATGTGTACCAAGTTTCAGATTGATAAACTGCCATTATTTCAACTTGTTATATTGATTTTTGAAGTTTTGCAGAAAAAATTGACACCCTGTATACGTCTTTTGATCCAAATTTGGCACATGGGGGTTTTTGGACCACTAGAAAAGGTCATGTTAAGGCGAATAACATAGAGAGTGATGAGAAAACCCAATTTTTTTGTTGTTTTCTCTTATTAACTTTTTGCAGATAAACTTTTTGAAAAAGTAGTGTATTTTTTTAATGCAGCATTAAATTCTATGTAAAAAGGTATACTTGCTAATCAAAATTACAATCATTTTACTAGTAGTTAAGACAAGTGTATACCATTTTTTTTGTAGAACTTAATGCTACATTAAAAAAATACATTACATAATATTCGGATAATATAAAATAAATTGTAAAATTGGTTTACTGTTAATAGGTATTCTAATATGGGGTGTACTAAAACTCTGGCAAAATTAAAAATAATTATTGAAAAATAAATAGCTTCTTTACAAAGTAAATTTGAATTTATTAATGTGATGCTAAAACTCAATAGCTTCTACGAACACAAACACAACATTAATATTCTTGACACGAAGTTTTTACCAAACAAGATTTTTTGAAGAGTTTACCTGCAAAAAAATTAATGACCAAAACAAAAAAAAATCAGGTGTTCTCAGCGCCTTCTACTTTAATCAATAACATGACTTTTCTTAGCAGCCCAAAAAAACTCTAAATATAAAATTTGGATAAAACACGTGTATAGTGATAGAGCTACAACAAAAAATCTAAATAAAAAGATTGCTTTTGAACGCCCATAACTTTTTAAGGAAGCAAAATGGTATGGTATGTTCGGCTATAGGCGGGTCCAGTGGCGGCTGGTGAAATTAAGGCTATGTCATATCTTAGTATTGGAGCATGGGATCCAAATGATACTTGAAAGCATAACCACCAAGACTAAATGAAGAAATTTTACAGAAAAAAAAATTGCGATTCAAATTTGTGGAAAAAGTTGAACAAATTTCGTGTCTACCCAAGTTATTTTGTAAAATATTTGCAAAACATTTTTTTTCAGAATTAGGTGGAAATTATATCGACAGATTTCAAATTTCATCAAAAAAATATTGCTTTCTTATAGTTACACCGTTTTGAAATTTTATTTTAAATTCATTTTTCACTGCAAATTTCAAAAAATGTGCGCAACCTTGTAAAAATCAATATTTTTTATATGAAATTTGAAATCTGTATATATATTTTCCACTTGATTATGACAAAAAATTGTTTAAAAAATAATCTGGGTAGGCATACAGTTTTTTTCGACCTTTTTTTTTCCAAAGAATCATAATTTTTTTCTGCAAAATTTCCTCATTTAGTCTTGATGGTTAGATATCCCTTAAAGTATCACTTGGGTGTCATGCTCCAATACCAAGATATTACATTGCCAAAATTTCACCAGCCGCCACTAGTTGGGTCAGTGTAAGACTGCAACTTTCTTCTTAAAGAATCAGCCACAAATAACTTTATTCATTTCAATTAGGAGCAGACCAGTTGTGTATAGGTATGTGACTTATACACATAACCATGAATATTCGAAAATATTCATATTAAACAATCGTGATCAATTGATTCAAAGGAAAACATTTAACTCGACATGAACGTCAATTTATACTAAAGGTGGAAAATTATTACAGCCACAGAAAGGAAATGGTGGACTCTTGTTAAATGTTTGAGCAATACAACAGCGAACAGCTGATCTGTGTGGAATTTCAAGGTGTATTATAAATTATATCGTACTGTTTGGGTACCGCTGAATCACATTCTTCATACCTTTGACTCTAAAATGAAAGTTGCTAACTTACAACGGCCCGACTATAAATTAATTTACTTTTACTCAAGGAACCTACTATTGTGGTTTGGCCTATTCTTTAATAGACACCTTGTGTATATATTTATTATTTGCTGTTTTTTTAACAAATTTTTCATGGAATCTTTAAAGTAATACTTTATATTTGTATATAGTAATGAATTCTTTAACGATAATTACTGATAATTTTATATTTTGTGCCCCAACTATATTCAATGCCAGATTAAAAATATCATGTGTTAACCTAAAATTTTTATGAAATTGCCATAATTTCACATTCAGATCAAGGTCAGGATATTGTATGATTTTTATTCTTGTGTCTATTTTTGAATAAAGGGAATTTTATAATTTGTAAAACAACATTTTAATATTTTTTCTTTCCTGCTTTCAGTGCTAGAAATTTTTTCATCTGTGTTTGTTTTTGAATAAAGGGAATTTACAACTTTCATAAAACATAACATTTTAATATTTTTTTCTGCTTTCAGTGCATGAAATAACTCCTAAGCTCTAATTTCGATTGCTATCTACACTATTTTAATTTTACATGTGCATGATATTCTTTAAAACAGGGTTCTAGACATAAACCAGGAGATCCCGGGCATGTTGTACAAAGATATTGGGTATCTTTTCTAATATTCTTACTCCAGCAGCTTTTACATCTTCTACGCATTGCTCGTCCCTGTTCATTTTTTAGGCATTTAGTAGGAAAATGTTCCAGAAGAGTCAGCTTTGGAGGTTTCTTGGGTGCAGTAGATAGCGCATGATCCGCTGGTAAAAGATCCTCCACTATTGACAATCGAAAGTCATAAAAAGGCATTTTCTTTCCAGAGTACTTGATATACAGCAAAAAAGCATTGAATACCATCATGTGAATTACATGAAAGCCTAGTTTTTTATACCATCCTATAGTTTTTCTAGAAAAGGGATAATAAGACATCATCTGCTCCTGGAGGTCAATACCTGGAATATATTTCTGGAATTCTACAATTGGCTTGGGCTTCTTTTTGGTATCTCTTTTATAATTACGGTCTTTCACCATTTCATTATCATGTTCAGTGGATATATAAAGAACATCTCTTCTATCACGCCATTTACCAATAAACACACCTTCTGCATAACGAGATATGGATTCTCCAATATTCAATTTAGCTTTTGCAACATCCTCAGGTATGTATCTTCTGCCTGCATGTAGTGTACCCGTGCAATAAGTATTAAAACTAAGCAACTGTTTAGCCAAAGTAAAATTATTATAAAATTTATCCATGTGTAAGGAATACCCCTGATATAATTTTTCTTGCATTATATTTAAAACAATGTTGGAAGAATGCACTGCTCCTCCTAGATTGTTCAAAACTCCAGTACATACTGTAAAATTTATTATTAGCCCACTGGAGTCGAAGAGAGTGCATAGTTTTTTAATCCCGCCATAGTTAAAATTGTCATTTTTTATACATCGTTGATATAAAAGTCTCCCACGATGAAGTACCATCGGCTCATCAAGGTAGAGCTGTTTATGTGGAGTGAAAACCATTGCCATTTTTTTCATTAAAATAATTGATAACAGGTCTCACTTTAAACAGATGATCGCCATTTGTAGACTCTTCTTCTGTAGGAGTATGTGCAAAATAGAAACACTTTAATATAAGTAAGAATCTGTTTCTTTTCATGTACTTGTGAAAGCATGGAATACTGAAAAGCCGATGTGTTTTCCAATAATCTTGAATTCTAAAACACTGAATTATGCCCATATGAAACACCAACCCAAGAAATGTACGAATCTCAGCATTTGTAACTTCCCTCCAATTTGAAATTCGACCTTCACCTTTCTCCAGAAATACTTCTTCTGCATGTGCATTTGTTTCGGTGCATATTAAGTCAAAAAAACTATCATCAGCAAGCATATAAAAATAGTCAATTGGCTTAGCATCAGGCGGCGGCAAAACACGTAAACCTGGCTGTTGATTAAATGGAATTGTTCTTACACTAGGTGAGTTTTCAACCCAATTTATTATGAGTTGAACAGGTTCTGCTTTTCTGCGTTTTTTCACTACTTCTACCTTGTCTGCAAGAATTTTACTTACTGGTATCTTGTCTGTTTCATCCTCCATTTTATTAAATGAAGAATCAGTATCTGATGAAACATGAGATTCATGTTGCTCCCCTGTCTCCCACTTGAATTCATCAGTTTCATTACCAATATTTAGCTCAAGCGGTTCCAGTTTATACAAATATTCATCATCCTCAATTTTTACTGCAGACGGCCCTGCTTCTTCTCCGTCCATGTCCATGATTTTAACAAGGGAACCAGCACAACGACCTTGGCAGTTCCGTTATAAAATGCGCACGCTGCATTCGTATACTGAACTTCCGATAATGAATGAACATATAAATTAAAACAACCAAATCGCCATGTGAAACTTAACTAAACGATGTCAATTTTTGCAACTAACGGTGTAAGAAAACAGTGAAAAAGTGAACACTTCACGGTTTTACAAATACTGAAATGCTTGTGTGCCGATACTTCCGATTAAATCGAACGCAAATGTGCGTTGCTGGCCTCTAACTTGAGGGCGGAGTCAACGCATATGATGCGTTTATAACAACGTTGCCGTTGTTAGTGAATATATTCTAAATATTACAGATAAATAGAAACTAATAAATGTTGTCTTTTGTTTAATGTTAGTATGGCCAACAAACAGTTAGAATAACGGCCCTAGTATTTTTAAACTCTGTTTTTGGAATTATATATAATTTTCACAAAAAAACATGTTCCTTTATAAATCCTTATAGATTTTAGTAAATATGTACTCCATAAAATTCTAATGTGTGACTTAATAGGTATTTTTTTGGTATTATTGATAAATAAAATTCCAGTGGGTGAAGTTTCGAAAATGAGTGGATAATATGCAGGTAAAACATTCGCATAAAATTAAACACGCAATTTCGTTAATTATTTTATAACTGATCTGCGCATTTTGTTACTCAATTTAAGTAGCCTCAAAAAAAGAATAGAAATACGACACAATCTGGCACGCAACATACGTGATTCAACAAGATATAAAAGAAATAAACCTATCAAACGTATCTTCCCGTGGTATAATACACTCAACGTATTATTATTAACTTATAAAATCTATGCAGATTAATAAAAGTTAAAACGAGATATAATTTATGACATGGGGTTTGTGATGCAGTCGAATACGAAAATTGCTTCTGACGTCACAACCTTAAATTTTTATCTGTTCTGTGCTTCACAGTGTTGCCAATCATTGGGTATTAACCGAAAATTTGGGGAATTCCTTAGTGCCTTGCGTATTATTATAAATTGGGAAATTTTTGGGGATTTTCAGATAATCAGCAATGAGAAACAAAATATTATTTGTAAATCACTTTAAAAATTAACGAATTGCATCAGTTCAGATGAGTTGACCGGTATATCAATTGAACTGGGCTCGATCCATTAAATTGTAATATGACACCTAACCTAACTTTTAACTTAATTAATTTATAAGTAAGGCATGGAAACAACATTATCATATTAATGAAACGATAATAATTTATATTAGAAATGCGACATGTGCTACTTATTTATATTGAAATTACTTTTCACTTGTGTATTTGGATATGTTTTTATTATTATCGTTTTTTAATATTTTTTTATTATAGAAATGTTTCATATTTATAACCGAAATATTATTTTTTGTACCTACATTTGTATGTTTTCAATAAATTATTTACAAACAGGTGTCTTGTATTGTTCGAGTACAATTTTTTTTTTATGCTGTTCATAAAAAATGAGTGCTAACGTTTTCAGGCTAACCAGTTGACGCCACTGGTCGAGTAAGGTCGTGTCAAAAGTTATTGTTAGGTGCGGAAAAAATTTATATCGTTTTATTATAATTATTTCGTACATCAGCAAATAAAAAACCTTGTTAATTGTGCGTCAGTGTTGTGCAGTTCCAATTTGTTCGGAAACAAAAGGCGGACATATGCTTCCGAGAGACAAAACGCCTAAAACAGTGGTTGATAGAGATAACTTTATTCCTTCGAAACATTCGTGTGTTTGTAAGAAACATTTTAATCCTGACAATTGCGTTACCAAAGGAGTCTAGTACAGAAAATCGTGAGTAATAATCATGTACATTCGTTGTTTTCATCATACTAATTCTTAATATAACCTAACTTTAATGACATAAGACACCTCTGATAAGTACAATAATTTCCCTACTGAGCAAGTACATTACTACTTTCCTCTTCTGCCATCAATGTGTTAAATGTTTTTCAGCTAATTTCTATAAAAATTACAAAAACTAGCGTTAAAAAGCCATAGTAAACATTAACGTTCAGTGACATTGACCTTTCCGTAAACTAGCACCTCTCGTGGTGAATTCAAGCGTGTTAACCCTCATTTCATGGGGGATTTTTAGGGGATTTGAATTAAATTTTGGGTAATTTTGAGTTTTTGTTGAATATTCAGGGTAAAAAATGCATTTACTATTGGCAACACTGGTGCTTTAATTGGTAATTAGTGTATAAACAGTAAACAAATAACATAACCTGTTGTAAAGAACTGATATTGATGATTACCGTGTATAAGTTTGTAGAACAAATTGATTAAAACATACTCTTTTGTAGAAGGCTTGTAAGGTATACGGATTATAGTTTTTAAAATACCACAAATATATACCATGATATAATACTGTCATGCAAATACAGTATTTAAAACTTTGTCAGTTTGCATACAGCATAGAGCCGTAGTAATTTTCATTTATATACCTTCCTTTGAACTCTTAGTAAGTTTTTTTCTTAATTTTTAGATTTGAAAGATTAAATTTTTTGGAAAGTGTACATTTTATTGCTGGCCTGGTAAAGACAATGGTGTTTTCTATTTTAGTATCAAAGAATTAGAGAGTTCCCAATGGACCAGGGAACATTAAGTCATGGATTTGAAATTATAATTCATAACCTGGGGTTTAATTCTACTAATTTTATAGCCAACTATAAGCATCCAAGTGAACACTTCCTCTCTTTACAAAGATTTATGGTAGAGGATAATGCAAAATGTTATAGCCGGCTATAAAATTAGTAGAATAATACCCTTGGAAGTCATAAATTCTTATGGAAAACAAACAAATTGTCTTGATTTTTTAAGCGAAAATTCATAAAAATCTATATTTTTTAAGTTGTCTTGACAATTTCTTACTTTATTACTTATTTAACATTCTGTTTTTAAAAATATTAATTATAATACGATGTTAAATGTTTATGAATCTAGAGGAACTTTTCATTATTTGCCAATCCGTTTATTTTTATATGTTCTTTTTTGCATATTAGTGCTTCGCTGATTACGAAATCTTTTATTCTTGATCATGGATTTGAATTCTAATTGATTGTTGGGGACCCCAAATTAATATAGCAGGAAAGAATCTACCTCAAACCATGTCTTAGGAAACACTGACATAGTATTCCACGAAATATACTGCACTCGACGAACGTTTTGCCAACCAAGTTGGCATCATCTGTAGATGATTAAAGCAATCCACTTCAGGACCATGACTTAGAAAATGACTCCAGGCAAATTGAAATTCATGTTATTATTATTCATTTTACCTCAACCTCTACATGTCATCTCTATAACATGTTTATGTTATTACTCCATTCAGTAGAGACAAAAAAAAGGCCTTTGCCTTACAAAAAGTGGGGTAGAAACTATTTTGATATATTTTGTGTGCAACATTTAATGAATTAAATAATTTTAAGTTATCTACAATGTATCCACGGATGGGGTTCAGAATAACATGAGAAACTTTTTTATTTAACGATTTACTAAAGAAAATTATCTTTATAATAAATTCTGCTTCTCTTAAAAATATTAAATACTTATTCAAATTTTAGTTTATATACTTGGTGTCCACGGAAGAAACATATATTTCTATGTTTATCGAGTTATGAAAAAAGTAGCTCTCTATAAAAAATTCTGCTCGTCTTAAAACATCTAAATATCTTCTGAAAATTGTGTTATTTACAGGGTGAGGCCCAGAATTTAAAAAATTGTTTTTCCACTCATGTCCTTGAAAATGATGATGATGGGTGTCCTGCCCACTCGAGTCCACAATTAGTTAAATGAAAATTCAGGGTAAAAATGGATAGGGTGATTTGGTCAGTCTTATTGAATGGGCTGTTAGATTGCCCAATCTAACACCCTTTCTATGGAGTCAGCCTCAAAGAAATATAAATGACTAAGATCATGATTTGAACGTGTTGAAAAAAAAAAATAGAAGAAATAAATAAAACTGACAAGAATTTACATAAGGTTTACAGTGTTCATAAAAAGAATGGAAAAATGTGTCGGCGTGGGTGGAAGCTACATTAAATAAAACAAATATGTTTGACATTCTTTTGTACGTATTTAATTTAAATAAAGTTTATTTCTCATGGTTCATTTTTTGTGCTGCAGTAAACAAAGTTCATATTAATAAATATAATAATACAATTATAAAATTAGCATTAAATTTTATAGAATATTATATTGATATATGATATTTTGTAAAATTTTAATACTTATTAATGGGTTTTCACACAAGCCAGCAGGGTTGGAAAAAATCATGATTTTAAAAAAAATCAAAAATCAATGATTTTTATTTAAAAAAAATCAAAAAAAATCAGGTTTTTTTTGATTTTTTTCAGTTCTACTCTAATTTTTTGAAAACAAATACGATTTTCCATACACTATTTTTCTGTATTCTCTAACTACCAATTTGCACATATAAATTATTCACGTCAGTGGAAAAATTCTCTATATGGTCTATATTTTCATCCAAATAATAAAAAATCAGCATCTTCCTGTTCTGACAAGCTTGGTGGTCGGTTTCATTAATTTCATAGATGCCGAGGCGATGCGCGACTGAAGTGTAAAATAAAAATGAGCGGAGGAAGAAAGACGAAATTTGGGATTATTTAAAAAAAAAAACAAAAAGGAAAAACCAGTAAGAGAGCGTGTGTAAAAATTGTAAAAAATGCAAGGACTTGTTCAAAGATTAAAAGACCATCATGAAAAGTGCAGGAAGTTGATTTAACTGCAGGTACTCTAAATCTAAATAACTTTATTTTATTTAAGGGGATGGATCTTGGACGTTTAGGGACCGAAAAAGCAGCTAAATTAGTTTTTTTTGTACAAACTTTACAATAATTACCCTATTTTAAAATTTTTGTTTTAATTTGTTTACTTTATGTTTCTGGTTTTAAGTAGGCACCTAATTTATAATGTACATTTAAGAAGGTAACTTTTGTTTTATATGTGTAACCTAACTGTTCTTTTCTTCTTTTTTATATAGCTTTTAAATAAACTACTTTTTATTTGAATTTTCTGAAGTTTAATTTACTGGCTTTATACAACTTGATTTAAATTTAAAAAATCAGTTGATTTAAATCAAATTGATTTAAATCGTCGCAACCCTGCAAGCCGGATGTTTTACAAGAAACTACTGGAGGAAACTTTTTTTAAATAAAAAGGTTTCAACCAAGGACACCATGCAAATAAGTTTAATTTTCATTATATAAATGTTTTAAGAAAGGGAGA
Organism: Rhamnusium bicolor; assembly: GCA_029963845.1. NCBI lineage: Eukaryota > Metazoa > Arthropoda > Insecta > Coleoptera > Cerambycidae > Rhamnusium > Rhamnusium bicolor. The sequence continues at coordinate 102,649 of JANEYF010003368.1, read as the reverse complement.
ATGTTTTTTTATAAGCAGTGACTTTTTTGATAAAACTTAGTTTTTTCAGTGGATGCCCGATTTATAAACTAAAATTTTAATTGATAATAATTTAATACTTTTAATAGAAGCAGAATTTATTATCAAGATACTTTTCCTCGTAAATCGCTAAATAAAAAAAATTTCTTGTCTTCCGAACCCCGCATGTATTTCATTGGTTGATTTTTTTACCTAGGACAAAATTATGTATTTTTTCCTAAGGAATCCGAATTCGGGAAGAAAAATACAGAAATTGACACTATATTAATGCACAAAGGGACGTGATATACCACTGTTTATAAATACATATCGCATATGTTAATATTTTTCACTTTTGCTTTAATCAGCAAGTTTCTTCAACTTTTTTATTTAAAGTGATATACCCTGTATGTAGCTGAATAAAGAAAATAATACAAACATATCTTTTATTGTAACTAGAGACCGCAATTCATAACCTGTTCTCATGTTTTATTGTATATTACTAATTCCTTGCAAAACACAACACATTTATATACTCCCATATATAACTGAAACAGTGAAGAAACACAGAACTACATTTTAAATGTGGGTGCCTTCATGTTACGAATTTAGGCAGCCGTATTACTATATTTTACCTGTATTACTTAATTACTAAAAGTCTATTAATTTTCTTTAATTAAAGCCTTATGAATTACTTCAAACTAAATAACAAAGGATAAAATTAAATGTAGGTTTTGTATGACTGTAAAAGGTATGTTATAAATTAAAAACGCCTATAATGGTGCCACAGTTCAAATACATAAACAAGCAGATATATGTACCTGTAAGACAGAACCCCCACCACTTGCATACATTGCAATTTTTCTCAGCCATACACAGCCTTAAGTGCCAAGCAACATCACAATTTTGTTTAGCTAACACAATGAATGCTGGGTATGATCTGCACCAATTTATTTTCCAGTTATCAGGAACTGAGGACCATGTGAAACAAAAATTTCAAACAGTTTTGAATAATAATCTAGGATTTAATACTGTGTCGTATAGTGGATCTTTTTACAAAGAAGTGCTTTGCTGATCCTATGTAAATGTGTCTTCGAGAAACTTTCAGTATTTTCAATATTCTCCAGTTACGTCTGTAGACGTGGAAGTACAGTCGTTTTCTGACCACAAATGGATTTTAAACAATAGGCACCGAAATCTAACTCCAAGATCATTTAGAACAATTATTAATAATATACTTTGTGCGTTTAGTTTGTACTGAAGTGATGTCTTTGGTTCAAATATCTGGCCTCACCTTTTTATGGAAGGTATTACTTTTTGTTGTGGCTGTTCCCGGCTGAAAAGTACTTTTTCTACACCGTCGAGAAAGTTAACTGTTTTTGGACAATTTTTTGAGTGGAAAATACATATTTGCTGGTCTACCATGGTAAAGTAACATGAGGGATCAGAAAAGTCTTCTGATCCCTTATGTCACTTTTGGTTAACAATATATCTGAAAACAATTATAAATGATTAGTATTTAATAGGAGTTTCGTATCCACCACTAAGTATGTTGATATTTTGTTGGAATTGGATAAAAATGTAATAAAACCTCAATTTCTCATTAAGTCGACGTTTCGACAATATTTATTGTCTTCCTCAGGACTACAACAAATAACACACATTTTCTATATAATTTTGGAAATATAGTATATACACACAATTAAAATTTTCCTTAAGTTTAAAAAAACTTTTTTAAATTTCATAAATTCACCTAATCGCACTTACATTTATCGATCAAAAAAAAAAAAATAGATAATGATAAATGTAAAACATTAAAAGTGTAATAACTAAAATATTTAAAAGTTTAAAAAGAAATAAATAAATTATTAGTCACGCTTACCTAACGAGGTATTTGGTTTTTTGTCAAGAGAAAAAACCGCTCTTGCATTTCGATTCAAACCATGACTTTCAATTCGATAAAGTTAAAATTTTAGACAACGAACCAAATTACAAAAAAAAGATTACTAAGCGAAATGATTCTTATTAACAGACACAGTAATACTGTCAATAAAAAAAACGGACACTGAAAATTTGAGCAGAATTTATAACAACCCAATAGAGAAATATATAAAATTATAGCCATCCCTTGTACACATTAATGAACAACAAACTGATTCTTTGTTTTTAAATTTTAGGTTACAAACGTAGTTTTTCCCCGACCAATATATGAATAAATAAAGATACCGTTTTTACAGTTTTTTTATTTTGCTTCCGTTTTTTTTTTTTTGATGATTACTGTTAATTTTTTTCAAATCTTTATACACATAAAATTTGTTTCTTTTCAGACTACATGGAAATATAAGCACTAGAATCTAACATAAGTTACGTTATTTTACTTTTACAATATTTGACGATGATGATTGTATTGACAGAAAACCAAATACCTCATTTGGTAAGCGTGACTGATAATTTATTGTATTTTTTAAACTTTTTTAAATTTTTAAACTTTTAGATATTTTAGTTATTACACTTTTAATGTTTTACATTTATTTATTTTTTTATTGATATATGTAAGTGCGATTAGGTGAATGTATGAAATTTAAAAGTTTTTTTTTTTAAATGTTCATATTTTTAATCTTTTAATTTTAATTGTGTGTATATATACTATATTTCCAAAATTATATAGAAAATGTATGTTATTTGTTGTAGTCCTGAGGAAGACAATAAATATTATCAAAACGACAACTTAATGAGAAATTGAGGTTTTATTACATTTTTATCCAATTCCGATAAATATCAACATAATAAATGGCTAGTTCAGTCTTCTTTGAAAGTAAGCGTCACACATCTATCAGTTGAATTTTATGAATTTTTTTAGTTTTTTGAGATTAGCAAGAACGGTTGTAAAAATATATTGTACCCAAAAGTGTCTTAACTGGCCTCCGTGGCTGCAAACTGCCAGCTCGCCTAGTAAAGAATCACCTTCTGGTCTTGTTATGTAAATAACTACTTGACCTACGAAAATTACTTTTCTGATGGTAAACAAATATGAACAAAATAATGGATACCATAAGCAAATGAAACAAATTGTCACGATATTCCTATTAGATTGTGCCAAAGTGACGTGAAGTCGATGACGATCAGATTCAATTAAATTAAATAAATAAAAATTAATTATTTTCTTACCGTCGAATAAAAAATAGTGTATGAGACAATTGGCCTTCACTTTAGTCCAGTGCCACAAAATAATTGTTACAGTGCAATAGTTTTTTGTTAAATATTCAACAATCTATTTTTGGACATTACAAAAATCACCTGTCAAAAGTATAAGATTGTCAATTGACTATTTTGCACTGTGTATCATTTTTGCATATGAGAATATTAATGTGCTGATTTTATCCCTAATATTCGCAAAATGACTACCCGAGTTGCGGTCTCTAATTATAACATCATCTATGAAAATAAATAGGAAACACACAATTTATTTATTTTAAAATTTAAAGTAAATCTATGTATTTTATTATGTTTTTTTGAATCTAGACCAATTTTGTCTATTTTTTTTTATATACGAATTTAATGTTTTTTATTTCATTTTCACAAAAATTACAAAAACAAATTTTGCCTGTAATTTCACTTAGTAAGCATGCATTTTGTTAAAATAATTAGTTTGGTTATGTTTGGCATCTAATGAGAGTGCCGTCTTAGGGTTTCTTGACTTTCTTGGGCATCATCTAGGATCTAGGGTCCGTAAACTGCATGTATTCCAAACCAAAAATTAAATATATAGGACATCTATATTTTATTGAAATGTACAAAACGTATGAATATAGATGTTTTTTAAGTTAAAATGAATGATTTAATTAAACAATACATTAACTAGCAAGTGTTCAATAAGATTTATAAATTAACAAACAACAATATTGGAATGACACTAATAGCCAGGTAACAAAAACTATATTCGATTAAAACATATTTTACTAAAATACTACAAAAAAGTTATTGTTTTTTAACTGATAGAGTAGCATTTGTATCAACTTTGTCCAACACAAAGGATTTTGTAACCTGACTATAAATCGACAAAAATACTTACAACATAGTAAATACAGTAAATATCAAACCTTACAATTAAACAATTCAGTTTTACATTAAATAAGCATTCTTAAGTTTCCAAGAAGAAAAATAATAATAATATACAAATTTGCATCATTAATTTGATGCTGTGTAGGAGACTAGATTACATAAATAAACAAAGTGTTATTTCCGATTTTTTAACGCATTTGCCAACCATTCCATTGCCATATCTAATCCTTCTCCTTTAGTTGCGGATGTTTTAAAAATCTGGAAGGTTCTATTTTTTAGCGCTTCTAGACCTAAAGCTTGATGTACTTCTTTTAAAGACATACAACCGGGTATATCTTGTTTATTTGCTAATACCACCAATATGGCATCTGCCAGCTCTTCTTCCTAAAAACCGGTAATGTTAATGTCGTAAAAATATTCTGAGGCAGGCAAAAAAACAGTTTTATAGTTCAACACATACATATACCAGCCATCTTTACTACTAAAAAACAAAAAGAGATACCACCACCTTTTTGACAATATTTACACTTTCGGCGTTGTTTTAACTGTTTACCGCTGGCACGCTTCATATACTTCTTTGTTTCGCAATAAAAACTCTTATGGTGGCGGTCGCTTTGAGAAAAAGTTTATGTTTTTACAAGTTTTCTTTTAAATTCATGATGGCTAAAATATTCCTGTGTTCAACTATAATGAGAAATGCGAAAAAATTGAATTGGGCCTTTTGGACAAACTAATTTAAGACTACAAAATGGGAACTTTTCAACAGTCTACTTACACTATAGTCAACCGCTATATACAAGTTTATTGCTCATAAATAGCCATGCCAACTGCCACAAAGTGGGAGCTCAAATAGACAGATGAAATTTCACAATTTTAGTGAAACACTCACAGTTTCAAATATTTCATCTTATTCTAGTTTCTGTTTGGCTTCCCATTTATAAGCGATACATTTTTATATAGCGGCTGACCATCTAAGGTGTAAATAATTTTTGTTTTCGGGTAAGAAAACTGCATAAAAATTCCATAAACATTCTTAAGGATATCTTTAATCGAGATTTTAATGCTGATTATAAGTTAGCAGACTTTTACTGTCCAGCCGGGAAAGAAGGCCCGTGCGGCAAGGGAGAGCATTACTGATAAGTCGCCATCTTTCTGTGAAACCATATACTAGAAGTATATTTTCCAATGAGTAACTGTGAATGCAAACGATCACAAAAATCTGTCATGCACTAATTCATTTATTTCATTTACACTTGTATAACTGACAATTTTTAAAGTTTCTAATGCTTCGAGGGGACGGTAGGTATCCGAGTAGAGACAACAGTTTATTGTCAAACAGATTTAACTTCAATTAATTAGAATTTAGAAGACATTTTTTCCGCCTAAAATTTTTATATAAGCTATTGCATAATAATGTCGACGGTCCTAGTTTATTAGGGCAATTAAATTTCTTGGTACCACGGTTTAACAGTCATAACACTATTACATTTTACAATTCATTAGCAAATACTAATATCTTATTAAGATCTTCCATAAACACAATATGTTATAATTATAATTCTATTCGTGACACTTGTGATATACGAGCCCCTTCCCACTTCAGTTGGCCCACCGATTGATATCTTAGTTTTTTGTGCAGGATCAAAAAATAATAAATACTACATGCTGTTTTAAGGTCCAAAATTAATTAACCGGGCATATTTAATAATATGTAGTAGAAAACACCAACTTTATTGTTCCCTATTCAAATTTGTAACAAAGAAGCAAAAATGTTCCAAATATGGCGACATCAACCCATTTTTAGTTAGTTACAAAGTAAGCCTATAATGCAAAGATGGCATTGGAAAACAGACGCCGCGCGCCGCGACAATTGCTAATACTCATAGCTGTCAGAATGCATTTTATACATCTTCAAGATAGTTGTGTTCTTTAAAATGGGCAGAGGAAAGATTATTGATGACAAAATTCGCTCACTTATTGTTAAATTTTTTAATTCTGGGAAATCAAACTCGGAAATTGCAAATTTATTAAAGTTATCTCGGTATAGTGTAAGAAATATAGTTAGAAGATATAAAACTACCGGTTCAGTCGCCGTAAAGCCTCGACATGTTAAAAAAAGCAAATTTACAAATGCCGATAGAAGAGCATTAAGACGAATTATCCAGAAAAATAGGCGCGTCAATTACCTTCAGTTAAGTGCTATGTGGAGTGATGATGTTGGAAGGAGAATTTCGAGATTCACATGTCACAGGGAGGCTCACAAAATGGCATTTGGCATTTATAAGGTAAGTTTTTTGACTAAAAAATTGAACTAGAAAAATTTAAAGTGGCAATTTTGCTTTAGGCCAAAGAAAAGCCACTTTTAACACCACAGCAGCAGAAGAAAAAATAGAATACAATGGGCAAAAGAACATAAGGATTGGTCATCTCAGCAATGGCGTGCAATACAATGGAGCGATGAGGCCCCATTCGAAGTGTGTTGGAGACAGTCGAAGTCGAGTTATTCGCAAAAAAAATGAGGCGTTTCATCCTGACTGTCTCAAAAGGAAGATAAAATTTTCTGCATCTGTAATGGTCTAAGGCAGCATGTCATTCAAAGGAGTAGGAAAACTTCATTTTATTGAAGGAACTGTGGATACAAACAAATATTTGGACATTTTAGAAGAATCGCTTTTTACCGGATGTTGGAAGCATGTTTGACATCAAACCAAGATTTTGTGTTTCAGCAGGATGGCGCAGCATGCCACACTTCAAAAAGAACTTTAAAATGGACGACTATGGTATACCACTTTTGGAATGGGTTTCTAGTAGTCCTGATCTATCACCGATTGAAACTTTGTGGCACGAGATGAAAAAGGTGCTATGGAAACGTCCTGTTAGAACAATCCCCAAACTGAAACAAAGGCTTCAGGAAATATGGGATTCGTTTACACCGGAATTATGTCAAGGCTTAGTTAATACTATGCCCCAACGAATTTCGGCGGTAATAAAAAATAAAGGCGATGTTACCCAGTGGTAAACTTTAAAATTGTTGTTTTCTTAATTTTGAGTATTTGCTCATATTTCCTTTATTTGTTCTCATTTTGTGTTAGTTATTGATATTAGTCACTTCATATGTATTTCTTGTGATCAAGAGGTGCTAAAGATGCTGTAAAAAAAATAAACAATTTGAAGTTCATATAGTACTATTTTTGCTCCCTCAAGACGAATTTCTGAAAAATCCTAAAGTGGGCCAATTGAAATGGGAAGGGGCTCGTATTCAGTGGTTCACTAAAAAACTTTGTACTTTCAATTTAGAGATATACATTCAATTTAGAAAGACTACTAGAGTTATAAGTTATAATTTATAATCATATTCATAGGTAATTCACTTTGTTTTTTTTTCTTGATTTAATTTATATGTATATATTTGTTGTTTATCAATTGTTCAGTATTTAAAAATATTGTCAAAATTATTCTTTTATAATACTTTGTCCTGTAATTGGTTTTGTACTGTTGGACAAATAAAACTGACTATTATTATTATTATATCCTTAATCAATGTCTTTTCTTTTTCAAACCTTTTCTTATTGAGGGGAAAACTTAATAGACAATGAACAAGAAAATTAAAATTCGTTGTGTTGAGCACAATGGTGACAGTCCTTAGGGATATATCTTAGAGTACTGGTATCTTTTCTGTATGTGTCAAATTCTAACTTATTTTCATTATTTCTAATTATTAATACATCTAAAACTGGTAGTTGTCAAGAGTTTTCAATTTCATGTGTGAATTTAACTGACGTGAAACGACTGTTTAATTTAGGAAACAAGTTGTCAACATTAGCGACTCTTGTATCAAACACTGCAAAAATATCATCCACATACTTGGAGAAATACTCAAATTCTTCTTTTGCATCTGTTCCAAATTTGTTCATGAAGAAACTGGCAATGGATAGTGATAAAGAGTTGCCCATTGCTGTTCCTTCATGTTGTTTCCAACCACCATTCATTACCAGTCTCTTCATATGATCATGAATCTGATGATTCCAGTAATCATAATAACGTGAGGAAAAACTAAGAAACAATTGAAATTGAGCATTTGCCCATCAGACAACTCATAAGAGTTTTCTTATAGTGCAATGAACTCTGATTTACATAGCTTTTGACAAAATCTTTTTTATCTATTTCAATTATAAAATAAATAAGTATGTGCTCACAGATTAGGATCATTATATATAGATTAATATCTATAACATTTCCACTTAAATAAACTAACCTAGCCTTAGAAATGCAACTGAAATTTATCTGGTTAACGTCTAGCAATTTAGAGTTTGTGTCAGCATAATTTGTAAAATAATTTGAAGATATCTGGCAAGGCAGAATCAAACGAAATCAGTTTTACAAGAATTTCTGAAATAGTTTTAACTTTTGAAAAATGTTTAAATTGAGATGTTCATTACATATTGGGTCATTCCATGTCAAATCGACAAATGGTTGGAATCGACCCCCTCCGATTTGGATGAATTTTGGTGGGGAGTTTTCTATATATTATAAGACGAAGTTCTGCTAACGGAAAAAAATTAATTTTTTTTTTTAAAGTTATGCAAAATTGAAAATTTCACTATTTTTTCTGCTTTTCAAGTTTATTTTTTGAATATCTCGGAAACTACTTTATCTTTAAAAAAAAACTCCAGGTTTGTTTTGAAGGGGATACTTGGGTCTAAGAAAGAAAAATATTTTGAAAAAAAGTTTTAAAAAATACCAAATTTAGAAAATTTGAAATTTTTTCAAAATCGTCAAAATTGAATATCGTCATCAAATTTTGGGCTCAAATTTTTTTAAATTATACCTCTTACATATCTAAAGAAATCCTGAAATTTTCAGAATGGTGTTTTTTGTTTTTCTCAAAATATAAATTTTTGAATTTTTACAAAAAAAAAATTTTTTTTTTTTTAACAACTTCCCAGCTAAGTAAAGTTAATCAAACACATGATTATTTAATTTTGAGCACTAAAAAATTTGTCTTATGGTAGTAGAAAGTACAAACAAAAATATATTTGAAATTGTATTTTTATTGGTTGTCTCAAATTGAAAGTCAAATCATGTAAGAAAAGTCACACTGTGCCATCTATGTATGTACAACTGAAGTTTCTTATATCGATGGTGCCCATGAGGGAACTCACCAGAGGGCTCTATTTTTCGTAATAATCATTATTATAGAGATCGGCGACTTTGTTATTTATCTGTAAACAATTTGCTGAGTTCGTTTTGTGAGTATTAATTTCTGAAAAAATCAAGTCAGAATAAAAGTTTGTCATGGAAAAGAGAAAGTGTTCAATTGGAATATTGAGTAATGAAAAGTGCTCCGAGGAAAATTTAATTGATTGCCAGCATTTTTCCGACGAAGACCGCATGTCTCTAAATTCCAGAAGTGGTACAGTTGTGAGTTTCATTTGCACTAAGCATGACAAGGAATTTCGTCTTAATTACGTTTTCCTTCAAAAAGTATGTGTTGATCCGTATAAAATTCATAATATTCAAGTACGTAAATCATTAAAAGTGGTCACTTTCGAGTTATACAATCAATGTAAGGTTAGTTTTCCTTCCATTCTTCCTGGGAGTAAATTATGTATAACTTGTTCAAAAAAAATCTATAGTGATTTAAAAAAACACCAGGAAATTGAATTAGAAGCATTTGAAGAAACTGTGGGAGTTGAAACAAGTGAACTGGTTGAAGAGATTTCCGAAAATTTAGATCGTGAGTCACCCGAAATACCCATAACATCTGACCAAGAGGAAACCCCAGTAGTCATTCAAAGCTCGCTTGTCATGCAGGAGAAAATGTCTTCTAATTTATCTGAGAAGTTGCATTTATCAAATTCTACAACTTCAACATCTGAAATTTGCAGCTCAGCAAGTGAAACTTTTACTCCACAAGACATTCATTTCGATCGTCTCAATACTATTGCCGAAACATTTAATTTATCTCCTAAGAAAGATTTAGACCGATCGAAAACTTATGCTCAGAAAAAATATCATGACATGAAATCCAAGTTACAATCATGCTTCGAACATGTTATGGATAATACTTTTGATACGGCTAATGATAATAATTCAATTATTGACGACAACCCAGAATTAACTGGAAGAGAAAGGGTAGTACAGTTAAAAAACAAATTTGATAATACCAGCAAATTAAGTGAGAAATCACAAATTTTATCTGTCCTGCCATCAAGTTGGCCGATAGAAAAAGTTGTAAATACTTTTGGAGCATCTACATACATGGTAAGAAAAGTGAAACAAAAAGTAAAACAAGATGGCATTCTATTTATCCCTGATCAAAACAAAGGTCATCCGTTATTAAAGACTACAGAACAAAAAGTTCAAGAATTTTTAAGAAGTCAAGATATCAGTAGAGAATTACCCGGTAAAAAAGATTATAAATCTGTGTATGAAAATGGTCAACGAGTGCAAAAACAAAAAAGGTTAATTTTAGGTAACCTTACCGAAATTTATCATGTGTTTCGAGAGAAATACCCATTTGAAAAAGTAGGTTTCTCAAAATTCGCAAGTTTAAGACCACCTGAATGTGTTCTTGCTGGTGCATCGGGCACTCACGTTGTTTGTGTTTGTCTTATTCATGAGAATTTTAAACTTTTATTTCATGGTGCAAAACTTGATAAACTAAAACTAGAAGATGGAAGTCAACCATTGTCATCGTATCGAGATTGTATGAAAATCGTTATGTGTCAACAACCAACAAATGACTGTTATTTTGGTATCTGCACTCATTGTCCTGGCTCAACAAAATTGAGAAGTATTCTGGAAAATCTTTTCACGGATAATTTTTTAGATGAAATCACATGTAATCAATGGACTCAAGTCGATCGATGTTCTTTGGAGACGATTATTAAATCAACTGACGATTATGTCGATTTTTTAATAGAATCAATTCCAAAAGTACTCAAGCATGATTTCATAGCTAAACAACAGGCTGAATACTTCCAAACTGTAAAAAATAATCTCGAGATTGGACAAGTTCTTGTTGTTGCTGATTTTTCTGAAAACTATTCGTTTTTACTACAAAACAGTGTTCAAGGAGTATATTGGAATACTAGGCAAGCGACAATCCATCCATTCGCTTGTTATTATAGATCAGTTGATGGGAATGAGAGCAAAGTAGTACCTCTTAGTTTGATAATAATTTCAGATAACTTAACGCATAACGCTACTGCAGTTTACAGTTTCCAAGAAGTATTAACATCATTCCTTAAAATTAAAATTCCTGGTATTACCAAAATTATCTATTTTTCGGATGGTGCAGTAGCTCAATATAAGAATCGTTATAATTTAGTTAACTTGCTACATCATGAAGAAGATTTCAAAATACAAGCCGAATGGCATTTTTTTGCAACTTCTCATGGGAAAGGTCTGAGTGATGGTGTGGGTGGAGTAATCAAGCGATCAGTTAGCCGAGCTAACCTCCAAAAAGAAGCTGATCAACAAATACAAACACCCGAAGAAATGTGTAAATGGGCCAAAGATCATCCTCAAGGAATAAATTGTCACTTCGTTTCGAACGAGCAAATTCAGCATGCTGAAAAAAACTCAATAAAAGATTTAAAGATGCTTTACCAGTTCAAGGAATACGTGGCTGTCATGCTGCTATTCCTATTTTGAGTGATGTGATAAAAATAAAAACATCATCATCTCGAGAAGGAAAAGATTTTCGTTTAAAAAACACTGATGTTTACGAGATCGTCGATGAACCAGCAATAAAAACCAGGTAGAAGATTAGGATTTTTAGTTTTAATATTTTATGAACATTAATCTCTTATTTGAAAATTAATATCACTTTGACGCTTTTCAGATTGAGAAGAAGGAATGAGACATCAACATCAGAAAAAGGAGTAAAAAAAAATGCCTCATGTAAAGAAGTGTAATATGACCTTGGGCTTCAAACATTAACCCAAATAAAAAAATAATAATACAATTTCAAATATATTTCTGTCTACTTTCTACTACCATAAGACAAATTTTTTAGTGCTCAAAATTAAATAATCATGTGTTTGATTAACTTTACTTAGCTAAGTTAAGAAGTTAAAAAAAATTTTTTTTTGCCAAAATTCAAAAATTTATATTTTGAGAAAAACAAAAAACACCATTCTGAAAATTTCAGGATTTCTTTAGATATGTAAGAGGTATAATTTAAAAAAAAATTGAGCCCAAAATTTAATGACGATCTTCAATTTTGACGAATTGAAAAATTTAAAATTTTCTAAATTTGGGATTTTTCAAAATTTTTTTTTCAATGTATTTTTTTAGCACCAAGTATCCCCTTCAAAACAAACTGGAGTTTTTTTTAAAGATACAGTAGTTTCCAAGATATTCAAAAAATAAACTTGAAAAACAGAAATAATAGTGAAATTTTCAATTTTGCATAACTTTTAAAAAAAAATTTTAAATTTTTTTCCTTTAGCAAAACTTCGTCTTATAATATATAAAAAACTCCCCACCAAAATTCATCTAAATCGAAGGGGGTCGATTCCAACCATTTGTCGATTTGACATGGAATGACCCTATTATTTTGAATACCTATAAGTACAGAATGATTTTAACATTTATCTTATTGATGCAGCATTAAATTAATTAACTGGTAGTTGTTGCTGAACAAAATTAATAGGGCCTTTCGTGTAGTCTTGTTAAGATGCAAGAGTTGAAAAATTGGGATAACTACAATAGTCCATTAATAGCATAAATAGGAAAAAAAGTTATGTTTTGCCGCTTGGGGATTGTACGCGTCAAGTGGACAGTTTTCAAAAACAAAAAAATTCCAAAGTAAAAAGCGGTCGCTTCGCCCCCAAAAATCATCCCAAACGCACCTTGTAGTTTTCGGCGTTTTTATCAGAAAAAAGTTGATGCCACAAATAATTATATACTTACAGAAAATATTCCTTATAAAATTTCCTACAAAAAGGTTCTACTACTAAAGTCAATAAATGCAATGAATTTTGAACAATGAGCGATTGAAGAAGGAAAGTTACATGAAACTCGACGCGCGTTTCGTATTATCTTGATGAAACGTGAACTTACGATCGTAATAAACATGACATAAATAATAAAACGAAGTATTTGATATAACCTATGCTTCTGGGACTTTTTTTCCGTTTTTTTTAAGTGGTTTCCACAAGAGGCCTAATCCTTTTTAATTCCTTGTCAAACTATGTGTTTGAAGTGACGAAACCATACTGACTGTAGCCAGCAGTGTTGTCACCGGTTGAAGATGAAAAGATCCATGTTCCCACTTAAAATTATCCAATTTTGTTCAATATTAGCAGATTCTTTTTATTTTAAAAATGGTTATATTTACATACCGTATGGGGACTGTAAGCATGGTAAATGGGAAAATCCAAATGTGTAGAACAAGGACAGATTGCTCTCATTATCATACATTGGAAAAGGACAGAGACCAGAGGCTAATAAGTAAATAGGCATTTTTACAATTCTTATTATTAACGAACGCATAAAGTCAAGAAGATTACAGCTTCACTGAACGTCGAAAGCATGAACAAACACGGTGGGTAAGAATATCGCCAGCTTTTGTTTATGGATTCCTGTTACCACTAATTCAAATTTCGTTATTTACTATAAGCCTCTGTACTTTTCTAACATGCGTATGAGATGAGAGCAATCTGTCCTTGTTCTACATATCTGGTTTTCCCCATTTACCATTCTTACGGTCCCCATACGGTATACTAATCCAGGCAAAACCATCTTTTTCTTTTTTTAGCATTTTCAATTACCTACTTTAGCTACAACAAGTACTTTGCATGCTTATGAATATCTGCTAATGTTAGTACTTCTATCAGAATAAATAAAACTAATTTTTCCTTATAATCAACAAGCCACTTATCTATTTTGTCCCTACAGCACTTCTGGTAGCACCAACAACTTGTGCAAAATATCAGTCACCCTATCTATTTATTTATATACCAGTAAAAGTTGGAAGTACCGACTGTAAAATACAGAATGTCGCATTGACGCCCTGTCACCTCCGTCGCCTCGACAATGCACAAGGACGCCCCCCTATTAATAAATGAATGTGGAAGGGTCTACCCAGGTAAACTTACCGAAGTGAATATTTTGATTAGTGATGGGCACTATCGAATGATTTGAACTATCTAATAATTACTAAATGAATGATTCCAGCTATCGATTAAATTCATTCAATTGGAACTTTTCTAGAAAACATCATCTGAATGATATTGTTAACTCGCTAATTAATGCTGCACAGTTTCACCTCTCATAAAAAATGGGTCTTTAGAATCAGAATTGACATAGTCTTGTATCAGTCACATGTCATCATCAGTTAGTTAGCAGTTGCGTTTCGTTTATTTTGTTGTTTACACTGTTTTGATATCATATAATAAAATGCGCCTCTTATCTATGAATAAAATACTGTCTCCGTCTATGCATATTCATAGCCTCCATTCTTAAATCTAATATTTTTTTAAATTCATTCATTTGTAATTCAACTATCGAATTATTCGATAGTTCCCATCACTAATTTTGAACACATCTTTATTCAACTGGAAATTTCTTTTCTGAGTACCAAATTAAAAATGTGAAAGATTTCATTATACGTATTTAAAAATATGCAATAAAAAAATATGCAAGATAAAATAGGTAAGTCTTTTGGGGTATTTTTGGAAAGCTCTTTTAAGGATGTGAAAATTTTTTTGAAACTTCTTGTATGACACTTATCTTTTAAAAATTGATATTAAGAGGAAATGTCAGATAATATTCAATACCATTGTATTATGCCCACACAGTCACTTTATTAGTTTAAGCTCAAAGACACCCCTCATGTCAATCGATAATTGCTCGAAATCCATTGCATTTATCACTTTAATAATAGAACCTCTTTTGTAGCAAATTTTATGGAGATTATCTTTTGTAAGTATAAAATGTTTGTGGGACGAACGGTTTCTGAGAAAAACGCCGAAAACTACGACAGGGTGCGTTTGGGGTATATTCCACGAGCAGCAAAATTTTATAATTACTTCCTCCCCTCAAAGTGAGGAACTTAAAAAATTTTGAAATTTTTTATTGCATTTCTGGATGAATCTTTTTTTTTCCTATACGATTATTTTGGTTCCAATATTAATAGCCTACAAGTAATGTTTTTACTTATTTAATAGTATTTTTCTGTATTCTACATTACTAAAAATACAATAAAATATTTAATATATTCATCGTACATTCACCACCACGCTATCTAAAGCAATTTTGATTTTCTTTTACTGCCTCACCTCTCAAAGTGAGGAAGTTATGTATTCGTGAAAAAAAAAATTGAAAATTTTTATTGCATTTCTGGACGAATCTTGGCGAATTATGACTACACAAAATTTCAGACAGAAAAAATTTTCTGTATATGTGTCTGTGTTCGCGATAGCAGCTACAGTTTTTGAGATAAAGTGTTCAAATTTGGTACACACATTCTAGAGGTCAAGGAAGAGATCGAGTTCATTGATGAGCAAAATCGGTCTAAAATAATTATTAGTGACATACCACCAATGTGCCTTTTTTGAAACGTCAAAATGTGAGTTTTTTTGAAATATCAAAAAATGTGACTTTTTTGAAACGTCAAAAATTACTTGTATTATAAACTCCACCACACGTCGAGTTTTACTATGGTGAGGAAGTTCTGATCCCCAAGTAATAAGCAGCAGTTTTTTTCTGTATAAAAGAATTAGTACTGCCATGGTTTTCTCTATTTTTTTCTTATTCACTGTATAATGATGCAAATTCACAAATTGTCTAATTATGAAATTCGGCTACATATAATCATATAGAATTGAAATAAAATCCTAACAAATAACTCACATACCCGTAACATATGAAATAGTTCATCTTTTGATATGCCCATTCTTTCTTTATCAGCTGAATCCACCACATAAATGATAGCGTCAGTATTGCTGTAATAGCATCTCCAATATGGCCTACAAACAAATGAAAATAATTTTAATTGTAATTCTTACTTACTCATTTAGTACTTTTTTCTTCCTTCTTGAGTCTTACTACCACAATTACCATATGAATAAAAATATTTTCCTAACGTTTCGACAATTAAAGCTGTTTCCTTTCTCAGTTTTATAGTTAGCATGAGAAGGAACAGACATTATTTGTTTATATGATATCTATAGATACTTACTGTTCTATTGTGGTAGTCACAGATTTATATTCTTTCAGTACTGTACTCGGTAACTGGTTTTTAGATATTCAATTTTAGAATTATTTATATGTGATAAGACCCAGGAAAGAAAAATTACGAGAATGCCATAAATTACATTGAGACAATACATTTAATACTACATACCTAATACTTGTTTGACCGCCTAAATCCCATACTTGAAATTTAAGATTTTTGTATGTTACTTGTTCGACATTAAAACCTATGGTAGGTATAGTCGTTACCACCTCACCTACTTGTAACCTGTATAATATTGTGGTTTTTCCAGCACCATCTAAACCTAGTATTAAAATCCTCATTTCACGTGCTCCTATTAAGCTCTTAAAATAACTAAATAAGACACCTACAAATAAAATTTAACCTAAAACATTTTATAATAATTATTAGAGATATATGGCACACCTACCCATTGTCAAACGTCGAATTAAATGTATTTTTTTACAAACTGACTATCAAGAACATTAATTCAACATTTTAATTTATACTTTTATAAATAAACACGGTTAAAAACGCTTTTACAGCCGTTTGACGTGTAAGTCGTGTCCTCTTTCACAACTGTCAAAAATCAGAATGCCAACATTATCAGTACAGTAAACAATACATTTTCCAATTTAGCCAACATATTGTCGGTTTATAAAAATAAATTCCGAGCGTTACACATTGGTGGATACTATGACATTATTATAAATAAATGTATGACAAGATATTCTATATGAGCTGTAGTATGCAAAATTCACTTTTTGCCAAATTTCTGATTTTGAGATACATACAGAAAATTATTTTGGGTAAACCATTCCGTCGAATAACTTTAACTTATGGTTACTAGATGGCAACAAGTGTCTAAAATTAACTATAACAAATTTATTTTATACATTAAAGTGTAAATTTGAATTGTTTGAAACTGTAAGTTTTGGTTTCAGTTCCAGTTATAATATTAAACAGAATAAGAAAATAAAAACCATCTTAAAAGATATACATACATACCTAGGTATTTATTTTAATGTAGTTCATATAAGAAAAATAACAGCTATTCCAAATAAAATAAAAAAATAAACAAGAAACAAGAATGAATAATATAAAATGTAAAATATGTAATTATTATTTCATCTGTCCGCATCAAAGTTTGCACCTAAGAGTCTAAAGTAAAGCTGAGTTTTGCACCCAACAGTAAATTTTAGTGGACTTTCATTAACAGCGACTTTTGTGACAAACTATACTTACACAATATCTACATGGTATATATGTATACCTATATATTCAATGGATTTTTTATAAAATTCTGCATTTAATGATGTGATTATATCTCAATTTCCGTTAGTGAGGTTTAAATTAAAATAAATTTAGTGGGTTCAACGTATTTTCAACTTTTTGCAGTACAATCAGATTTTCACTGCTTGTATGCACGTTGGATGTTCTTCAAAACAGCTGAATTACGGTTTGTAGACTATAAGCAGAGACAACCACGTCTCTGCTATAAGGTGGATTATTGCGCTTATCAATAATTTTAAGTTTGATAATAAAGAAATTATTTAATTGGAGGACCCAAAATAATGTGTATATATTTATTTATACATCAAATGAATACGGCGTGATTTTATGGCAGATTGTGGGAGTGGCCGAGGATAATGCATTTTGTGCTGGTAAGAATTAACAAATTTCGTAGCAATACATTTTTCTCAGTGTCTGATTTTGAAAACTACCTATTAATATAGACATTAATGTTGTTAGGTTAATCCCATGTGAGTTATTAATATGGAAATAATGAAAAATAATCTATTTCTCACAAAATTCTTAGAAGTTTAGAATGCATAACGTGTGAAGTAAACAGATTTTCATAGACTAACTGGGTCGACCTACTAGGCCCGAAATATTAAATTGGTTTTCAATATACCTAATATTTTATCAAATTAAATAACAATAGTTGAAAACATACATATAGAATATTTATTATTAGCATATATAAAATACAAACATTAAAATAATACTTATAATAATGTTACCATTATTTAGTGTAAAAATAATATATGTAGTCCATATTTTAACGAGTCTAGTTCTAGTTCTAATGAGTCCATATATCGGTTTGTTTATTCGTGTTACAGTTTCTTTTAATTAATTGTTTACACCTTATTTACATATGTTTAGATTGTTTAGGCATGTTAACATTATTAATATTTACAAGAAAAACTTAAATTGTATAGTCTTGAGGATGTCGCTAAATAAAGACGAAGCGTCGACCATTTAAAATCTGGTTTTCTTCTTTTTTTGACCATTACCGACAATCTGGAAAACAAAATATATAAATAAGGGTCACCAAGCAGTTTATACAAATTCGAATACTATGCTCGCTACAAATGTTATTTTTGAAATACTTGCAGACATTTACTTTTACGGTCTATAATTTGACGCATCTTTTTCTTTTGGGTATTTCAGTTTGCTCTGTTACTGCTGAGGAGAGAGCTATAAATTTGTACCTGCATTTCCAAACACTACATTTGTAGTGCTGGGTTTGCAGATCTTGCTTTTTTGGTGAAATTTTACAAAAAATCGAGGCCCAGTAAATCACTAATGAAAGATTTTGTTTTAAATGAATAAGTTTACTACGCCCTTTATCCCTTATACTGACCTAATAATGCAAGTCATAACAAGTTGAAACTTGCATGCTGAGTACTCAAACTGTAAACGAGAGATTTGAACTTGTAATATATAAGTATATATAAAATATATATTATATGGTTATGTACACCAAAGAAAATATTTGAACTAACCAGCGTATGCGATCATTTCTATCAATTTTTTGCATTTAATATGTAAAAATAAATGGATTTTTTCATAAGGGTCTCAGAGGACCGGGTTATGCAAATTTGGGGTAGTAAAAATAAAATGTATTTTTATTACCCATAATGCTTTTACGATGATTACCTTTCAATAAATTCTACGGTACACTGAAATAATATTACGCATTTTACGTGATGTTAGTCTCAAAAATGGCAGTATCATAAGAACATACGTAATTTTGCTGTAGTCGCTCTACATAAGGAAAAAGCTGCATACCTTAAATATTTACATGATTAATGACATCGTTCATATGTGGAAGTCATTAAAGACAATGAATATTCAACATGTATAAGCAAAATGCATAATTACCGGACAATTTAACAAATCCTACAGAAATATTAATAATTCTGTATTGGTGCACTTAATACTAATGGTGTTTATGCAGGTATAATAGCTTCTTACATACATGGGCAGACTAAATGGTAATAATAACTTTAGATTTTACCCTAGCAAGAGCAACTTCTTAGGGTTATAAATTGTCTGAAATCAAATACATGGAGTGTACATGGTACAACATTACAAAAATTGTTAAGCTCTGTTTATCACTGCTTTTAACTTACATGTCATAAATTGCTGCTTAGAAATTGATTATTTTCCTGTAGCTTGGAAGTATGCGGTAGTGTATTCTGTTCCTGCGGTAAATAATCATTCTCACAATCAGTTTAATGATTTAGCTTACTATTATTTAGTAAAATTTGACAAAAATAATATTACTATACAGTTACAGAAATATTTTACCGAAAAGTAGTTATCTTCACAAAAATCAAGTTTCAGATCAGGACAATCAGGATATAGTACTGTCAGTGATTTAATTAATATGAATGTTTCTGATAATGTATTAACAGCACAAGACAACAGACTGGCCGGTGGCCACGGCGCTGTTGCTTGTAGAATTTCTAAAACATTTAACTAACTGCGTTGACCATTCTTTATTATGTGCAAAATTAGGCATCCATAACCTTGATAACATCGTGTATCCTCTTTTCAGTCCTACTTAAACAGACGTACACAAAAAGTACGTACAATTGTGGATAGTTCGTCAGAGGCACATGTAACATCAGGGGTTCCACAAGGTTGCATTTTGGTCTCTTTGCTCTTACACATATTTACAATTGAATCTGTGCGTGTGTACGTTTTTCTGAAATGCAGTTATAAACAGATAACAGACAAATCGCAAGTAATTATTTTTTGTGCTAAAAGTCACTTATTGTAATAAATGAATAATGATTAATACTACTAATGGGATTATAGCCAAGTTGACTATGTGACAAATTTAGGCTTTATTTTTGATAATAATATAAAAAATTTACCCCTTCTCCATAACTTAATTAAAAAAAAAATCTTATATTTCTTTAAAATTATTGTACTCAAATAAGCATACCCTCAACTTTATAATTAGGAAAAACTTTTCGAGCCTATTTTTTATTATTGTAATATTATACAGGGTGGGGCAATACTGCGTCGGACTTCGATATCTCGAGTAGCACTTGATCCTATAATTTCGTCTTGGCTCGTTCTATATATTCGAAAATAATTCCGGTTATAGACTTTTTTATCTAGTTTACTTGTATTTTTTTTAAAATTTTTCAGAAAACCAAGATATCGAAGTCCGACGTACTATTGCCACACCCTGTATATTATTATCGTTAACAAGATTTAGCTACAAAATATAGACTGAGAAAAGTGCAAAATACCTGTTCATGATTATGATAAAATTTTAATCTTACTTGGAAATAACCATTTTTTTTGTTTTCATCCACCGTCTATTTATTACCTCTACACCTACTTATCTCAAAAATAAATTAGTATCATTGATTTATTCAATCAGCGCTAGTACATTGTAGTTAAATTCATCAGGCTAATATAACAGAAAATTGCACACGTCAGTTCCACGTAAACTTTAACTGATAATCAAGAATGGGAGAAAACCTAGGCGATGATGAACTTTATTCGCAGGGCTTGTTGAAAACATGACTTCAAGATGTCAAGTCCTTCTCCGTGTTCATGGTGCACCAAGAGAGCAAATCTGATTTTTCCCCTGAAAAGGTAAAGAGGTAAGAGGTACTTATAGTCAGAAAAGTATATCACCCTGTATAGAATATTCTCTTGAAACACATACAAGATTTTTTTCTATCTTGTGGCTCACTACCACATGAATAAAAAGAAAAAGAAAAATAGATAATGCCACAAATAACGTTCAGACAATACCCAAAAGAATATTAATATTAGAAATATCACGAAATTGTATCATCGTTATTGTGCGCACCAGTGGCGGCTCGTGATATTGTCCACAGAGGAGGCTTGAAATTTGAAAGGCAACCAAATTTCAATATGATTACAATTTGCACGTTTCCCCACCACCATTGAGGTAGTACAACGGCTCGTTACATTTTTTTGTCGTGGGTTGATCGTCAGAGTAGCCATACTATCCCACTTATAATTAAATAATAACTTCTAAAAAAAATTAAAAGTTTTGGAAAAAAATTGATAGATAAAAATATATTTCTACAAACAAAAAATTGTATTCATTATCACTGCCAGAGTGTAAAGTTATTACTTTTAATAAAATTTAAAATAGTTTTGAAAAAAAAGTTACATAAAAAAATATTTTCTAAAAAATAAATAACGTAAATAAATATTTCTTCTAAAATAATAATTAACTATATTAATCTATGATGTAAAGTCTAAATATTTTTATAAATCAGGGATAACCTGCGATTTTCAGAACTAGCTAAATAGTTAATTACTTCTTCATAAAATGAAAATAAGTCATTTTTCTTTAACTCTGACAAAAAACGTTTTTCTATTGAAATAAGCGATATATTTGACAAGCGGTCTTGAGCTATTGTATTTCTAGTAAATGTTTTTATGCGTTTGAGTGCTGAAAACGATCATTCTACAGAAGCTAAGGTTACCGGAATTGTTGACACTAAAGATAAAAGTTTGTACAGTTCGAAGATACAGCTTTTAAATTATTATTATATATAAAAGTAAACATTTCTTGAGGCGATTTTAAATTTGGTAAAAGTTGCTGGTCAGAATAGAACACGCACACTATTTTAATCCGTAAGCTGCTCCTAAAGTCTGATCGTTATTTAAATAGTCCTCACTTTCCGAAATAAAATTAAAATGGTCAATAAGTGTTTTCCTGTGTGTCAACAGTGAAAACAACTCTAGATGAAAAATTTCAACCAGTGGGAGCATTACTCGGAATTCTATGTTCCATAATTCTATTTAAAATATCAGATATTTTACTAGATTTTGAAAAAAATTACGAAAAACCAGTAATATTTCAAAAAAATATTCCAACTTTAATTCCGTTACAGGCTTTACTCAAATCCAAATTTAATTTGTGTACGTAACAGTGAGTGAAGTAAGCTTGAGGAGCAATATCTTTTATTTTAGTTTGGAGTCCATTAAGATGTCCTGACATAACCGAAGCGCCGTCATAGGTTTGTGTGAGATTAACAAGTAATATCCGTCGTTTCATCAATTTGCCACGAGAAAAATTCGCAGTTATGTAGTTCTTCATAAATTTTGCCTTTAATAATGAAGCTAACACTCTCAATTAGGTAATTTTGAATTGATTTAGACGTCCCGGAAAAAACAGTGGCGTTATTCAACAAGTTCTCTAATTTTGGATCATACATTTTTAAAAAATCTATTAGCTCCTTGAAATTTCCTTTATTATACGAATTGCGTTTTCGTCATGTCCTGGAAAAGAATTTTCTTGAGAAGATAAATATATAACGGCATCAATTAGTCTCTTTAATATTTCCCTATTTTCACGGACTTTTTCATAAAAATTTTCTATTTCCCTGTTATGCGCAGAATCCAAGAACTTTACAATATTTTGTTTACCCAACATTTCGAATTTAATGCAAAATGAAATATGCTCCTGAGATTTTTCATGCCTTTCATAGCCTCGCGACAAAATTTGCAAATTATTAAACCCGGCCCTGCCCCAAATTGAAGATTGATCATTAGAGCTGTCCGATGTGCCTGGAGTACAGCCACGGTCTTGCGCTGTCGTCACACGTGCCGATTTAGAAGTGATTTACGCTGCAGTTTTATTTGAAAGGTTAATGCGTGAGGTTGTACCTATAAATTATACATAATGTCAAACGCGCCAAAGGGTAAAAAAGACCGTACGCGGACACAGTGAATAAATTTATGCAAAATAATTTGTAAAGTTTGCAATCAAGACTTAATGTGCTGGCACAAAACAGATTGTCGTCGTCATATCAATACCGTGCAACAACTCAGTTTATGTGTGATTTATTGTTAATGTTAATAGCCTGTAATATTCCGCTACACATACTGGATAAACAACCATTTCGGGAGTTTTGGAATAAATACAATCCCCAGGTGAACTTACCAAGTCGTACATTGTTATGTATGTATATTCCAGCTGTTCGTGAAGACATTGTAAATAGGATTAAATGTGGATTAAAAAATACACGGCTCTGGTTATGTATTGACGAGACGACAGATTGTAAAAAAAATTCTATTTTAAATATTATAGTACGTGTACTGGACCCTCTTAAACCAACATTTCCACGGCTTTTTATTATGCTGAATATTTTCAACAAATAAAAGCTGTGATACTACAGTTCAACCCTAACGAGGCTGCAGCTATTAGGGAAAGCCAGACAAGCTTTCAAGGCGTTTCCCT
Source organism: Rhamnusium bicolor (assembly GCA_029963845.1). Lineage (NCBI taxonomy): Eukaryota > Metazoa > Arthropoda > Insecta > Coleoptera > Cerambycidae > Rhamnusium > Rhamnusium bicolor. The sequence continues at coordinate 78,848 of JANEYF010003368.1, read as the reverse complement.
TGAAACAGATTTAAAAAGTATTAGTAACAATTATAGGGGACTACACGACGCAATAGAAAAATTGCAAAATAGTTCGTTGTCGTTAGTGGAATCGCTGCAAATAGTGGACGACGTAAAAACACAGCTACAGGCTATAAATGACGCAAAAAATAATCGCGTTAGTGAAAAATTCGAGAGTGTATTACAGAAAGATCCTGACTTTAGCAAATTAAGACAAATTTGTGATGGTGCATCTACAACTTCGTTAAGTGAGTTCACAGATTGTTTTACTTATGCCTGTATTACATCCGTAGATGTCGAACGGTCATTTTCAAAATACAAACATATTTTTTCACCAAAGCGAACATCGCTGACAGAGACAGCTGTAGAAACATACCTGATGCTATTATACTATAGATCTTCCCCACTTTGTGATGACGACAACCAAACTACTTCATAAATCTGTTTAAAAGGGTGAGTTTTATACAAATTTTTATAAAATGTAACATTATTGTTAAAATTTATTTCCATTTACTGTACTTATTCAAGTATTATGATATGATGTAAACATATGAGTCATATGACGGCTCTGTCGGCCAGGTGACCTCGGACAGCTCTATTGGTCATTAGAGCTGTCCGATGTGCCTGGAGTACAGCCACGGTCTTGCGCTGTCGTCACACGTGCCGATTTAGAAGTGATTTACGCTGCAGTTTTATTTGAGAGGTTAATGCGTGAGGTTGTACCTATAAATTATACATAATGTCAAACGCGCCAAAGGGTAAAAAACGACCGTACGCGGACACAGTGAATAAATTTATGCAAAATAATTTGTAAAGTTTGCAATCAAGACTTAATGTGCTGGCACAAAACAGATTGTCGTCGTCATATCAATACCGTGCAACATCAAAATAAAAAAATGGCATGTCTTTGACAACTCAGTTTATGTTTGATTTATTCTTAATGTTAATAGCCTGTAATATTCCGCTACACATACTGGATAAACAACCATTTCGGGAGTTGGAATAAATACAATCCCCAGGTGAACTTACCAAGTCGTACATCGTTATGTAGATATATTCCAGCTGTTCATGAAGACATTGTAAATAGGATTAAATGTGAATTAAAAAATACACGGCTCTGGTTATGTATTGACGAGACGACAGATTGTAAAAAAAATTCTATTTTAAATATTATAGTACGTGTACTGGACCCTCTTAAACCAACATTTCCACGGCTTTTTATTATGCTGAATATTTTCAACAAATAAAAGCTGTGATACTACAGTTCAACCCTAACGAGGCTGCAGCTATTAGGGAAAGCCAGACAAGCTTTCAAGGCGTTTCCCTTGAAACAGATTTAAAAAGTATTAGTAACAATTATAGGGGACTACACGACGCAATAGAAAAATTGCAAAATAGTTCGTTGTCGTTAGTGGAATCGCTGCAAATAGTGGACGACGTAAAAACACAGCTACAGGCTATAAATGACGCAAAAAATAATCGCGTTAGTGAAAAATTCGAGAGTGTATTACAGAAAGATCCTGATTTTAGCAAATTAAGACAAATTTGTGATGGTGCATCTACAACTTCGTTAAGTGAGTTCACAGATTGTTTTAGTTATGCCTGTATTACATCCGTAGATGTCGAACGGTCATTTTCAAAATACAAACATATTTTTTCACCAAAGCGAACATCGCTGACAGAGACAGCTGTAGAAACATACCTGATGCTATTATACTATAGATCTTCCCCACTTAGTGATGACGACAACCAAACTACTTCATAAATCTGCTTAAAAGGGTGAGTTTTATACAAATTTTTATAAAATGTAACATTATTGTTAAAATTTATTTCCATTTACTGTACTTATTCAAGTATTATGATATGATGTAAACATATGAGTCATATGACGGCTCTGTCGGCCAGGTGACCTCGGACAGCTCTATCGATCATTAGTAAATAACAAACATTTCCAACAATATAATTTGTTTTTAACTGTTGATGCCGTTAACCACTCGATTTTTTGATAATTGCTATTACTAAATCCTCTGTTTTGTTTACCACTGGTGAAGATTAATGACGGCATTGAAGGTGTAGGTCTGACCATTTTTTTAAATTTTTACCTTTTGATCATAACTAAGAAAACTAAATCCATTTAACAACAAATAATCCACCACGTCTGGACAACAAGACATGTCGTTGGGAATATTTTCAACTAGAGCACTCATTTTTCAACTACCTGTTAAATATTTTATGTATGTTTATATTCTCCCACGAAACCACAAATTGCCACTGTTCTTGTTCTATAACTGTTATTCTCTTGTGCGAGAGGGGATCAACACTCAGCTGAAATGTACATGCGCTAGAAAGAGATAGGGTGGTGGTGGCTAGCTGCCCTAACTAACAGATACAAAATGTTTGCTGAGATAAGCGCCAAAAATTTAAAGTCACGAACAATGTATTAAAATGAGGGTTGGCTAGCCGCTAGCTTCCTCAGTTCATCCAAGCAAGCGCGAAAGGCCGATGAGAGACCAGCAAATATGCATACATGGAGTAGACTATCCAGACTACAATGTTACATGTTTGTGGAAAGGAAATGCAAAATTTTTTTTTTACACTGAAAATTAATTAATGAATTATAAACAACATTGAGAATTGAGATATACCTAATGTAATGAAACAAACATCTCATAAAAATAAAAATAACATTTTCCAGGCTTAAAATTCCTTGCTAATTGTCCACAGAATTGTAATATTTCCTGTTGAAGGCACAGAGGATGCTTCATTTTGACTGTTTCTCCTACTAGTAGATCAGATAGAGAAAAACGTGATACGTCGATAGGTAAAAACTGCATTTCGATATCTCTAACCATTTTCGAGATACCTACGAAAATTTTCATTTGGAAAATTTTTTACTTTTGAATATTTTTTTCAAGCAGTAAAAACTCTCTATTTGCACTTTTCAACATAAATTAAGATACATCTTTCAAAAAAAATTATCACTACCAATTTTAAAATATCAAATTCAACTTTTTTATTTCAAACGGGAATCATATTATTATTGGGCTTTGCCTTCAAAATATCGGAAAAAATTCAAGCTTTCCAAAAATATACTATATGTCTGTGGATGGGGTTTAGAAGAGGTGAAATTACTAAAATATTCATCTTTTCGAGAAAAAGTGATCCTACATAAAAGTTTTTGCTTTCCTAAAAAAATACGATTCACGTTGAGAAAGTTTATATTTTTTGTACGAGGTTCTCAAAAATTACAACAACTTAAAATTCGCTAAGAGTAAACTGGTCTTATTTTTATTTTTGTAACAAAATGTCAAACAAAAAGTTGTTTAAAATTTATATCCAACCAAAATCTGAAATTTCGATTGAATGAGTGTTATTATTTTTGTAAATTACTAGTTATAATGCGTGTTTTTAAAACATACCTTCCTATAAGGCACCACCACTTAATTGTTATGTATTTTATAAATTCAGAATTGTTTATCTGATCCATACTTACATACAAATAGAACAGGTGACATAAACTGACAACGCTATTTATTAAAAATTATCTTACTTCACAAGCATTTCAATATTCAAATGATATTTTGTATTTTACTTGTAAAATTTTAAACTTTTTATTTAACATATTCCAAAATTAAAGATAAGTCCAATTTATTCTTAAGCCAATTTTAAGTTTTTGTAATTTTTTATTATCCTGTAATAGAATTCATTAAAACGGATTCAATGATAATTTCTTCGAACAACATAAAGGAACGGCAATAGGTAACTCCTTGTCACCATTCATTGCCAGCCTCTTCATGAACAGATTCGAAATAGGAGCAAAAGAAGAATTCGATTATTTTTCCATAGTTTGGTTTAGGTACCTATGGGGATGATATTTTTGCAGTGCTTGATACAAAAGTTTCAATATTAATTCATATACGAAATTGAAAACTTTGGGCAACTCCCATTTTTAAGTGTATTATAGTAATTTAAAATAGTGAAAATAAGAATTTGACATATACAGAAAAGATACCAACATTTTAATACATATCCCTAAGGAATCTCACCATTGTGCTTAACACAAAATGGCGAGTTTTAATTTTCTATTTCATCGCCTATTAAGCTTTCCCTCAATAAGGTGAGGTTTGAAAAAGAAACGGCACTGAGTAAGGATATAGCTGACTAATGGATATTCTGTAAGTTTAGTTAATGAAATAATTATAAGACGTAGATTTCAAACACTTCGTAATTCCTCGACCTTTCAAAATGAAAGAGAAAATCCGAAATTTGTATCTATTCTATTCGATCCTCGATTCACTCATGGTATTGGTAAGATTTTTAAAGATGACAGTGGTTCAGGAAATAAACTACAACCATTTTTAGACAATCCAAAAGACAGAATTGAAACAAACGAAAAGTTGGAGATTTACGAAATCAGTGTAAGGACTGTAATCAGAAGTATGTAGGACAAACCAGACGATCAATTCAAATTAGATTCAAGGAGCATATGGCTTATCTCAAATATGGTAGAACAGATAAGTTTAGTGTTGCCCAACATGCATTTGAGAACAACCATAAAATAGATATTAGCAATTTTAGGTTTATTTATATTGTAAATCACAAAGAGTAAAAATAGTAGTGAGAGAAGTCTAATCTCAAATAGCCCGCTCTGTTTATTAGTGGATTATGGTTCACCGAACCTTGACGATATTTTATGTATAAATAGGAATGATTGTTAGCATAAGGTTAGTTTTAATTATCTCCAGATATGTCAACTTTGTTGGTGAAACGTGTGTCGAGTACAGTATATGACGTTTTGGTGTTTCGTGGAAAACTACGTCAGGGTTATAATATACTGATATACGAATAAATTATAAATTAACGATATGGACAGCTATTTCATTACCTAACAAATTGAAAATATAGCAATGAAAATATAAATACGAAAAAGATTCTATTTTTGGTCAAACAACAGCAAAATTTAATAAAATAAAGGCGATAATAAAATTGGTACTTATTTTTATAAGCTAAATTTCACACCAAACAGCCTTCTCGAAATACGACAATAAACACTTACTTAAGCTGGTGTTTCCCAATATTTCACATTTTCAATTCTACTTATAGAAACCGCAATCTAACATACCTTCATGGAAACACAATAATAATAATTATTTGATTTTACAATCGGGGTTTTCTTATAGTAACACTTTTAATTCAACCTAGAATAACCCGCAATTTAACAAGGTATCAATGACCGCAGTAAAGGAATTTCCCTTCATCACTTTCAACCCTTTAACATAAATACCCTTACCTGACTACCATATAATAATAGTCTTATCACACATCTCGAAAGACACACGACAACTGTAATTTTCCTACTTGTTTTGTTTTCGTTAATAAAAAAGCTTCTTCTGATTTCAAATTTTATTTAGTAGCAGCAGCTACGCTCTTCTTAAATAATTTTTCAGTATTTGAGAGTTGTAAGCGTGTTATTTTAGAGATAGCATCCCTCATTTTTTGCTCTAGATCTTTTCGTAATCCCGGAATCGTTTTAAATATTAAGTCTGACAAACCCCATATAAAAAATATAATAGACTAAGGCCATTGGACCTTGCTGGCCATAGTACGGCGGCCTGAGCTTCCATCCATCGTTCCAAAACAATTGATTGAATTTACCATGGTGTTATGAGCTAGTGCATCATATTGTTCCTTTAATTTTATTAATGAATCAGGAGGGGGTAAGTCGTCAAGATATAGTTCCACAAATTCTCCTAAAATATGGATATACTGTTGACTGTTGAAATTTTTGCTGTAGATAAACGGTCCCAGTAATCGTTATCCCACTATTCCGAGACAAATATTAAATCCAAATCGTCCTTACATATTTCTTTGTTGAAAAATATGTTCGTTATGGTCGGACCAAGGATGTCGATTAAAAATTCTATTGCTGGTCATTTCTACCTAGTCGATCCATATGAGATAGCGGGAAAAATTTTCATTTCTGTCCCATTTTCCTAATAATGAACTAATTACCAAAATGTATCCTGCGATTTGTATCACCCGGGAATAATTAATGCATAAGCCTCACTTTACATGATTTAGATTATGCTTCATTGGAATACTCTGGTTACGGCTCCGACTCAGACCCGTACTTCGAGCTATTTTTCTGCAAGGTTTACTAAAACCATCCCAATTACGTTTGGTTCAGAATATTATCTACTCTCAATGGCATATTCTTTTGCTTTTTGGCTTTGAAAAAGGCCCATCAGGTTGTTCTCCAAACATGCAGAAATTTGAACCCAAGGTAATCAAACATAGTGATAGCAACGACTTTTAACTATGAAATACAATGAAACTTTTGATCTTTTTTAAACCGTCAAACTGCCTTTTCGAAATGCAAGGTAACTTGATTTTATTAATAAGTTATGTTTTAATCGTTTCTTACAATACTGTTGCAACAGTTTGAATTTTAATTCAATATCTTTCTGATATGACTAAATAAAGCATATTAATTTTTGACTAATGTCAAAAGCTCTTATTTTCCATAGCCAACTATGCAAATGTCACTAAATATAATATAATATAGCCCAACATATATATTTTTTCAAAGCTTGTATTTTTTGCGAAATTTGGAGGTTAAAGTCAACTATGACTCCCAGTTGAAATAAGAATTTGGACTTAATATCTCAAAATTTTGTTGATAGATGTATCTTATTCTATGTTCAAAAGTGCCTATAGAATGCTTTTACTGCTTGAAAAAATATTCACAAACAAAAAACTAGGACACTTTTTCAAGATCTGCCAAATGTCAATTTTCAGCGATATTTCAAATTCGGTTAGAAATATCGAAATGCGACGTTTCACGAAAATTGAGCTCTGCACACCTGGTCGGTTTTTCTCTGTCTGGCCTATAAGTAGGATCAAACAGCCAAACAAGCAATTTGCGACACCGAGGTAGTAGTTCGAAATAATCATCGTCAAATTTTAATTTCAGTTTTAAAATTTGATTTTAAGCAATGCGACTAAGAATTCATTTTTTTTAAACTATCATCAGGCAATGATTTCTACATTCAAATAAACCATATAAGGCAATTAATTGATGATAAGTGCCATCTGGACGCCACGCCGTCTGACAGCGACTTTAATAACAAACATTAGTTTTAAATAAAATAACGTTAACATTAAAGAAAATATTTGATATCAGGACTCATTATTTCAAACAAAATAATCAAAAAAAATTAATTTGAAGTCTTGTTACAAAAGGTTTGAAATTCATAAATTTGATTTGAATATTTCTTAGTTCAAATCAAAAGCTGTGATTCTAAGAGAAAGTTTGAAATCAAATAAATTATTTCAAGCCTGTTCTGAACGCAATTTACAAGCTAAAGTCAATTTCCCAGTAAACTGAAATCAGAAGATATATCGTCATGTATAAAAAATAAATTATTTCAAATCAGCGAATTTACTTGATCCCGCAGCTTGTCAATTATATTTCTAGAAATTATGCCCAGCTCTGGGTACATAGGAAGCATCCACGTGCCATACAAATTTACTAGGGTTTCCATTATATCTGATATAATAAGTAATTTAAGTTAAAGTATATGCTATGTGCTACCGATTATATTTTATGTGACCAGAAAACTTACATACCTATAGCAGGTAGATAGACTAGCTATATGCTACATTTAGTTCTGTACTCTCTATTTTTCACTTCTAAAGTTTAATTTAACATTAATTTAAATTGTACTTTTCGGAAGAGTATTATGTTCTTATTGTTAAAAACCTGTTTATAAATTTCATGAGCGTGCTGTAAAGAATTTACGAACGGCAAGTTCTTGAGGCCAACTTTAATGCCAACAAAAACAGTTTACCTGTGCCTTCTTTGAACTGCTAACCATCCGAAGTCGCGCGCTAATGGACAAGGTAATGTTTACAAGAGAGTGCATCGAGTATCAAGTGGTCGTGGTACAGCCTTAAAAGTTTGGGTGAAAAATTACGAAATTTGAATGAAAACAATAGAGATTAATTAGCAGATCTGTATAGAATGTGAATCAGTGTCGGCACAGTGTAGTGAATTGGTTAAACAATAATTATTTCGTTGTTAAATTACAATGGAATGCGGTGGGCCACAACAGGTGAGGTTGATTCGCTCGAAGGAAATTAATGAGTCCATTGGTATGTCGTAGTGTGTAGTGACATGGCCCATCAAAATGGCTCTACACCCTCAGGGTGGGAACTGGCCCCATTGAATGGGGGCAGCTCTGAGTCCCCTGAAGAACACTGGACAGGGGTGGACCATTTGTCAGGGCCCCTTAACCCCCTTTGTATAACGGATGCCAACCACGAAATTCTTCGACCAAAGCCAAGGAGGTTAGTTTAAAAATATATTGGTACATTTTTAATAACTGGGTTTGATCTATCGTTAATATATTGGGTGCAGAATTAACTGACTTGATCAGTAATGTATGTTTTTGTAAAAAAATCACTGCAAACAAGAAGTAAACAAAAAATAAATAAATAATTATATGAATATATAAAGTATAACGATCTTATTATTATAGGCATACACAGAACAGATGGTACCTACTTAAGTGATTTCATTATTTATAATCTCGACTTTAACTCATCAATTGACGACATTATTACTTTGAATCTCCAAACAAACAGGAGACATGTTTAAATGAGATTCACGAAACCTGGACCATTTATAAAAATACTGGTTATATGACATACAATTACAATCGTCGCGTTACCATTAAAACATACAAAAAAGTGTAACAATTTTTGGTAATACTCTGGTTTAACATATACATAGTGGAATATTTCAGAACAAAAGAACTTTCGACCCAAACAACTTCAACAATCTTTTTTAACATTTAAACCTCAATCTATCAAAAATATATTCGAGTACTATATTAGATAAAATTGAAATTTTGGCGACACAAACAATTTCAACAATCTTTTTTGATATTTAAACCTCAATCTATCGAATACATATACGAGGATTATATAAGAATAAATATCTTTTAAACATAATTTTTTTGGGTAACAAAGCATGGAGAAATTTATTGAACAAATTTTGCTTATTTACCATGAAAACTTACACTTAATCAAAAGAATATTATAAATGTCTATGTTTCACTCACTAGATTTAATCTTTCATTTTTTACAAAGCGTTTAGGTTCTTTTGCCTATATGCACACTTTGAGCCTTTTAAAAGTTTACCATTACAAAATAAAGCGTATTTAGAATATTCCTTTCAATCCCCCTCCTCATATATTTTTAAATTAAAGTAAAGGTTAAATACTACTTCAATATAGTTAAATCTGGCAAACGTGCTGGCCAAAGAACATCCCTCCTCCCCGCCGTATTAATTTTATATTTTCGATAATCAAGTTGCTCCTTGCGGTTGGATAAAAAAATGTTTCAACGTTTCCTCGCCGGAGTTCAAAACGTAATTTTGGCAATATTTCGCTATATTTGCTGCCGAATACTGACATATTTACCATGTACAATTGATTTAAAAAAAAACTGGTACAACTCTTGTAATCGAAAATCTTAATAGTTTAGTTGTGTGTATATGTCTGTAAATAGGGCTGGCCAGGCATGTCGAGAGGGGGGTGGAGAAAAGGTGATTTACCCAGGACCTGGGTTTTTTTGGAGGAGATCGGTTTTCTTTGTGTTTTTAAACTTATTAAACCTTTCTTTTTTATTTTATTCAAATGGAATTTAAAAAATAATTAGAAAGTAACTTTTTCAAAACATTTTCAAGCCTGTCATATTATTGTTTAAAAAATAATATTTGTTACGGATAATTCTACTAATGGTTGTAATTAAAATACTAACTGAATAATGATAATTCTATTTTTAAAATAAGAACACAAAAATACCACTTGAGATTAAAAAAAATGTAAACAATGCAAACTGAACATAAAAATACAATAAAAAATAAAATAAATGAACTTCAATTACGTAATACAGAATTAACTAATATTTTGTCACTGCTCCATTAGCGTCTAAAACTGCCTGAAGTCTTGTAGGCATGGAAAAAATCAGATTTCTTGCAACGTCGACTCCTTGCGACAAGTTCTCCCAAGCGTCTTCAATTATCCCTTCCAATTCTGGGGCATTATTTTGGATGGTTATTTAATTTTCTTATATGTTTCACCATTAGTCCCCATACATTTTCACTTGGATTTAAATCCGGACTTTTAGATGGCCACGGTAACAACTCTATATTTTTATTAAGAAACCGTTGCCTGACACGATGGGCCGTATGTATGGAGCAGTTGTCTTGTTGGAAAATAAAATTATTTTCCGGAAACACCTCTATTACTGACGGCAACATAATATTGTCTAATATTTCAATATATTTAATGGAATTGAGATGACTATCACTGTTCCAACACACACCTAACCCATTTAGGCTCACCCAAGCCCAGACATTGACTGAAAACCTTCCTGATATTTGTGGATCGAAAGTATATTTTTCGTCGTATCTAGTGGAAGGAGGCCTATATACGCGAACATGTCCATCGTTACAGGATTTAAAAACTGTTTCGTCAGAAAAGACAACTTGTCCCCAGAAGTTTTCATCATTGATTATATAGTTGAGTGCAAAAATAATCCTACCCTGCTTCTTTTCTTCTGAAAGTTTGTATTTTTTAGCAGCTGAATAACTCTTCAAGTCGCTTTGTAGTTTTATTCTTCTGCAAGCAGTAGATACAGAAGCAGGGAAATTTGTCTCTGAAATTGCATTTACTGCAGTCTGAAAAGGGTTTTCTATTAGGTAATTTATAAGATTTTCATCTTCTTGATTATTGCTCTTTCTGGGCCTACCGGAACCAACTTTACGGGATACCGTTTGGTTGGTTTCCCATTGTTTTTTAACACTGATTTTTGTGGTTTTACTCACATTGTATTCAGCAGCAAGTCTTCTTATGGACCAACCATCTTTAATTTTAGAAACAATTCGAAATTTTTGAATATCTGTTAGATGTCGAACCATTTTTAATAATGACACCACTGATTAACGTCAAAGTGAGATTTGTAAGATTATTAATATCAATCAAAGAACGAATGATTTACATAGCTAAAAGAAAGTGTACCAGTTTTTTTTTGAAATCAAGTGTACATGTATGAACAAAAACTTAAATGGGACAAGTTTATAGAAAAAGCGTAGGTACAATTTTTTTCCAATTTACATTTTAAACTGAAAAAAATACGTTTAATTTAGTTCCATCATATATAAATACTGAGAGCTCCTTTCTACTGTCGGTGACACATATAATAATATAACAAGTACTATATATTAAATTTTTATATAGATAGTTCATATTTATGTAAATATTTATGGTTCAAAAATGTGGACTCCTAGTATCCTTTTATATCGACAAGAGCAATTCCTCTTTACAAAACCATTATTTTTGAAATAATAAATTCATACAAATGGTCCTTTATAACGGATTTACAGTTTCAAAACAGCGTTTACTCAGAACGATATGAAAATTTTGTGGTCCACTCTTTTAGCGATAAATGTTAACAAATAGGTATGAACTATCTATGTATATATATTTAATCTGTGTAAATACTAATCTAAATGTAACATTTGTTGGTACATACGAGCCGTTTCGATTAAGATTTGGCTTATTTCTTAAATTGCCAAAAGAGGTAACCAAGCAAATTTTGGATTAATGATAAACCAATTTTCCATCTAATGGCATTTAAAGGTTTTCCATTTAAAAATATTTTTACAAGCTCTTAATATTTCAATATATAAGTAAAATATAATACAGTTATAATTTTAAAACATACCTACTGAATTCTACATAGGTACAATTTACAAAAAGAAGCAAATCGATGGCTTAGACTGCAAACCAGCTAACTCCACTTTTTCGGAATTTGTTTGGTGCCATATGCTAGTAAAAATAAAAGTCCATAGTGTGGTAAAGCAAAAACTCCAAGACATTAAGTTTTTTTATTTCACGGCACGCGGTCACGATTACACGGCTTCTTCAGAGCGCCATCACGCCATTTGAAATATATAAAAACATTAGAGGCTAAAATTTGTGTTTAATACAAATTTACCTACCATCTAGGGACAGAAAAGATCCAGCGAGAAACTTTTCGTAACTAAACTTGAGAAGGAAGGAAGTAAGAGTCTGTAAGACAAGTTTTTGAAACATTGGAGGGAGGTCGTCTAAATTGGAAGAAATCCTTGAAACAAAATTGACCAAGCGAAGAAAAACGTATTACCAGTTAAAAAAAATCCTTTACGAGACAAAAATTAGGACATGGAGTCAATTATTCGAAACACAGAAAAATTACCTGGCACGAAAAAAGCCCTCTACAACTTCACGTGAAAAAGTGGAAGAACGTAGTAAAACCGGTATTTAATCGTGATAAGAAACATCTCCAGCCCAAAAGGACCAATTCAAATGTCACACAGTGGATCAAAGATCAACATGCCTTACATATTGAAAAGAAAAAAGATACAGAAACAGAAGACAGAAGAGATTTTCACTACCTCAAGCTTTTTCACCACAATCCACGTCCAGTTATATTACAAAACTAAGTTTGCGTTCACAATTTTGTTTATTCAACTTAAAATCTAAGGAAGAAACTTGCTATTTATGGAATGATCAGAGGAGGGGGCTAAATGCAGAAGAATTTACTACAATTGTGGTTAAATTTTATTGGAAAAAGTAACCTCAGTTGAAAAAAGGCAACAATAAAAATTGACACTGAGGCTGACATATCAAAATCGAAATGTCACAATGAGCAACACTTTACTTAATTTAACCATGACAAACCATAGAACAAAAATTTTAGAAGTTATTATACTCAAATGGGCCGAAGTATGCATGCAAGATAGAAAACAGCTAAAAAAGCAAAGTGATCAATATCTCTGCTGAGTACATTGATGTATATGTCAAGACTAGAAGAAGGTCCGAGCAATAATGACCTTGCTCCTGATTTTTTAAAAAGTGTGGTTGTCGAATTTTTGAAGTCGGTACGGCTTGGGAAAAAAAGGGTACCCCAAAGTTCCGATGTGCCTGCTCTTCAATATAATTTTGATGGTGAAATTTTTTTAAATTACGGATGACTGGACCTTACTACCTCAAAGGCGAGATAGAGAAGTTAGAACAAGAACTTGGGATGAATTGCCGAAATTATAGACAAACCGGTGTAAAATAAAAAAAAAGAACTATGATCATCTTCAAGAATTAAAAAAGGTGATTCCTTCTGATTATCATGACTATTACGACAACATTCCGTATGACAATTAAGTTAGATTCTATAAACTGTTCTATAGATCAGTACGCAAAGTAGATTTTGTTTTTTTTTTATGTTAATAAGAACCATTTCGTTGGTTATTTTTGATAAAAATATTTGTTTAAGAATTGAAGTTACAGTAAATTGTTTAGAAATTAGGAATAAACGTCTAACTCCAAAATAAATCTCATTATTTTATAAAAAACTTCTAACTCCTTAATATCTTAAAAAAGAAAATATAATAAAATTTTAATATTTCATTCCATTACCACGTCCCAATTTTAATTTTAATTTGGACCATAAATTTAAAGTTTCAAAAGCTGTAAATAGTTTTTATTGTCTCCTGTAAAATTTACATTTTTGGGTTAGCAGTTTGCAGTTTAAGTATCGAAATAATATATAAACTTTTACAGAAATTTTAGTTAAAATTTTGAAAATGTTACTGTTTAATTTTTAAAATTATCTTATACTTACATACAATTATCAATAAGGCAAATAACAATTACAAAAGGGATTATTTTCTGCATTGTGTACAATATTAATAATTTAGTTTATGGTAAGTATCTTTCCTGATCCATCGTTGGACTCTCCAAAGCGAATTAATAAAATTCCTTAATTAACATTTTTACATGACGGTATTATTAAATAAATTCGATTTTTTGGCAGTTATATATATATTTCAATGTATTTTAAAAATAATGTTTGGTTATTATTAAAAGATTAAAAGGTGGCAATTTATTTTCCTTGAAATATAAAAATTTGTTTGACACTCTCAAAATATTGTATCTTATTAAACTTTAGATGATTATATAGTAGGTTATAGACAGCGAAATTTAGATGGAACATTTGATATGCAAATTCTAGATAGCTTGAGTTTTATTTTTTTATAATACTTATAGTAGTAAGTAAATTATTTCCAACTGATTTGAGTGAATATGAATATTATCGAAGTTTGTACTAAGTTTCATTAGCTTAAGTAAGTTCACTCATTTAAATCGGTTCGAAACACACATACGTTTTTAAAACGTATTCTCAACGATCATTGGTTGAAAATTCGTGTTACGCCAGAAAAGCAACCGTTCAATTATTGTTGGAAAAATAATGGTCTATCGTAACGTTAAAAATACGTAATTTTTTCATGAAAAATGTTGGCCGTCTTTTTAGCAGTTTTGACAACATAAATTAACGTTATTTAAAGCGTTTATAAAACTGTTCTCTTAAACTTTCATAAAAGGACCATATCAACTGAATAGACTTTGAGGTCGAACGGAAACGTTTTTAAAACGTTTTGGAGTTACGTACACTAGTATATCTTAAAATATCTGACATATTCGTTTTACATATACTAATATTAAACGTTTATAATATCGTTATCTGAAACGTGTAAAACCGCAATATTTTTGAGTTGTTTGTACGTAAAAAAAGAAACGTTTTTCAAATGGTGGTTGGACATTATACACGTCTTTTTAACGTATGTGTGTTTATTGGGAAAGAAAGGAGTTACATTAATAGCAGGTCTACTTTACAGGAGTAGATTCAAAATGAAAGTGCAGTGGTGCTCTTTGGGGTAACTTGATCCAACTATCAACAAAGTATATTCATTGTACAAACCCGTCGAATAGCGGGTATTTTTAGTACTTTTACTTTTAATGAATCGTTTAAATGACAGATACGAACTATGAATTTTTCCACATCTTTGTAAGAATATTGAACTATGTCTTTTTATAAAAATGAAGAGATATTTATTGCAAATAAAGACAATATAAATATGCTTAAAAAAGAAAATTGGTTATAACATGCAAGATTAAATCCAGAGTTGGCCAATAGTGTGTATTCATTTTATAGTTCCTATACAAAAAAGTTTTTGTATTGTAACTGGAGGAAATCATTTCTTAAGTGTAAACATTTTTCTTTTTGGCGTGTCAATATTTTTTTAATCTCAATATTTTTTTGTGTCTAATCTAATACTAAGAACAATGTTATTGAAAGTATTGTGTTTAATTTATTATCTACCTAAAACTTTTATACTAGCGCATTCAGATAAGACTGACATAAAATATAAAAAAACTAGGTATTCATTATTGACATCATGTTAGGTTTGAAGGAATGCTTATGTAATACTCAATAATTATTTTGTTATTAGTAAAGCTGCAAATCGTTTCTGTGTATCATGGTCGTAGAGTAAAGATGTACCGCGAAACTTTTTCTCCAGTCCAGTCTATTTTCGAGTTGTGTACGCGTTGTCACTTGGGCGTATTGCATATTGTTTTTGTGTTTTTATTTTATTTGTTCTACTGTATTGTTGATATTAATTTAACAATAAAGCATGGCAGACGTACGCAGGGGTAGAAAACGGCCATTTGCTGACAAAGCGAATAAATTCGTTGGTGAATTCCCGGATTTATTATATGATGGTGCTAAAATAATTTGTAAAGTGTGCGAGAAAGATTTGATGTGCTGAGATAAGCGTGATTGTGGACTTCACGTAAATAGTGTACACCAAAAAAATAAAAAAAAGGGCGTGCCTTCGACAACACAGTTTATGTTTGATTTACTATTAATGCTGATTGCCTGTGATGTTCCGCTGCACATACTCGATAAACAACCATTTCGAGAGTTCTGGAATAAATACAATGCCCAGGTGAAGTTACCAAGTCGCACAACGTTATGTAACTATCTACCAACTGTACACATAGACATGGTAAATAAGATGAAATGTGAATAAAAAAATACACGGCTGTGGTTATCTGTTGATGAGACAACAGATTGTAAAAAAAAATCTATTTTAAATGTTATAGTATGAGTACTGGACCCTCTTAAACCGACAGTTCCACTGTTACTAGTTAGCAAAAGACTAAGTCAGTGTACTAGTGAAACAATTACCAGGGTGGTGCTGGAGACGTTAGAAAAATTTGAACTATCATAAAGTCAAGTGTTGATGTTTGTGACTGATGACGCCGTGACAATGCTTTCGGTAGACCGTTCTTTGCAAGAATAAGGTTGTACGTTTATACATGTTACGTGTAAAGTACATGCTTTACATCTTGTGGCAGAAACTATTCGAAAAAGTTTTCCAGAGGTGGATGAATTAATAGCAAGTACAAAAAAAGTGTCTCTTAAATCTCCTAAACGTCTCCGTGCATTTCATAGCAAGAGTCCCGATATTCCTGAACCACCACAGCCGATTCTTACACGTTGGGGAACTTGGTTGCAGGCACCTTTTTATTATGCTGAATATTTCCAACAAATAAAAGCTATGATACTACAATTCAATCCAGATGAGGCTGCAGCTATTAAGGAAAGCCGGATAAAATTCGAAGATATTTCCGTTGAAACAGCTTTAAAATATATTGCGAAGAACTATAAACCATTACATGAAAGCATAAAAAAGTTAGAAAACAGTGCGTTGTCGTTAGCGAAGTCACTGCAAATAGTGGACGAAGTAAATATACTGCTACACGCTATAGGTGACGCAACAATAGCCGTTAAAGAAAATTCAGGTATTTAAATAAAACCCTCAATAAGGCTAATTTGGCCCCAGACCATTAGTCTTCAAATTTTACTTCAATCTTTTCAAAATATAAGAATATATTTTCACCAAAGCGAACATTACTCATGGAGACAACCATAGAAACATACCTGATGCTGCAAAATGGCTACACATCTTCTCCAGTTAGTGATAAGCAAGCTAGTTCATGAAGCTAATTAAGAGGGTAAGTTTTACATACATTGTTATAAATTGTAACAGTTTATTGTTTCTCGTATTACTTAATTTCGCGTACGCCACTGTCCCATGGAACATTTTTGACAGCCCTAATTATTAGATATTTTTTTCTAGAAATGCATAAATATGAAGCAATAATATATAGATATACATATAGATTTTCTAAAACTCCATAGTTAGATTGTATGCCCTTTTTCTGAGTATATTGATATACTATTTGCTATACCTAAAATTAGGCATGCTAAGTTATCGTCAGTTTTCTGAAATAAGACAATTTGTCTCAGCTCATATAAATACCCTATATGCTCAAAAATATTTTTGTTAGATGCGGCATATGCGTATCTACTTGTATAAGTATATCAAAAACCATTAATTTATTTCAATTAGTGTAGGAGTTATAAACCGAATACACACTATTGACCCAATTAGTAGCTCGCTAGAAAAGCGTAGTTACTACCTCTACGATGTTGGTATATTAAAAAATAAATATGTGTTATTATTAGAAAACAAGGACCTATAACAGATTATTGTTTGAAACTATAATTTTTCAAATTTATTTCATATAGGTAGATACTTAAATTCAATTTTGGTAGTTTAAAAATGATCGTTTTGGCAGTTAACAATACCATTCTTTTAAAAAATAGCTGTTATCGCTTATTAAAAGCGTAGGTAGGAATTTGGATTAAGATTATGCAAATTACAAATTTCCTTATAAATTCTAGACGATTTGCATAATCTGTAAGTCTTAACTTTTGAACCACCTGTTTTTTGTTTAGTTTTATTTTGCTTTAGAGAGTTTATAAAATTCTCTCCACAGATTCTCGTTTTATTGATAATTACTAGTATACATTCCTTAAGAGTTCCCACCATTTGTAAAATGCACAAGTTCCAAAATATATTCATCCTTAAGAAAGAATTAATAACTGTTTAAGAAAAGAAAAATATAAATGAAATTTAATATGGCTGTTATTTTCGCTTTTTTACGGTTCAATTTGCAACCATATTAATTTTCATTTATATTTATTTATCCATTTAAACCATTACATTTTTTATTAACTTTTTACATTAAAGGAGATTTTACAGTACTGAGGTCATCTCTTAATCACTGAGTTAGAGGTGTTTCTCAAAAACTGCCACACTATTTCACAACTTTTTTTCAGTTTGAACGGTTCTTTCTACGGAAGAACGTTTTAAGGTTTTTCAAGAAACGAAATCTTCAAATTTTAATCAAAGGACATAGCATGGTAACCACGGGGATCCTAGGTTTCGAACAATTTTTCTGATTTTTTATGTTATTTTGGGGCACTAAAAATGATATTTTCCATCGTGGAATTTTATGCCTGAGCCTACTGAGTGTAACTGAAAATCATCGGACCCAAAGTTGTCAATAATTGTCCCTTTTAGGTATTGCAAATGTAAATTTTTAAATGGATTTCAATCGCAAACTCAAATAGTTTTCACTTGAAAACGATCAAGAGATGTCTAAAAAGACTTTTTTTCTAAAAGTTTTATATACAGGATGTATATAAAACTTTGATATGTGTCCTCACACATATAAAACTTTAATATCTGTTCTCACGCATATGAAAGGTATCTCTATTTTTTTTTACAAAAAAAAAATATGTATAGAGGCAAAGCCAATTTCCTACCGAAAAAGTGAAGCGCTCAAGAATTATAGTCAAATCGAGATAGATAGTTGAATTCAGAATTGGAGACGTAAAATCAATGTTTAAATTTTTTAAAGACGTGATATTTATGAAGCAATATGTGCAATTAGCACTGCTTAAAAATTGCATTAGGGTTTGTCGGTTTTTAAAAGATGTTTGTGGGAAAAATTTGGAAAATTTAATAAAAATTTTGATAAAATTATTGTAATATTTTGACTTGAAATCGCCCAGGACACAAGTAATTTATAATAAAAGTTTACTGTCAAACTAATCTTCATAAGTCAGGAAATATTTGGCATGAAAATCCACAAACGCATTCTATTATGCTTAAAGGTCGGAGGAGGTATCGGTTCCCAATGAAGGATTTTATGCACACAATATTATATTCGGAACACCCACTCAAACATTCCCAAACAATAGAGACAGAGAAATTTATACATGATAAAGTGAATTTTATTTCATTTTAAAATATTAATACGTAAACTAGTTTTATCGGAAATCGTATGACAAAAGGCAAAAACGTTATATTTTTACACTAGCCAAATTTGTAGATGTCATACTATATTTTTCCTTATAACTCGTAAATAAATATTAAATGAACTAAAAAATTGTACGGATTTGTACGAATTTTAGTTATTTCAGTTTGTTTTTTTATTTATTTGGTTTTGTATGGATAGAGTAGTATAGTTTATTTTGTTATATTTTTGTAGTTCCATAAATATTAAATAAACTGAAAATTTTTTATATACAAGTATAAATATTTTTTACTCTTTTTTATTACATTTTGAAACTTTTTTTGTAAAAATTCTGAAGCCGGTTTAACAGGGTTTTTTTGATTACTGGAATTCGAAAACCGATTTTTTCAAAACTCGGTTTTTGTATAAACCCTACTTGTCATTGTTGAATAGGTATCACAAATCTATTCATACGCAAGATGCCAATGAGCAACTGGCAACTTTTCAATTACTGCTTTCATATGAAAAGATTAACAGGTTTTAAAGATACAAGTACTTTTTTCTCGTAAAGTATTTAGACCAATTCTGTACGTAATTCCTCTAAAACCATTTTGTGTGTACATATGCAACGATTAACTATTTAACTGTAGTTAATACGAATGATTGCTTTCAACCCAATTCATAAAGTGATCCTTCATCTAATTTTTCTGTTACACTCTGTATAAAAATTGAATGATATCATTACTTGCAGAACGAACTCGTTCAGTTAACTGCGAATTATAACCCTCAAATCTATATAAATGCTTTTTTTTATAAAAAAATTAGAGGTACGGGGTAAGTTTTATAAAAGGTCTAACACACTTACTTCGTTAATTCTAAACATACTTTCTAGTGTTATAATTATTAGGGCTGTCAAAAATGTTCCGTGGGACAGTGGCGTACGCGAAATTAACTAATTCGAGAAACAATAAACCGTTACAATTTATAACAATGCATGTAAAACTTACCCTCTTAACTAGCTTGATGAACTAGCTTGCTTATCACAAACTGGAAAAGATGTGTAGCCATTTTGCAGCATCAGGTATGTTTCTATGGTTGTCTCCATGAGTGATGTTCGCTTTGGTGAAAATATATTCTTATATTTTGAAAACGACCTTTCGACATCTACTGATGTAATATACGCATACGTAAAATAGTCTTTGAACGCACTTAACGGATCTGAGGCTGCACCATCACATATTTGTCTTAATTTGGTAAAACCGGTGTCTTTATTTAACACACTTGCGAACTTTTCTTTAACGCGCTCATTTGTTGCGGCACCTATAGCGTGTAGCAGTAGATTTACTTCGTCCACTATTGGCAGTGACTCCGCTAACGACAACTAATTTTTTTTATGCTTTCATGAATGGTTTATAGTTCTTCGCAATATTTTTTAAAGCTGTTTCAACGGAAATATCTTCGAATTTTGTCTGGCTTTCCTTAATAGCTGCAGCTTCATCTGGATTGAATTGTAGTATCACAGCTTTTATTTGTTGGAAATATTCAGCATAACAAAAAGCTGCCTGCAACCATGTTCCCCAACGTGTAAGAATCGGCTGTGGTGGTTCAGGAATACCGGGACACTTGCTATTAAATGCACGGAGACGTTTAGGAGATTTAAGAAACACTTTTTTTGTACTTGCTATTAATGCATCCACCTCTGGAAAACCTTTTCGAATAATTTCTGCCACAAGATGTAAAGCATGCACTTTACACGTAACATATATAAACGTACAACCTTGTTCTTACAAAGAACGGCCTACCGAACGCATTGTCGCGGCGCCGTCAGTCACAGACATCAACACTTGACTTTTTGACAGTTCAAATTTTTCTAACGTCTCCAGCACCACCCTGATAATTGTTTCGCTAGTACACTGACTTAGCCTTTTGCTAGCTAGTAACAGTGGAACTGTCGGTTTAAGAGGGTCCCGTACTCGTACTGTAACATTTAAAATAAAATTTTTTTTACAATCTGTTGTCTCATCAACAGATAACCACAGCAGTGCATTTTTTAAATTCACATTTCATCTTATTTACCATGTCTACGTGTATAGTTGGTAGATAGTTACATAACGTTGTGCGACTTGGTAACTTCACCTAGGCATTGTATTTATTCCAGAACTCTCGAAATGGTTGTTTATCGAGTATGTACAGCGGAATATCACAGGCAATCAGCATTAAGAGTAAATCAAACATAAACTGTGTTGTTGAAGGCACGCCATTTTTTTATTTTTATGATGTAAACTATTTACGAAGTCCACAATCACGCTTATCCCAGCATATCAAATCTTTCTCGCACACTTTACAAATTATTTTAGCACCATCATAGAATAAATCCGGGAATTCACCTACGAATTTATTCACTTTGTCAGCAAATGACCGTTTTCTACCCCTGCGTACGTCTGCCATGCTTTATTATTAAATTAATATCAACAATACAGTACAACAAATAAAATAAAAACACAAAAACAATATGCAATACGCCCAAGTGACTTAACGTGTACACAACTCGAAAGCTAATAATAGACTGGACTGGAGAAAGAGTTTCGTGGTCAAGATGAATGCCGGCGACAGTAAGTACATCTGTACTCTACGACCATGATACACAGAAACGATTTGCAGCTTTAATGATATTATTACTTGCAGAACGAACTCGTTCAGTTAACTGCGAATTTAAAACCCTCAAATCTATATAAATGTTTTTTTTTATAAAAAAATTAGAGGTACGATGTAAGTTTTATAAAAGGTCCAACCCACTTATTTCGTTAATTCTAAACAAACTCTCTAGTTTTATAATTATATTTTATGGCATTTTTTACGTATATTCTAAATCTGGGTCAAAATTTAAAATGTAACGAAAAATATACATGGTGGTCAAAAATATCTGTTTTTTTTTTTTTAAATGGAACACTATATATTTTTCCATAATTCGATAGAGCTCATTTAAGAGATTTCATAAATATATAACTATAACCCATTTGCCTCACAAATATGGAAATATTACTATAAAAAGATCAAATTTTGAGATAATTCTACTATTTATTTTTCAACTAAATATAAACTTCTGTTACCAATCTTTAAAAATAATTATAAAATTATAAATTTTTACACATTGACCTAAAATAAAACAAAAGTAAATAAATAGAATCCTGTATAATAAATCAGACTATGTGCTTTGAAGCATGCACCTCGTTACATTAATTTAATAAGTGTAATTAATAAAAAGATATGAATGTTATGTATTACCTGATTAAAATTGATTTCTGTAATAAAATTGATTATATTATATTTCACAGTTAGCAGTAGAAGTTTTATATGGTGATTATGCATCCCAGGAATACGTTTGTAATTAATCTTGATTTTAATGACTTCTTTTAATAAATTGACATTAATTAATTTGTTAATTGTACCAAAATATGCAGGAATCCATAGCGTAATGAAATATTTGAAACACAATATTTTTATATTTATTAGTAATAAATAATACCAAAATTGTATTTTTTTACGAGCATGAATTAAACTATAAATAACTGTTAATCACAAAATTCTAAGTAGCAGTAGTTATTATATTACCAAAGATAATATTATAAGCTTTGACTGAACGAAAAAAAGTATGAAATACCACACGTGATATTAAAAATTCTAAAAACAATATTTGAGGACAGGTTAAACATTCAAAAGCCGATATCAAAAAAAAATGGAGTTTTTGATTGCATTTAAACTAAAATCCATATCTAGTTTCATTTTAACGCGCTTTTATTAGCATCACTTGTATGTTTTTTTGTTTGTTTGTTTGTAACCGACTCTTTTTGACCCACTTTAAACGGACAGATTTAATTGAAACTTTGTACACTTACGAAGAACCGGTAACAATACAATAATTTGATAAGTTTATATCATTATCCTGATCAGGATCGCCCAGTCCTTTCCTCACGGAGCCTCTGCGTGAGAGCAAGAGGCTTAATATTGTAAGTATATTCCGTGATTCTCAGTTCGGTCGTTGGCCGAGCGGGCAAGTCTTAGTCGACGCGAAACGACGGACTCCTCGGGCGTGAGTTCAAATCCCATGGCTGAAATAAAAAAATATTTTTTTCCAGAAATATCTGTTGGATCGTAATATGTTATAATATCAGCATCAATAAGCAATATAAATATAGTTTAAAAAAACTACTAAACACGCTTTCGTAGCACATCAAACTAAAAAGTGAAAAATAAATATAGTTTAAAAAACTAAAAAACACGTTTTAAAGCACATCAAACTAAAAAGTGAAAAATAATTATTAATATAAACTGAAAACAATAATGAACGAAAAATACTAGTATTATTGTGAAAAAAGCGTGGGGCGCTTTGTGCCATATTTTTTCGTATATCGAGCAACCCACGCTTTTTTCACAATAATACTAGTATTTTTCGTTCATTATTGTTTTCAGTTTATATTAATAATTATTTTTCACTTTTTAGTTTGATGTGCTTTAAAAGCGTGTTTTTTTAGTTTTTTGTAAACTATATTTTTTTGGTATCAAAATTAGTTAAATCACTACATGGTCTGATAAAATTTCTGTATTAATATGACGTTTTCGTTCAAAACCCGACACATTTTAAAGATATCAGATCAACAGCTATTTGCTCAAAATTCCCTCAACAGTTTTGTCCCATGTCCAATACAATTCACGTGCATTAACATGATGAAAATCAAAAGCAAACATGTCCAGCAACTTATACAACGCGAAGGGAAAATCTGTTAATGTTTTGATGATGACTATGCCTAATGTTCGTATTTTTTTGTTTGATTATTTTTGTCCCGTTTATTTTACATTCAGAAATAAAGTAATTAAAGCCATAGATATCCATTTTAATGTTAAATAAAATCAAGTATGTTTATGAACTCATCAAAATCGGACATGTCCCAAAGAAATATGACACTTACGTTTAATTGTTATGTTTCTTGTACAAAGTGTGTAGGAAAATTAGTTCTTAAAATTATGTCAAGAATATGGCTACAAAATTACATACATGTTTGTCCCAATATGCAGTGGCGTAGAAACTAGGATTTACAACACCTTTTCGACTTTACGCCAATGGATATTTGACAAAAATTAATTCTTTTTTTAATTGTCTGTAATAATTAGAAGAAGTCTTCGTCTTTCTTCGTATTACGCACAGTTTTCAAGAAAAACGCCATCAAAGGTTACAATTATTGTAATTTTATTCAAGAAACACACCTTTAAACTCTGTTAAAACAAAAAATTCGCAACACAAATTAAATAAAATAAGAAAATATATTAACGTCAATTGAAACTAGAGTAAATGTTAGAAATGGGAAATATTTTGTTGGATACACATTTGACAATGAATGGATCTTCTTACACGAAGCGTGTGATATTCTCGCATATTGCTGAATGCACTTTGTATTCTCTGGATTAATTTGTCCCTCGTATCGACTGGAGTGGTATAAACCCTTTAATAAAACCCAATGCAAAAAAATTCAAGCGGAATTATATCGGGAGAACCAGCAGGCCAGGCAACAGACGAAGACTCCCTTCCAAGCCGTCTAACTAAAAGATGTTTCAATAAGAGCGCAAGATTTGAATTGCACACCAGTTTGATTGTCATGATGTCACAAGATTATGACATGCCAGGTCGATAGGAGACAGATGGGAGTTAGCAAACATGGAGCATTACACGATAGAACAATGCGTCCTGACTGCTAAACATTATTATCAAAATGGTGAAAGTTTGATTGTCACGATTCGTAAAGCGCGTCCAATTTTCGGTCGAAATAATGTTCCTCATTCATCAACTGTGAAAAGAGTAATCGAAAATTTCGAAAGTACTGGTTTGGTTAGTGATGTGAAACACACGACACGAGCTCGTAGAGGTCGTTCAGAACAAAACATCACGGCAGTTCGCGAGAGCGTGGCCTAGAGTCCAGGGACGTAGATTTGTCATCGTGCACAAGATTTAAACGTTACAATAGCCACTCTTCAGCGTATTTTCACTAAAGATTTGCATTTCCATGTCTACAAAGTTCAATTGACTCAACAACTTCTGCCAACAGACCATACACAGTGAAGAGAGGTCACCAATTGGATCCATGGACAACAAGGATTTTGCGTACAAAATCATTTTCAGTGATGAGGCCCATTTTCATCTCTATGGCTTCGTTAATAGACAAAACTGCTGTATCTGGGGCTCAGAAAATCCACAAATGATTCATGAGAAAGCAATGCATCCAAAACGTATCACTTTGGTGTGCATTGTGGTCTGGAGGAATCATTGGGCCGTTTTTCTTCGAGGATGAGGCAAGTAATGCAGTAACGATGAATGCGAACGTTATCGTGCTGATAACCCAGTTTTTTGTGCCTCAATTAGAAGATATTGCTCTCGACGACGTGGTTTCAGCAGGACGGTGCCACTTGCCATACCGCCCGTTAAACATTAACGGTCTTGCACGAGTCTTTTCCTGGTCGTGTCATCTTTCGGTTTGATGACCAAAATTGGCATGTTCGTGCAATATAAAACCGTTGGACTTTTGGCTGTGGGGTTATCTGAAGTCACAGGTTTATGTCAACAAGCCCGCGACAACCGAAGCATTGAGGGCAGAAATTAGACGCTATGTCAACGAAACACCGCCACATATATGCAACACCGTTATTCAAAATTTCGCCAAAAGAGTGTGCAATTGCCAGCAAAGCCGTGGCGGCTATTTACCAGACGTGTTGTTCCATACATAACTTCCAAATGTCTACATTATAACTCAAGAAATATTTCAATACTTCGCTACAGAAAACCATGTTTTATTGAACCTTGAAATATTGCGCTTTTATTGAAACACCCTTTAAAACCAAGTATTCCGCGTTGAATCCAGAGGAACATATTCCGACATGTTGTCATGTCCACGTTTTAAAAATGTAAGTAATAAATCACAAATCAAATGACGAGGTAAGGTATAAGGCCCCATGACAGAATTATTGTGAATGCCTAACCAAATATTCACATTAAAGTCCTGCTGAAAAATGTCTTTGTCTAATCGTGCGTGGATTTTCATGTGCCCAAACTTGCTGGTTATGAAAATTCATCACGACTTTTCGAGTGAAGCAAGCCTCACTAGAGCACAATATTTTTCTCAATAAAGTGTGTCATCTTCAGTAGAATTCAGAAACCACTGACAAAGTTAGCACAACTTCCACTGCACCCTGGAAGTAAAGTCTGCACAAGTTGCAGATGTTAGAGATCTATGGTCTCGTTTCAACGACCTCCATATGGTTCTTCTTAGAATTCGACGTGTTCTCGAAACTCCTCGTACATTCGTCGTGTCATCTCTATCAAATTCACACAAAATTCTTTTTTTTCTCACATTATTATTATTATTTTGGTCTGTACCTGTGTTTATTTTTCTTAGTTCATTATCAGCAATATGATTAAATTTACCAAAAATGCTTGGATGTGGTTGCCTCCTGTCTGGAAAAAATCGTCTTTGATATACCCTTGCGGCAGCAGCCGAATTTCCATTTGCACACCCAGATATAAAATAGTAAATGGAATTTTCAAACTTGATAATAATTAATAAACACTTATTCTCACAATATAAATAATGGTCGTTGAATTTAATTTAACGTTAGACGTTTTCGTTTTCGACTTTTCAGATGAGATGTTGTTTCATAGCAACCTCAACAAATTTGAATAAAATACACTTAGTGAAGTAAAAAACACGTGCCAAATTTCAAATCGAAATCTTGTGTAGTTTCTTCGTGGTTGCCAAAAAACTTTATTTCTTTTAAATTTTAGCATCCTGTATCTCGAAAACGAAGAAATTTTTGACCCATGTTAATCGAACTTCTTACCTTAAATGAGGTCCTTTATCTATTGGCGAAGTACTGCTACCAAAAACTAGACCACCCTGTAGTATATAAGTTAGATCTAAAGGAACATAAATTATCCTTATCGCAGTTACTGGTAGTTATGTAATATCCAAAGTATAAGCAATTCATAATAATTCAAGAAGAAAATGTATATCCAAATATATATATTACAATTGAGTAACTTTCATATTCACACATATTTTTCTGAAATTTATTTCACTTGCATTGTTATAATTAAAATTCCATTAATTTGATTAATAAGCACTTTTCTATATCTTATAATTTGTGAGAATTTATTATAAACAAGCAATTAGAGAAAGTCGAAAACATTTATTTCGTTAAGGAAAGTATGGGAATATTTTTATATTGTCTTAAGTTGTTATTCAAATACAAGGTTAAAGTTTAATAAATTTAGTGGTTATGAATTAACTAAATCAAACAATAAAAGTTCAACGTCCTAAGTGACAACTGAAACTGACTGGAAAAAGTTGTAGTAAAATTAGGTAGGTACAAATTACTTAAGAATTTCAATATAGATCTGGAAACCACGCCACGCATTGCCACGCTACGGTGTAATATTAGCACTGTGATCAAACCTCATAAGAGGTAGACTTGCTTTCACGTTGGTCGCTCCATAGACATGCTTTGGTCCTGGCTGATCGACCCTGCTTGATAGGACACCTTTTCTGTCTCCACGTTTTTTGTGTGAGGTTAGGGATGTCTTTTGTCGCGGGCGCTGCTTGGTGAATGCTTCGCAGCGTTCTGGGTTGTTTTGGTGTTGGGAGGTTCTTGAGCCAATTGCGCGGCACTGGTTACCCGTTCATTCTTTAGCATCTCAGATAGAAAGAACAAACAATTCGTTAACCAGAGAACTGCGGTAGAAGCGAAAAACATTTTTATGTAGGTATCTAAGATAATAAAGTTTTTATTTGGGCTTACATCTGTGGTGTAAAATTTATAATTGTTTAAATAAATTATGACAGGACGTGATCCTTGCTGCACCTACCATATTTCTAACAGCTCTTTTCTGACTTATAAAGATTCTTTCAAAATTGTGAGAAGCCCCCCAGAACATTATATCATATTTAGCCCTTGATATGAAATTGGCATGATATTAGGACATTACAGTTGACATATTGGCGATGTTTTTTAATCTATATACAATAAATTGAAGACAGATTTTTTTGATAATAGAGTTACATTTACATTCCACCTTAGCCCACAGTCGATGTGTACTCCCTGACATTTTATACTTTTTACTTGATTGACTTGCTGTCCACATTTATTAAATAACTATTATTGAAAGTGGATAATCGGGGTGTAAAATTAATAAAAAATGGTCCTGGAGATGTTTAACGACAATTTAGAATTATTACACCAATCTATTTGTTTTTTTTGAAATAACTAAAGAGGTGTCATCAGCAAACATTGTTAAGGCATTTTGATGAAAAATTTCGAGTGAATCATTAATATAGTGTACAAATAATAATGGACCCAAAGCAGAGCCTTGAGGAACTCCAATTTCGACATTTATTTCTACAGATCTAATACCATTTAATTTAACCAGCTGTTTTCTCCAAGTAAGTAAGTAATCCAGTTAGATATTTTCCCACTTAACCCATATTTTTGTAATTTTCTATGAGTAAGGTGTGATTTATTAAATCGAATGCTATGCTCAGATGCATAAAAATACCTATATATTTATTGGTTTGGTTTAAGTTACCAAAAACTGTGTTAAGAAAATTTTCAATCGCTGTCTCAGTTGACTTTCCTTTAAGAAAACCATGCTGTGACTGAGAAAACAGATTATTTTTGTAAGTAATTTTTTCAATTATCTGAAAACAAT